>JAHNUO010000046.1:0-132344 GCA_019787685.1 Chiua virens
GAAGAAAATGAATCAGATGTTGATAGTGACGAGAGGAAATCAAATCATTCATCATTGGAGATCTTACCGAGGTCTGAAAGGAATTACACATATTATAAGTTGTTGGCCATACTATGAGATCGGTGACATCCATTATCGCGGAATATACATATGGCAAGGCATGGCACATTTCCCTGTATGCTACTGCATTGTGGTAGTTGGCTGATAATATCTTTCCTAAAAATTTAGTGCTTTCAAAGTTTCTGCAATCATTGCAAGGAGTTGTGAGCCCTTGCATCATGACCAACACCGTATCATGTTTCTATTAAATCGGACATTCTTTCACAAATTGGGTAGGATAATAAGCTTTGAATGTACCACAGACACTAACATGTCTGTTATATAATAGCTATATTTCAAGCGTCGTGATCGCTGTCGTCATAGCCGTCACTCATACTACTCTCGTCACTATCAACATCTGATTCATTTTCTTCTTCTTCTTCTTCTTCTTTGTTGTTGTTGTTGTCGTCGTCCTCATTTTGAGATGTGTGTGCTGTCTGAGTATCTTCAATACCTGGGCCGTCGACATCTTCATCGTCAGCAGCTAATTGCTCGTCGACCAGGCCATGGTTGTGTCGTACATGCATGGTGTCATGACCTACACCAATTGCCGCATAGCGGGTGAACATGTCTCTATCAGCAAAACTGATTCCTGTTAGCATGTAAGACATCAAAATATGTGAAATAAAGCCCACATATTTACATAATACCTTGCCCAATCATCAGACTCCCCAGGTAGTCTGGCTACTGACATGCCGCCCCGTAAGAATTGATCGGTACGACCATCTATGAATGCTGGAATGAGGTGACACCCACGGATCACCAGAGAGGGATCCAAAAACCCGAAAGCAGGGCTGTCTCCACCTTCAGGCACAAATCCAACCTTTGGAAGAGTACACTGCCGGAAACCCCCATTATGGTCCGGATCAGTTCCGAGCCAACGGACCCACAGAACCTCCATCGTCTCCTTTGAACCACTAACACCTCCGGGAGAGTATGAAACGTCAATACTGAATGCTTTGAGTAGCTGGCAGTACCAGAAGGGGTGACAATTGGCTTCTTCTTCCCTCGATAGAGTCATGAGGAAAGAAGAACGGTCTGTCCGCAGGCAATCATGAGCTCTGCGGATATCATAGCTTGTGTAGTTGATGCGAACAATTCTTGATTCCACGATTCAGTCTGGGTTTAGAAAACGCAATTCATTTTGTTCCTCTGGGGTGAATACTCGCTCGTCACCGTCAAAGTCCAAGCGGAGTAGTCTGGACAACAGGTGGTCCTTGAGACACGCGATGAAATCAGGCTGGAAGACATGTAAGCATATATGTGCATCAGCCAAAGTCGCTCACCTTGACGGCCGGGTCGTCAATATGGTTGAGAAGGAACCGAGACAGATTAAGAACGTTGTCCTTTCGAGCTTGGCTTGCCATCAAGTGATGCAGCATCGGTGAAGAGTCAACATCATCTGCAACTTGGTCCTGCTCGTGCTGTCGCCTCAGGAGAGTGCGGCGACGCTCTTGCCTCGCAAATTGATCTTCGACGTTCTTCTTGTTCGAAAGTCCATACATCCTCTTGATTTGACAGTGCGCCAGCTCTCCCTGAAGGTAACCGTACGTCAGAATGCAGTAAAAGAAATGAAACTTTAGGTATAAAAAAAAGTTTCAGACTTACAACTTGGGTTGAGAACGAGTCAGTCGTCCCGAACGTCTTGATCATTGAGACGTAATCACCCAGAGCATGGAACTTGTATGTGTTGAGATTGAACATTTTTGGGAGTGAGCCCGCCGAGCGTACTTCTTTCTTTCGACGTCCAGCCTTGACATCAGCTAATTCCCTCCTCTGCCGTTGTGCAGCTTCCGCAGGTAATTCGTGAGTGATGAAGGCGGCGCAGGTGACTCGTTGAAACTGGCGAAGCTGATCACAAAGGGTCTGTAACGACTGCTGAAGGAGTATGAGCGAATCGTCCGTGTGAATTTGAAGCTTGGCTAGTGCGTGCCATTCGGAGAGTCGGAATAAGAGGCGCTGAATGTTTGAGTCGTGCGCAGGAGGAAAAAGTCCTTCAAATACGGGGATGGAACACTGTAGTAAAGCCCCTTAATCACTACGAACTGAGACGAAACATGCAAAGACCCTACCTGTAATACGTGCTCAAAGAACCATGCCGGTCGCTGGCTGGTGTTCGCTACATCTGGAGGGAAACGGCGGATTCCGTTCAATCCAAAGGATGATATTTGCGTGAATCTATCAGACCACTTTTCAGTAACCACATTGTTGGAAGAATGTCAAATGCACCGTTCATTAAGTATGTCGATCTTACGTGGATCAACAGCATAAATCAATCGGAGAAGATGCTTGAGAACCGACTTGAGAATGCCAAGCTCGAATTCGTGGAGTAAATCTACAACAAGAATCGGGTACAATTTGAATCCAAAGGGAGAGAGTCGCTCGCAAAAAGAATTCTGGGAGGGGTAGTTAGCTGGCTCCCGAAAAGTTAAATATGATTCTTACCAAAGTCAGAACCAGTGACTGGTCCTTGAGAAGAGTTTCCACGGCTGTACCCTTCAACGGCCGGCCAAGGACATAAATTTTCCGTCGCGCAAGTTCAATCTTATGCGCCAAGTATGTTCTTGCTTGAGAAAATCTTGCAGCGATGTCTCTGAGAAATCCGGTGCAATGGAACATGGATTTTGGGATGAGGCAACGAGGACAAGGGCAATAACCTTTGTCCCGGATGGTAGCAAGGAGAACTCTTCCAAACAATCAGTCATAAATTTGCACCAGGATATGCACGCAATTCACTCACTTTTCTGGATAGTCGGCTGAGTAAGTAAATATCCTGGGGTATACCCTCCTGGTGATGCCGTCGAAGCATTTCACGACGATTCCATTCTTGTAAGCCTCAATAAAATCATCGTCGAGCAATAATGTCCAGATTGCATGAATGAGTTCTCGCTTGCAATGAACGAGAAGGTCGTGGTTGTGTTTCTTGCCAGACACCGAGGACAAAAATTTTTTGATGGACTCTGGAAGCTGAGGGTTTGGGTGAGACTTCAAGAGCAGCGCAAGAAAGAAGAAAATCAACCTACAGAAGGGATAAACACAATCGGATGACAGCACCCCGACTCAGGATTGGACCAAATGTATTTGGAGAGATTTCCAAAAAAAAGATAGATGGGCCATGCAGACGCATGCCCAAACTGTGCGAGCCGAGTCGAATCCGACCAGAACATGAGACTGGAAACTACTCTTTCCAACTTGCAGCCGTCGTCTCTTCTCTGCTTCATCACTTCGTCATGGGCTTGGTTCCAGGCGTCCGAGGTGTACAGTTCATCATAAACGCGTTGGTGGCGACCGGTGACCGGGGATTTCCAAATCCTTTTGAAAGGGGTGAGATGGAAATTCTTCGATGATGCCTCTGCAAATACTGCTCGCACGACATCTAGGATTGGCCTGTAGCGAAGACCGCCCACCGAGAACGTCAACCCATTGCCCTCCACCTTCTTTTCCCTTGTAGGTACTGATATGTTGACCGATGCACGTTTCCATCTGTCGATCCCGAATATGTCTTCTGGTGGTATCTCCTTCTCAGCAGCGTCAAACTGAGATGTCTCTCTAGAAGCATCAAATCTCGACAGATCCTGGATGTCGAAGTCGGGGGCTTGGAGGACCTCGTGAACCAGTCGTGTGAGTTCTGAATCGGATTTATGACTACTACCAGTATTTTTCCAGTTCATGATTCGCCAGATAGACATGTTTGCCCATGGCCAGGGCGGGGAGTAGTTTCCGTTGACCGAGCTAGGGAGAATGTCCTGGCTAGGCTGAGACAATTCATCCATGGAAACGAATGAGTCGGGATCGTACGACGGGCGATGGCGATATGCACGAGTGATACCGAAGTTATTGAACCATGTAGTGAAGGAATCCCACACGTGCAGAAAGACACGAGGGATAATCGAAGTGGTTGCGGGGGTAGGGTGGGGATCAACTGCTGGTAACGGTGGCTCAGGGAGCAAGTCTCGATACCTTGCAGGTACCCGTCGATTACGAGGGGGAAGGGGCTGCGATTCAGTGCCTGTGATGTCAGGGGCATCAGGTATTTGTTGCGAGAAAGGTTCAGTCGTAGCCTGCGAGGGTGCTGGGACTTCTTGAGTATGGGACTGTGGTCTCTGCTGACTTGAAATACTGAGTCAGGGTGAGAAAAGCACGAAAATGGTCAAAACATTACCTCAGTAACGTCTGAAACCGTGATCAACGCCAAAGGATTCGAGGGCCCTGGAAGATTTACTTGCCTACCGCTCTGGAATCCATCTGAGTGGTACGAATTCAAAGAATCCAACAGAAAGCCGTACCTCATCAGCGTCAAGTCTGACCCGCTTGTTGGGAGGCTCCTCCGTCAATAGAAAGGTTGAGTTGGCGCATGCGAGTTGCTCAGCCTGCGCAGGCCCGAAAATGTCGCATGTAGCTTGATGCTGCGTCAGGCCTCTCCGGGATAAGAAGGTGCGAGCGCAATTGGGGTGGCACCTGAAAGCAGAGGCCATCTTGACACAATGGAAGTTGTGATACGGAAGCGCGAGATAGTGGGAAGCTTGAGATTTTGATGTTAGAGGCTGGGAGTGTTCGAGTTTTGAGCGGCGGAGACCTAGTTGCTTCAATCTCAGAATTTGAAAAGAACAAGAGAAAACGTTGAGAAAACGAGGCAATGATGTCTGTGAAAGGATTGAGAACATGTTGCAATCAAACGAGCAACCACTCATCGCATGTCCTGATGTCATAGTGATGTCACCGAAAATGCTGAAAGCACGTTGGAATCGAAGCACTCGACGTTCCAGCACAATCCAAGCTGAGAGTTGACATAACGGGTGAATGGATGCCAATGGGAGAAACAAGGCTAAAATAACGCTCAGAGTCATGCCGATCTGATGAAGGATGAAGAGGACGATGAAGGAAAGCACGCACCTGGGAGGGGACGAAAGTCTGACAACGATTCGGAGGTCCAGGAGAGGGATTCTGAGTCCTTAAACTGAACCTAGACGAAAGCGCTTCAAAAGGTCTTTAACCCCACTGTCGCTCGATTCGAGGTGACAGGGCGACCTATGGACACAAAGTCCAAAAGCGTTCTCTGTGCGACGCAAAGTCAACACGAGAGATTTCGAGCGGCGCAAAGCCAACTCTGAGAAACAAGAAAATTCGGGCCGGGTCTTGAGGCAGAAGGATTCAGACGAGGAGAAAGCTTGAGTGATTGATCAATGTCGACGAGGCGGGGCGAAGGTGGGCGGCAGTGTCAACGTCCGTCTGGGATGCATGATGCATGATGGCTAGGTCCAAGATGAATCGATGTCATTGACAAATACGCGTCGCGTATCTGTCTACGTTTCATAATCTAATTGTAATTATTTGTTTTTGTCGTCACGTGGTGTCAATAAGCGGACATTCAAAGTTACACTACATTAATTTAATGGCGTAGGGCTGAAATCCCAGGGTTAACCGCACAATGTCGCAAGTGAAAACGGATTGCATAAATTGAGGGGAAAGCTACATTATAATCATACATCATACTGTTAAAAATTATACATCATGATAGTCGAAGGGAAACTGGTGGGGAAGGAGAGGGGGACGACCAAAGTAATCATAAAACGTCTGGATGTAAAAAAAACACACCTGCGACATGACCTCGTATACTTCTACATATTTCGATCCCGGTATCAAATTGGTGTTCGAAAAAGAAGGGTGAGCATCTGGCCAGGTGGAGAGAAGTAGACAGAATGTGTTGAGGACCTGCTCGTTGTCAGAGAAACTGTCCGTGAATCCATGATTGCTAGCTTTGGATGGCAGAGGCTCTGACCAAAGCATGAGCCCAGAGCTGCCCGGGAAAATACCACAGATGAAGCTCAGTCGTTCGGAACGATGTTCAGCCCAGAGGCGAGGATTAAGAGCTTGGTCAAGAGCACAAAGCTCGTATCGCCAGCCAGTCTCGTACAACTCCCATAAAATAGCTTTGATGAGACGGGTCGGGGGGTTGGTCAGCGAGGCGATTGGAATTAATTTGCCCCGCCATTCCACCTGTTCCTTGGGTGCAAGATTCGATCCTTGCGATGTCAGGGCAGCGAATTCTTCCCCAAACGCTTCCAGCATGGCCAGCTTACTAGATTTGCTGCTCGTGGCTGTGCCTTCCATGTCCTCCTTGAAGGGCACGCCATTGAGAATCTCCCTCCACTGTTGGGGAGATGGGAAGCGGGCGGGGGGGCTGTGATCGAGCCAACTAATCCACAGCATGCGAATCGCAAGCCAGTTCGTCATGAAGCATTGGCGACGTTCGGGGGATGGTGACGAGATAAGCAGAGGTGGTTCGGGGACACGATACCCCTGATCCACCAAACCTTTCTTCACCCTGGATGGGTCTTTGTCGATGCATTTCAATGCGTCGACCCAAACCTGGAAGGCTAGCGGCATCTCGGGCACCTGCAGCTCTACCCACTTGTTGCGACCTGCGGAAATTGCTTCACAGCAGGTTAGCCCACGCCGTATCGATAATGTCGGTAGACATTGACATGACCTACCTGACTGGGGTCCAGGTCGAGTGTGCTTCTGCTTCTTCTCTGCTCTCCTGGACTTAGCTTGAGTGGGCATTTTACCTGCTTGCGAGGAAAGCTGAGGGGTGGATGAATCTGAAATGCTGGGCTTCTGGTTGTAAGAAGGTGTATAGGCGCGCCGAGTGTGAAAGTGACGATCGAAGCCCCCTTTTCCGAGATACAGGTTTGCAAAGGGTTGGACGGATCTGCCAGCTTCGGCGTACATGCCACGGATGATATCGTCAGGAAACGTGAACCTGACATGCTTCTCGATGTTCGTGTCCGGAGTGATTGAGAGGCGGGGACAGATCAACCACACTGGCACACCCACATGGAACAGGTCGTCGCAGGTTTTCATGTCTTGCGTGAAGCATCCCATCCAGTGGGATTGGACAGGAAGGGGGGGACCAGACGGGTAGGCGATATGAGGTTGAACATAAGTAACGTAGTCGATGAACGCCATGATGTCGAGGAAGTACCGTTGGGCTTCGGCGACGAAAACAATGATATCACGGTATGTAAGCGGGTGAGTGAGGAGCAACATAGTGTCGTGTTTCAGGCTCTGGATCATCCTACTTGCAATGTCCTGCTTGTCACCACGGGTGTTCTTCCATGCCTGGTGGCGCTCAGACGCAATCTGATGCAAAGAAACGACGCCGACTGCCTTTTCTTGCTTCAGCTTCCCAACTTGAAAGGCGGTGTGAGGAAGAGGTTTGAAGTCTTCCGGCGTGGGGCGATACCACGCCCATAACAAAGGGTCGGGCGGTGAGTAGTGCTCCTTGCGACGGATGCAGACAGCATAACAAAATTCTTTACTGTATGTCTGCGGCCATTGAAAACAATCCGCTGTACCAAATCGCCCATCTGCTCGAGCCCGCAGTTCCTCTTCGTTGTTATGGGGTTTGGGGACGAAGGTCATGTTGGGCGAGGTGTAGACGGTTGTGGCTGCATCATGTCCGGTGGCGATCGATTTGGCATCCAAGGAATTGTACGTAGCTGGTAGATTGCGTGGGTTTTGATCCGAACATAAGGTATGAGAAGACTTACCATCATGAGCGCGAGTTTGGGGAGCAAATTTCAAGGTCATATCAGTAATGGCTAGAATATGGGTCAAGATCGTGCCGATGGACCAGGGATTAGGTACAGTACCAGTATTGACAAAGAGTCTAAGGCTGTATCCACCAGAGGTGCGAGATCTGTGTGTGGCGACGAGGTAGTGGGAAGAAGGATTTCAAACGGAAAGAGCTTCGACCGTGAATTCGACCGCGAATCGAGTGACTCAGGGGGGTTGAAGGCCCTTGGCGATGGGGCGGCCCTATGGACACAAAGTCCAAAAGCGTTCTGTGCGCGACACGAAGTCAACACAAAGAGAGATCGAGCGGCGCAAAGCCAACTCAGTGAGGATTCCGGGACGAGGGGGTGAGGCTGCGATGAACGTCGTCCAGGTGCAGAGGCGTCACGCAAAGACAGTCTTGAGGGGTAACGAGGCAGAGAGTATCAGGAAGGGTTCGAATGTAAGCGGGGGGTGGGAGGTGTAGATCTGAATTAAAACCAAGTAGCTATATAGGTTGAGACGGGTCTATTGTCTGATTCAATTATTGCCGATGGACGTGTGGACCGTGTGGACGCATTATTTGTTGTTGTTGTTGCTTGTTTTCTACAAGCGTTGGGAACGTCTCAGTATACCCACAGGTCCTTGACTCCCACATTACGGATCATCGATCATCGATCACACTGGTCACACATTGCCTCCTCCATCCTGCCCTCTGGATATATCCGAACGACCCATTGTAGAAGGGATTCAGTAGGCTGAAGTGGGTCACCCGGTAAGTGATGTGCCCTTGAATCGTAAGCAATAAGGGCTCATAGGCTCGTACTAACCACCGACGTCTGCCATCCTGGAAGGTCCCTTCAAGGCCGACGTCTATCGCCATCGTTGACGAGATTGCCGCTCCCACGCCGCCGCCGCCGCCTTGTCCCTCAGATTGGATTACTGTTACTCCTCAAGATTGTCTCCGCGCGACGCCTCTGCACCTGGACGACGTTCATCGCAGCCTCGCCCCCTCGTCCCGGAATCCTCACTGAGTTGGCTTTGCGCCGCTCGATCTCTCTTTGCGTTGACTTTGTGTCGCGCACAGAACGCTTTTGGACTTTGTGTCCATAGGGCCACCCCATCGCCACCGCGAATCGAGCGATAGTGGGGTTGAAGGCCCTTCGAAGCCCTTTCTCCTCGATCCCTTTCTCCTCCTCATTCACTTCCTCGAAGGTAGGTACAGTGTTACTGCACTCCTCCCCATCAAACTCATTACTATCCAGTGTCGTCGATATGTAACGCCCCGGTGTCTAATAGGGTCACCTTCCTCGGACCACGGACCTCGCTGAGCTGGCTTTGTGCTGCTCGAATCTTTCTGTGATGATCTCGTGTCGAACTTGGAAGCGCTTTCCCCCTTCAACCCTGTCCTCATCTATTTCATCGAAGTAAGTACAGTATCAAAGTCACTTTGTTATTGCGCTTCCCCCGCCGTACTCCATCCTTAGCTCATCAATATCCCTCTATCTGCTGGGGTCTGTTAGAACAGACCGGTTCCGAAGGACCCGGTTGTCCCGAGGGCAGAGTCACTGCTCTGGTGACTTACCTGATGGTGAAGCTCAAGATGATATTGTGGAGGATGGAGAGAGAGAAGATTGTTATTCTGTATATACAGTAGAACATGTTTATATATCTACTGTAATGCTATGCTGTACCTGTAGTGAGGAGTAATGGTACTGCATTGATGATTGTAACTAATTGTATTGTAGTGCCTAAGGTACTACAATAAGTCTATAGTCGTTCTGGTACTTCCAGAGCGCGGGAACCTCGGAACTTCCGGAAGCGGAAGCCTCGGAGTCGCGGGAACTACCCGGAACGGTCGGAACAGTTTATACATATTCCAACACTCCCCCTTGCCTTGTGTACGCAGACACTTCAGGCATAAGAAAGGACTTTCGCACAAGCTGTTAGGCTGGCGAGTAAAACTCCAAACCAAGCAAGGAGCAAAACTTCTCGAACTTGACATGTCCAAGGTTCTTAGTGAACATATCCGCTGGATTGTCATCTCCAGGGACATAAAGTAGCTCTACTTGTTTGTAAATCATCACTGCATCTCGTACAAAATGGTAGCGGATGTGGATGTGTTTGGAACGCTTTTCAGTGACTGGGTTCTGAGCTATAAATAGCGATCCCTGATTGTCACCACAGATCGGGATTGGTTTTAGATGGTATCCGAGTTCTTCCATCATTTGAAAAATCCATACAGCCTGGCGAGAACAATCACTCAGAGCCATGTACTCAGCTTCTGTAGGAGAAAGGGCTGTGGTTTTCTGTAGGTGTGAATTCCATAGGAAAACACCATTGGCTAGCTTCATATAAAAGCCAGTCTGAGAGTGACTGGTAATCTTATCTTGACCCCAGTCAGAATCAGTGAAGGCAATAATCCCTTTGCCAGAAGATCCGTCAAACACAAGTGAATAATCACGAGTGCCGGCTAAGTAACGGCATATATACAGGGCCTTATCAAGGTGCTCCTGTGAGGGATTTGCGGATTGTCTAGCCAGTTGCGTTACACCATAGGCAATATCCGGTCGTGTGCCAATCATAAGATATATTAATGAGCCTATCACTGTCTGGAAGCGCGTCCGCAACTCTAAATTGACAGAGGCATCATTCTTCGCTGGGCAATATCCCTGCGGTAAGGGAGTACGAGGAGGCTTGGCATTTGTCATGCTAAAGCGCTCAAGCACTTTGTCGAGGTATGAGACTTGGTCTATGAGGATCCTATGACCTTCTCGACATATATTCATTCTGAGGAATTCATGCGTTTCACCCAGATCATGGCATTCCCACTTCTTCATGAATGTGGCCTTTAGCTTATCTACTAAAGCTTTACTGGGTCCGCAGAAGAGGGTGTCGTCTACGTAGATAATCGCTAGGACGATATCTTTTCCATTGTGATAGATAAAGAGGCCAGCATCTGTTCTAAGTCGCTTGAAGCCTAGTGCCTGCATCGACTGATCTAAAGATCTCCACCAGGCTAAACCTGCCTGTTTTAAGCCATAGATGGCTCGGAGTAGTCAGAGGACTTTGCCTTTTGAGTTGGGAGGCACAAACCCTTCAGGAAACTCCATGTAGAGTTCCTCTTCCAGTATTCCATATAGGAAGGCAGATCGGACATCAAGTCCTGATATGTGCCAATCATTGAGAGCAGATAGAGTGAGCATGCATCGCACTGTCTCAAAGCGTACAACTGGGCTGAAGATCTCATCAAAGTCAAGCCCTTCCACCTGTGAGAAGCCTTTGGCAACTAGGCGGGCTTTCTTGCGACCATCTGTTTTGACATCAAACACCCATCTATTTTTTATAACCTTTCGGTTGGGTGGACGGTCTGTGACTTCAAAGACTTTGCGATCTTTCATAATTTGTAGCTCTTCCTCACAAGCTTTATGCCAGAGCTTTTGCTCTTGGTGAGGGAGCTTAAGTATGTCACGGTATGACCAGTCTCTATAGTTGACTTTGGTCATTCCAGAGTTTCCGAGCGGAACTGCATGAGCACATAGATAATGCAATAAAGCATCTCCCCCTTCCCTGGTCAGGCGTTCTACATCATCTTCTGACAGAGTTGGTGAGGGTGGGAGGCCACCAGGGATGTCTGGTGTTGCAGGTTCATGTGGAGTGCTCGATGATTCACCAATCATCTCTTTCCAGCGTGATTCCCTCTCAATTTCTTTGAGTTGTTTCAAAGGGTGTCTCTGTTCTCCATAGACATTCCCAGGTCGTCTAGGAGGGTTTTTAATCCTTTCACTGCGACGTGGTAAAGCTGGAGGGGCTGCTGGAGGTAGTCTAGGAGCACGAGGAGGGGTCACTGGAGGTGGTGGTGTTTCTTGCAAGTGTTCCAGTGCTTCCGGTGCTTCCGGTGTTTCCGGGCGTTCCGGTTGCATTGGTGTTTCTGGTCGTATGACAGGATGATGAGGAGCACGTTGAGGTGCATCAGACTCATCAGAGGAGAAATCCTCTGGTTCAGAGTGATGGTCATGATGAGGAGGTGGGTTGTGTGGTACACTGCTTACCGGCCTGTGAGGCCGAGCCCCTGGACAACGAGGGAACAGGTTCTTGTCAAAGATGGCATGAGCAGAAGTGAATATTGCATTGTTAGGACGCATGAAAATCCAATTGGATTCACTTCCTGCTGATACACCAAGGTAGATCATCAACTGTGATTTGGGCTGTAATTTGCCCGTTCTAATCTTATTGGGAAGATGCACATAGGCACCACATCCAAAAACACGTAAGTGTGAGATTGAAGGTTTCTGTCCAGTGAGCAATTCATAAGGAGTTTTCCAATTCAATCGGGCCAATGGAGTGCGGTTGTATACATGGGAAGCATGTAAATATGCAAATTCCCAGTAGGAATTAGGGAGACAAGCTTGAAGTCGCATTGCCTGTGCCTTATCCATGAGAGTACAGATTAACCGTTCTGCACGTCCATTTTGCTGATGAGCATATGGGGCTGATTGGAGTATGTGTATACCTTGGTCTCGCATATACTCGGTAAAGGCTTTAGAAGTGAATTCACCTCCGGCATCAGAGCGCCAACCTTTAATTTGAGCATTATATTGGTTGCGGACATAGGTAAAGAATTGCTTTGTAGCCTTTAAGGCTTGATCCTTGGATTTGAGACATACAACCCATGACATAGATGTATAGTCATCATAAAACACGATCACATATTTATGCTTATGATATGATTCAACCTCAAAATACTTGAGATCTGAGTGTATTAACTCAAAGGGAGCAGAGGCTCTCTTCTCAGTATGAGGGAATGATCAGTTTGGTTGTTTTCCAAGTTCACATCCAGGACAGATGGGTGCTTTCAACGGAATGTCTACTTCCGGAAAGTCTTTGGTGTGTTTGCGTGCAGCTTTAAGCACATCACGTGAAGGATGGCCAAGACGACGATGTATCAACTCAAAATCAATAGTATTGAGTGACATTGAATGAGTTTTAACACTTTTTAGTGTTTCTGGGCGTGTTTCACTTCTTCTAAGTTGTTCCGAGTGTTGTTCCGGGTGTTGTTCCGGACTGGAACTGGTCTTCCGAGTTGATTTTAAGTGTGTATAAGTGGTTCCGAGTGGTTCCGAGTGTTCCGAACCGGAATGAAGTTTCCTACAATGACTTTGATCGAAAAAAGTGCTTCCGAGTGCTTCCGGGTTGGAAGTGTCGGTAGTGATCAAGGTAGGTGTATAACTGCTCGGAACTGCTTCGGAACAGTCTCGGAAGCAATTGGAAGTGTTTGGGAGCAACTTGGAAGTGTTTTGGAAGTGATCTGAGGTGATTGGAGCAGGTTTGATGCTCTTAGCACGCAGCCAGTACATTGTGTCTGTACCATGTGAATGAAATGACAACACAGTACGCTTCTGCTGTGAATGGTGAAAGTCTATGTGTCCAGGACGTGTGTGCACAGATAGTGTATGGTCTTTGAGGAGAGTGCCCATTGAAATTAGCTTGATTTTACAAGCAGGCATATAAATGACCGGCGATAGACGCACAGGTCTGCTCTCATACTCAATGATGACAGTTCCTGAACCTAATACAGGAGCTTTTCCATTTGCAGTTTGCGTATAGTGTGGTGTGGTGTATGGCTTATACTCTACGAAGTCATCAATATTTGAAGTAAAATGTGATGATGCTCCAGAGTCAAGTAACCACATGTCAGGGATATCTTCTTCATGAGTGATCTCTCTTTGCTTTCCTTTGCCTGTGTACTTGTTACAGTTGTCACACATTGTGAGAGGCTGGGTAGCAGATGATATTCTCAGACTATCTACTACATTAGACACTAGTAAATGACTTCGCTGCAACACAAGGTGCGCGTTAGTGTCAGAGTAGGATTGTCTGGAATGAGAGACGTACTCGGGAGTGGATCCACAATCATAGTAGTGTCCAAGCCAGTCGTCTTCATCATCACCAAGGGAGACAGCATCTTCATCCTCAATAACAGCCATGGAAGTGTCTTGTTCAACACGTTCCAAGAGACGCTTGGATGAAGTGGGAATTTCTTCCGACCAATCTGAGTGCTTGTTGGCTATCATGTCCACATTGTGAACAGATTGAATTGAAGGTGTTTCCCCAATGCGGTGGAGAAGGGATATTGCATTCTGAACATGAGGGAATGCAGGAGGACCATAGTGAGTCGAAGCTGGTTTATGGGAGAGCAGATGTGGGTCAATGGTCGGAGAGGTGAAAGTGGATGAGGCAGGATCAATGATGACAGGTTCTTGATCAAAATTGACGAAAGCAAATGAGGGGACCTCCTCAGCTACAATGTTGGCTTTGTGGCGATGTTGCTGGGGGTTCTTGCTATAGTCAGAGCGTTTGCCACGTCTCTTTTTCCTTCTGAAGCCTTCCGGACCGGAACCACCGGAACCAGAATTTCCCTGTTGTTTCTGCTGGGCACCAAACTTCGGTTCCTCCCCTTTCTGCTTAACAGCGGAAACCTTGTTCGCTTGCTGTTCAGGCTTAGCCTGAGATCTGGTCTGAGTTGGACGGCGAGCAACATGTTGTTGCCAAGCAGCTGTGATGGCCTGTTCTACATCTGCCATAGTAGGGGTTTTGGTATCGGCAGAGGATTTCTCATTTGCAGCGGTATTGAGTAAATTGGTGTAGAAGTCGGCATATTTGGGTAGCCAGGACAGGACGATCATCAGCTTGATCTTGTCATCAACCTTGTATTCAAAAGACTCAAGCTGGGCAAAATGGGTATTGAATTTGGCAAAAGTCTGGGCAGGATGTTGATTTTCTGAGAAGAAAAGGGACATCATGGACTTGAATTCGGAATAGGCGGAAGAGATGGTGTGGCCATCATACTGTTGCTTCAGTGAATTCCAGAGGGAAAGAGCTGTACCACAGTCAGCATGACGACTGAGCAAGTGATGCTCAATCCGAAGCTTCATGGAACCCATGGCTTTGTCATCATTGTCATCCCAATTATTCTGCTTTTCCAAATCATCATCCGTGGGGCGTGTCCATTTCATGCAAGCATTCCAGACACTGACTGACTGAAGATAATTCTTCATGTCATCAGCCCAGCGACGATAGTTTGATCCATTGAGCTTAGAAATGTTGTTGAGCGTGTTAGACGACATAACAGGTAGATAATCTGATGGTATGAATGTCAGTAAACCTTATTCACAGAGAAGAAGGGAGCGAGGAGAAATCAATCGCATCTGCTGAACATTCAGTGACCCTCAGATTGGGGTGACATAGTCTCCCCCTACACTGTAGGTCTAAAAGCCTATTTCCCTGAGCGTATTCGCATCAAAAGGGAGTGTCTGGCGAGAATTCTCAATCACACAGGACTGGCTTTATTCAGCACATCCAGCAAGAATATTAATATTCAATTGCATTGGATGGTGAATTATCAGGTGTCCACCAAGAGCAGTCAGCGGCGGGTATATTGCACAGCTGGCCACTTGGGGCTCATAACCTGTTAGAACAGACCGGTTCCAAAGGACCCGGTTGTCCCGAGGGCAGAGTCACTGCTCTGGTGACTTACCTGATGGTGAAGCTCAAGATGATATTGTGGAGGATGGAGAGAGAGAAGATTGTTATTCTGTATATACAGTAGAACATGTTTATATATCTACTGTAATGCTATGCTGTACCTGTAGTGAGGAGTAATGGTACTGCATTGATGATTGTAACTAATTGTATTGTAGTGCCTAAGGTACTACAATAAGTCTATAGTCGTTCCAGTACTTCCAGAGCACGGGAACCTCGGAACTTCCGGAAGCGGAAGCCTCGGAGTCGCGGGAACTACCCGGAACGGTCGGAACAGTTTATACATATTCCAACAGGGTCACCCCATGGACCTCGCTTCGTGCACTCCATCAAGTGTAAGCACTCTATCAAAGTAAAGCTGCCATTGTGTTAATACTTCTTTTGATACGTTAATTAGCTCCTTCGAGTTCAATGAATCTTTGGCGCACGATCCAATCCTGGATCTCATTCAAATGTAAGTTCTCCGTCTGATCTTGCCTCAGACTTGCGATCATATCCTTTGCCTTGATGTAGTCCATACGCCACGATGTGGGTATGACCTCGTGCTTCTCCCTCTGACCTTTGGAATATTCTCCGACCGCTGCAGCGATCGCTGCTACTCCCAGTGCGAAGAGGTTGTCGAGTGCCAGATGAGGGTTGTTAGGATCGAGATATCTCCATAACTCTGGTGAGTGAACAAATAAATGTTCGATCACCATATCCTGAAAGAATGGTACGGTAAAGAGGGGAGAATTGGGTCCGTTGCGTAGGTGGTCGTAGTTCAGCGACTGTATGATTTCATTTGCCCTCGCAGACCGGTGAGCAATGGCTTCTTCTGGTGGGCAGCTAGCTTCCCCCCACTCAAGCCTTTTTCGCAGGCCGAGAGTGGAGTTGACGTGCGGCTCCACATAATTCTTCCATTTCTGGAGAATTTCGCTGGTCGGCTGGACAGCCTCCTTGCGCACTTTCTTCGTAGTTGCAGACGTGAGCTGTGCCTTGGAGGTACCCAAGATGGTTTGTTTCGCGTTGTTCATGGTGTCCGTAATTTCGTTGTTTCGCCCACTATCCGTCATCACTGCCTCCACCCTGACCATTCTTTCTCAGATGTAGTTTTTGACGTGGTTATACATCAGCTGAATAGCGGTGGGGGAAAGGTTCACAACAGGCAGCTCAGCAGGTGCCTTGCTGCCGCCATTATTGTCACCACCACTGTTGTCGTCGCTGCCGCCACCGCCGCCACAAGCCTGGACGGTACGTATTTCATATTTCTTGCTTAATTTGTTAATATATTGCCAGGTTGAAATGTTTCAACGACTCACCCGCTTTTTACTTGGAACGGCAGGGGTAATGGACGAAGATGTGATGGTAGGGTTTATATTGTCGCCCCATTCATCGTTGTTGACGTTGATAGGTGCAGGATTCCCAAGGGCGACAGGGCTCAAGGTCGCACAAGTGTAATGAACGGGATAGTTAATCGGATGGTGGGCAACAGGTTTAGTGTGAAAGTGAATGGGGGGGGAACAAGGTGAGCAGATTGAGCGTAGTGAATGGGGGGGGAACAAGGTGAGCAGATTGAGCGTAGTGAATGGGAAGCTCAGGGCGATAATAAACGGGGGGGATTTGATGGGCAATAGACTGAGTATACTGGAGATCCCATTCACTAGGTCCCGTGTGCGCATGGGTATGGATGGGATTTTCGGGGGCGACAATACGGTTGGCATGGGCTTGAATCGGATCCCGGGGGGCTGGGAACCATTCAATCCCATCACCTGTCAATTCGATATCGGCGTTGATGTTGGAAGCGGTTGCAAGCTGTGGCTCGAGGGTGGGATCCTGGAGGTCAACATCACGGTTTGTGTTTCCACTACTGGCTGGAATGTCTGGCGATGGGTCTGATGGATACTGATAGTAATACTGAACAATACTTTATACACATTGGTGCGCAGTGACGCGTAACATACGTACCTGGGAGGTGTGCGCCATCGTGATCAGTGTCAGTGTAAGTCGAAGGATCCCATTCGGTATATGGCATTAAGATAAAATGAAAACATACACCAATAGGCATACACAAACTTGATTTGGAATAGAAAGTAAGATTACAACAGAGGGGACACCGCGGGTGAGGATAGCGGTAATGTATCCCCTTTAAATCCCTCAGACGAGTTGAACATCCTCCGAATCGCTAAATCCGCTCAAGTCTGAATCCTCCGAACCATGGGATACATGTCGCTCAACACTGCCTCCTTCAAACAGATCTGAAAGTCGTAGACCAATCACGTCCTGTATTTGACCCACATGTGCCTCAGAAACCGCCAACGCCATAAGCCGCTCCACACGAGTGTCCTCGTAAAATTGCTTACTATCTTCGACATCTTCTTTACCGCGGGGATTGAGGACTCGATGAAATATATCAAGGCATGCCCCACTAGCAGCGTGGGCGCCTTCATGCTGGTCATGCATACTGGCCAAAAAGACCATATGCTTCTCCGAGGATCTTATTTCTGCCTTCGCGAGTGCAAGCCGTAGGGCAATGCACTCATGATCCGCCCATTTGGCTTCAAGTGCCGACATCAAAATGGTTTCGGGCATGGCAGAAAGGGCCTGAATAAACCCTTCTTTCTCCTATTTGGATGTGAGCTAGTTGACGGGCCCACGCAATGCAACGTACCTGCTCTACTTCATCAAGCGTTACATCGGTGGGGGACATTATCCCCAGTGATTGTGCTGCATAGTGCAGCGCAGGGGGGACAGGTCCTTTTCCCCTGGGGATGTAAGGGTGGTAATGGTATTGTCGCTTCGGATTGGATGAGGAATGAGACGGAAGCCGTTTCTTTCGACGATTGTCAGGAGGAGAAGAGGGAGGTGTCGTCTCAGGGTAGCGATTGGGAGGAAAGGGATCGGGAAAGGGTTGATTGAGCTGATTGAAACGACTGTGGGAGGTCCGGGATGGGAACTTGTCGGAGGACTTCGATTGCGAAGGCACAAGGACAGGGTCATCTTCCTGTGGGCTGGGTAAGGAAGATGACATTGCTGAATCGACTGACGAGGTAAGGGAGGGACTACAAGATTCAGACTGAGCACTGAGGGGCATGATATGACATTCAGACTGCGGCACTCGATGACACTTGCAATTAAGTGGCACACAAAGTGTCGGAGTTAGTATTTGAGTCTGAAAACGACAGGTGCCATTTCACATCTGCCATGAAAGAACTCATCATGATGGTTCCCGCGACGTCGCGCCCATTTCCTCTCATGACACTCGCTCATTACCTCGTGTCGCAAATCCCACCCTCTCGTTACAGCCCTCCCTCAAGATCGACGTCTTCCGGATCATTGACATGGTCCCTCGTGCACCCATACTGGCACTCCTGGCCACCCTCAACTTGAAGACCTTGCGCCGACACTTCCTACACCTCCTTGTCCCACGGATCATCGGCTCATACCGAGTTGGCTTTGCGCCGCTCAAAGATCATCGATCTCTCTGTGTTGATTTCGTGTTGCACAGATAACGCTTTTGGACTATGTGTCCATAGGGTCGCCCCGTTGCCATCTCGAATCGAGCGACGGTGGGGTTGAAGACTCTTTGAAGCGCCTCAGATATGCATCTTAAACCGACCCAGAGTCTGGATCGTAAGTTTTACGCCATGTACTTAAGTACTTAACACTGATTTCTCTTTCGAGCACCAAATGCATATCTAGATCCATCCACCAAAGTATGTACAACACCAAACTTGTCACATCACTAATAGACCTTCGGAGCAGCGCTACGTGAAGTTATACCCTCTAACCCTGTAGGACGCTTTACTGTAGTGACTACGAAGGTTAGTCTCATTTCGAAAGTATCATGGATGATACATACTGTCATTCTCCTTCCGCCAGGCGATCACGCGCTCTGCACGCAGCCAGAAACTGCCACCTGACTTCATTGACTGGCAAAACAGAACTATTCTTGGGTCATCTAACTTCCGTTTCAGCAGATACTTGATCGCTTTGGGTTGACCTTCAATTTCATCCACCCACAGCAAAATCACCTTCAACGATTGACGTTGGAGGAGTGCCAGTAAGCAGTGAGTAGCCGTACCACTCATTCTCCGGGTCATTGACAAGTGTGTCAAGCGATTGAAATACTGAAGCCCGGTAGTAACTATCTCCCAAGCTGAGTCAATGGTCAGATCCAGATGTGTAACACGATGGAAGGCGGGCGTGTCAGGAAGATGCACAATGCCTGTTTGAAAAAACAGAGCAGGATCGACCGAGAGGTACCTCAGGTCCATGAGATTATTGAGCGCGTCGAGGATGATGTAGAATTGACAAAGGCTGTTACATTCCCCATGTATAGCGAAGTTGATCAGACGAGGGCAACGTTGGAGGAGCATTGCAACAATGTCAGGGGAGACAGACGTGCCGATTTGCAGGCGTAGGACTGTCTTCGATCCTGTAGCGAGCGAAAGTAGAAGACTTTTCGCGTTGGCTTGAGAAGAGATACTGATTTTTTTGTAAAGGATAGGCTCCATCCTTACGCAGGAAGAATTTCAGCTTCATGTAAGACGCAGTTAGGAGCCCTTACCATTCTTGTACACGACGAGCTACCCATGAGTACTTAGCCAGTTCACGCGGCTTTCTACTCGCTAACAAAAAAACCATTTTCTCTACCTCCTCGGGCAGATCCCTTCTGTTGGAAGCCCTAGCCATAACGATGAAAGGTGGGGGACGGAGGGTGTGCACTGTGAGTAGACCTCGGGAATGAAAAGGTAGGGATTTATTGTGTTCGATGTACTGGAAAATTTTGAATTCTATTCAGTCGCTTCGCTGGTTAGGGCCTGTCGCCAAACACCTGATTTCTTCTGTTTTCAGACGACAAGAGGAGGCTCTGGTATACCCATGGCCGTGTTATCCGGTGGCGTTGCCCAGCAGCAATTCAGGCGCCCTTCCACTATAGTACATCAAGAAGGCACTGTGATGGCCACGGTCATGCAATGTTTTGAGACAAGCGGAAGCCTTCGGTATTGCCATGGCCGTGTCATTTGGTGGCGCTGTCCGGCAGATGTCCTTCCATTTCAGTACATCAAGAAAACATTGGTATGGCCATGGCCATGCCATGCGTGTGGTGCGGCCTGGAAGCGACGCTAACACAGCTCCTTCCATTTCGGGTGGAGAGGCTCAACGGCCATGGTCGTCCAATGTGTGCGTGGCGTTCTCGCGGATAATGAAATTTGTCCAGTGAATACGTTCTTAAATATCTTGAGAATATTGTCGTGCATCGTTGACCTCCACTCTTAGACTGTTATCTTCGTCTCGCCCTGAACAATGTCAAGTGCAGATGACTCCCCGTCCCAGACCATTGATACTACTCTTTTGATGCAACAAGTGGCACGTCTTATCGCTTTGCAAGACCGTAGCCTGAATACTCGCAACCTCCAGTACAGATCTGAATTGCAGAGTATCTTGCAATTGTTCTGTGTGTTCGTTGACCTGACCTTTTTTTTTTGGTAGTGTTCAAAGTTTTCGTTATAAAGGACGACTCATCAGACGCCTTGTGTCTCTCCACGACAGTGTCAATGACATGTTGGCGGAGGCAGACCGACGAGCCCATGTTGCCAATGCGAACATTGTGAATCACACGGATGCATGCATTTTGTTTTACATTTAGTTTCTTATCAGTGTGATTGACGGCACGCCCAAGGGAAAACCGTTTGTACAAATCTTACAAGGAACTTATGTGGTGGATTCCCTCTATCCATGACATCCCTCAGACAGAACTTGGCGATGCTCTACTACAGGTCAGAAATTTATTCCATTGGACTTTGTGCAATAGGACTGATGTAAATGCAGCTCGAACGAGGTGCTGACACCGGCCGCACTGATGATACCCACAGGCTTAAAGTATTTGTCGTGAACTGGCTCATGCAGCAGACACCAAAGCCTGAGCCTCCCCTCAGCGCTGAAGACAAGAGTGGGAGAGGGTTCTACAATGATGCGACAGGAAGTTTTCTGTGTCCAGTTGACTATGACTGGAACGTTCCCATGTGAGTGAACTCTGCGCCATAAACATTTCAATTGACAAGGCTATGTATTCCAACAGTCACCGGCAGAATATTCGTGACTTCCATCCCGACTTTCTCATCACCATGCAATCTTGGCCGGCCTTCCTGTATGCTGGTGGTCAGTCAGACCCTGCCAATCTTGACAGCGGACTGTTTAAGAACGAAATTTTAGTCAAGGCATGTTCTGCACACAAATGTAGGTATCGTCATTGATTCTCCACTCCAGGCCTTCAAAGCCATCTTTATTTCTCCATCTTCCGCATTGGACGATGAGGGTCTCGAGCCAACCGCTGGAAAGAAACATCGCCGAGGTGATAGACGGACGCGGTCAAACGTGGCCAAACTCATAGGTATGCAAACAGTTCAGCCGCGCGCCATTGCCTATGTGGCTTGCCAGGTAAATTGGTCGTTTACCGTTAACATAATTAATACCGGATTTGATGCTAATGGATTACTGACTGCGTTGCAGGTTCGTTTCGCCCTGTCCTCTGCAGGTTCTTGGGCGATCGTCGATGGTGTATTTGACACCCACGAGTTCTATGAAGCCATAGTGGAGTGGTTCGAAGAAACCAAGACTGAAGAGGACAAAAATTTCGTTGACGAACTTCTGTTATGGTGGAACAGGCGAGTCCCTCAGTTACTTCGCTTCACACATGGCAATAATGAGAGCTGCCGCAGCAGGTCGGCACTCGGGCCCACCTTTTCTTTTCGAATTGAACGAGATAATTCTGCCCAAAAGTCTGTGGCAAAGTCACTGAAGAAGCGCCGTATTTCTAGTAGTAGTTAAACTTGTTTGGGTCCGATTCGAACATTGTACTAGGCTATTCAAAATCACGAAGCAGAATAATCTGGTTATCTATTTGCCATCATTTGTTTGGTCGATCAAAATGATGACGACGTGAAAACGTTTCCTTCAGTTGCCGTTACTCCCGGGATGATCCACTTTGCCTGCCATAATCATGCTACAGGTAATTATTCACTGTCGCCACCTGGTTGATCGTTCGAAAGTCTTCCTATACGTGCATATCTGACCCACTTTCACCTTCCTGACACTTATTTGAGAATGCCATCGGAGTGGTACTATTGATGAAGCTCGAGCATGAATGAAAAAGTTGGCCAGAAATGTGTGTTGGACTCGGGTTGGGAATGTTGCAAGCATCGATATCTTTGCTTAGTAAAGATATGTTTGGTACACATTTTCGACTACCCTCAAATTAATTGGCCTTGCCCTTTACCGACTTGTGTGATAGTAGTACGTCTTTTCTAACTGTCCGACACTTGTTTTCAACTGTAGCTACCATTATGAGGAATATGTAAACTGTATAATTGGTATCTTCACTGACAGTCTGACATTTGTTATGCACTCAGCCTACTGTTATAAAGAATATATAAAGCTGTACCAGACTGGTCAACATTGCCGGCCATTACCAAATCCCATGATGTGTGTCATTACTGACTGTTTGATACTTATTCTTCACCAGACCTACTGTTGCAAAGTAATAATAAGACCTTTTTACCATTATATAATTTAGCTTTCTTCAGAATGTATTATAAGGCATTGTCAGAAAATCTGCGGTCTCGTGATATTAGTAGTCGGCGGCGCTGGTTGATCGGTTCTCAGAGGATCCTTCTCATACACTCAGCATCCCTCCTTGCCAACTCGTATATTCGCTCATCACACGTCACTTGAAATAATGAATCCAACCACGTATGTACTATGCATAATTGCCTGAATGTATTTGTTGTGCTGACTCGCTCACTGTGGGTCCAGGGCACAATCCATTACTATCACAGGTGGGAGACTCGGATTGTAACTCTGGAAACCGTTCCATACGAATTTCTCTTCTTGCAGACATCGAACTTCGTACTGCCAGTGGATCAAATCCCCGATTTGCTTTGCCAAGGCAATACTACGTTAAATTCTCATTAGGCAATACGTTGCGAACGACGAAAAAAACGAAGCAGAACAAGAATGGTATTTTATGGAACGAAGAGATGTCTTTGTGAGTAGACTTACTTTGATATATGCGAGAGAACTCAGTGAATGGTCTCAGTCGCGGGGATGATACATCTGTCCTGGTCGCCAAGGTTTACCGGACCCACCGCATGCCGCGTCGACACGATGAAGCTGTTGCAAGTCTGACCTATACGATCGGGGAAATAATATCGAAGTTGAAAAACAAAGGTGCGATGAATTCCTATTGCACTTTCTACTGACAGCAGTCTTGTTCAGTGTTCGAAGAAATTCTCCTTGTGGACCCTTCTCAGACCGCTATTGCTTCTGGGCCCAATTTCACACTGAAATTTACATTCACATCCGTCCCTTGCCAACCCCTTGAAGCAGACGAGCGCCAGGTTGCGGATGCCGTCGATACGGCGACACAAGCAGTCAAAGCGATGCGTCCCACTCCCCTCGTGGTCGGCCACCTGAGTTCGGCGGTCGATACAGTCACACAAGTTGTGAACAGCGCACAGACGTTTGCGACCACATGGGATGCTCTATTGAACAGGATAAAACTCTTTGACCAGATTGTAACTGGCATCGCAGAGGTACTTACTACTTTGTCGCTACCCGCTCTTCTTCTCATTGCGACGTAGATTCACCCATATACATCGCTCGCTTGGTCCGTTATCTCAGCTGCACACAAGGTCTGGTTTGTCTCATGTTATATTCTCGTGCTGTTCCTGATGGCCGCGACATTTGACCCAGGTTCTCGTAAATCAGAACGATCGCGACGATCAGATCACTCGCTTAGCGGGCACCATGAGTGACGTTTTAGTATTCGTTCACGACGCAGATCCCTTGAAGGCAGACAAGGCACACGTGGAGCCTCTTAGGCTCTTGACCCAACAGGTGATGGAGTGCGCCTATTTTATTCGCGACTACGCCGAGCACAAAGGCTTCGGTAAGATAATCCACTACTTCGTGTTCATCCCCATTCACCGCCTTGCGCAGCGACCCGTCTGGCAAAGTACACATTGTCGGATATCAATTCCAAGATCACCGATTACCAGAGAAGGCTTCAAGAACTCAGAGATGCCTTCTTGCGGGGAGTTGGACTACAGACCGGAATCACAGTCGTTCGTATGATGAACGCGATCGAGCACACTGGTAAGATTTACTCCATTGATTTGCCATCGGACGTTCATATATATGGTTCGCAGTGGAGGACAAGGACCTGGACGACATGCCTTATGCCAAGGGCGCCAGGCACGATCAGGACAAGGGTTGTCTTACAGGGACCCGGGACGATTTGTTACGGGAACTTCGTGAGATCCTTAGCAATCCCGCAGAGGATGCTCCACGAGTGTGTCTTCTCACCGGTTTCGCGGGATCGGGCAAGTCTGCGGTGGCTCATTCGGTTGCGCGATGGTTTGAGGGACAGAAGAGGCTCGTCTCGTCGTACTGTTTCGCAAGGACGGACGTCGCTCGCCGGAACCCGACGAATTTGTTTAGTACTGTTGCACGGGACCTCTGCGACCACAATGCCGAGTACAAGTCCGCCCTGTGGAAGATCGTGGGGGAAAGTCGATCACTTCGCACGTCGGAAGTACCCAAGGAGCAGTTGGAACGACTGATCATCGAACCTAGCAAGCACATCCAGGCTATCGGCCCTCTAGTGGTGGTCATCGATGCGCTTGACGAGTGCGGTGACCAGGCTAGTCGCCAACAACTTGTACTTGCCATCTCCAGACTAGCAACCGAGACATCATTCCCATTCAACCTGCGCTTCCTGATCACGACTCGTCCCGAAAGTGACATTCTCGCCAAGCTCCCGCAGGGTCCCCGCTTGGTCCATAAACAAATGAGTAATATCTCAGAGCAAATGGTTGACGAAGACATTGAGAAGTTTATCCGACATTCTCTCGATGAATGTTCCTCGGAACTCGACTTGTCGAACCAGGACTGGTGTCGACTACTTGTCCATCATTCCCAACATCTCTTCCAGTGGGCGGCTACTGCGTGCAAGTTCATTCAGGGGTTTGGGTCAATTGGACTCGGACGATCTGCCCGACTCGGACTACTGTTGAAGACCCGCCGGACTGAAGCTGGGTACCCATTGGACGAACTATACAAGACCGTGCTACTACAGCTATTCAAATCGGCACCTGAACAAGATCGGTTTCGAGAGGTGATGGGCGTCTTGCTCGCTCTCAAGGAACCACTCCCACTCCCATGCCTTTCGGATCTCTTTCATGGACACCTGAAGATGACTATGGACATTCCGGAAGACGTTCCGATAGATGTCCCAGTAGATGTCCGAGCTATGGTTTCATCTCTTGCATCCCTGCTAGATGGGGCTTGTGATGACCGGAGGCCTGTCCGCCCACTTCATGCGTCCTTCTATGACTTCTTGCGTGATGGCAAGCGCAGTTCAGCCTTCCACATCCCATTTCTACCCCAGCATTCCCTCACTCTTGGACAAGCATCACTTGTGTGCATGTGTCGCATGCTCAAGTTCAACATATGTGGCCTTGCTGATTCCCGAATCCTTAATAACAAAGTCTCTGGTTTTTCCAGCCACGTGGATGAGGCCATCCCCCCTCACCTGTCATACTCCTGTCTATACTGGATGGATCATCTACAGC
This sequence comes from Chiua virens, assembly GCA_019787685.1. NCBI lineage: Eukaryota > Fungi > Basidiomycota > Agaricomycetes > Boletales > Boletaceae > Chiua > Chiua virens. The sequence goes on from JAHNUO010000046.1 coordinate 25,812, forward strand.
ATACCATCTGCACCTCAGACTTAAATTCTGAAATCACACTGTTCTTCAAAAGATTTTTTCCCTACTGGCTTGAAGTCATTGGCCTCCTTTCCCTCTCATCAGCATCACCCATTTCCTCTGCCCTACAGACATGCATTGCTCTTCAACATTGGGCTCAACCTAAGGTAAGATCAAAGAATGGGACCAGTTGACATGCTAAAAACTTGATGTTAGGACTCAGAGATTTGTACTCTTGCTTCAGAAGGATCCCGATTCATCCAGGTGTTCTCACCCCTACTCAGACAATCCACCCCTCATCTATATCTGTCAGCCATGCCCCAGACCCCCTCTAGTTCATCACTTTGTAAGCTGTGGCTTGGCCAACTTTTGAGGCATGCTTCAATCAGGACTGGACATCCAGCCAATTGGCCAGCAGATGTTCATACCCTGCATGGACATAGTGGTGCTGTAAACTCTGTTGGCTATTCACCAGATTGTAGGCATGTTGTCTCTGGCTCTGTAGATGGGACCATCAGGATCTGGGATGCAGCCACTGGTCAGCCCATAGGAAGTCCATTCCAGGGGCACACACATTATGTCACATCTGTTGGCTATTCACCTGATGGAAAGAACATTGTCTCTGGCTCTTATGACAACACCATCAGGATCTGGGATGCAGCCACTGGTCAGCCCATAGGAAGTCCATTCCAGGGGCACACATCTCTGGTCACATCTGTTGGCTATTCACCTGATGGAAAGAACATTGTCTCTGGCTCTTATGACAACACCATCAGGATCTGGGATGCAGCCACTGGTCAGCCCATAGGAAGTCCATTCCAGGGGCACACATATTCTGTCAGATCTGTTGGCTATTCACCTGATGGAAAGAACATTGTCTCTGGCTCTCATGACAACACCATCAGGATCTGGGATGCAGCCACTGGTCAGCCCATAGGAAGTCCATTCCAGGGGCACACATCTCTGGTCACATCTGTTGGCTATTCACCTGATGGAAAGAACATTGTCTCTGGCTCTTATGACAACACCATCAGGATCTGGGATGCAGCCACTGGTCAGCCCATAGGAAGTCCATTCCAGGGGCACACAGATTGGGTCACATCTGTTGGCTATTCACCTGATGGAAAGAACATTGTCTCTGGCTCTCATGACAAGACCATCAGGATCTGGGATGCAGCCACTGGTCAGCCCATAGGAAGTCCATTCCAGGGGCACACAGATGAGGTCAGATCTGTTGGCTATTCACCTGATGGAAAGAACATTGTCTCTGGCTCTGATGACAACACCATCAGGATCTGGGATGCAGCCACTGGTCAGCCCATAGGAAGTCCATTCCAGGGGCACACAGATTGGGTCACATCTGTTGGCTATTCACCTGATGGAAAGAACATTGTCTCTGGCTCTGATGACAACACCATCAGGATCTGGGATGCAGCCACTGGTCAGCCCATAGGAAGTCCATTCCAGGGGCACACACATTATGTCACATCTGTTGGCTATTCACCTGATGGAAAGAACATTGTCTCTGGCTCTTATGACAACACCATCAGGATCTGGGATGCAGCCACTGGTCAGCCCATAGGAAGTCCATTCCAGGGGCACACAGATTGGGTCAGATCTGTTGGCTATTCACCTGATGGAAAGAACATTGTCTCTGGCTCTCATGACAAGACCATCAGGATCTGGGATGCAGCCACTGGTCAGCCCATAGGAAGTCCATTCCAGGGGCACACACATTATGTCACATCTGTTGGCTATTCACCTGATGGAAAGAACATTGTCTCTGGCTCTGATGACAAGACCATCAGGATCTGGGATGCAGCCACTGGTCAGCCCATAGGAAGTCCATTCCAGGGGCACACAGATTGGGTCACATCTGTTGGCTATTCACCTGATGGAAAGAACATTGTCTCTGGCTCTCATGACAAGACCATCAGGATCTGGGATGCAGCCACTGGTCAGCCCATAGGAAGTCCATTCCAGGGGCACACATCTAGGGTCAGATCTGTTGGCTATTCACCTGATGGAAAGAACATTGTCTCTGGCTCTTGGGACAACACCATCAGGATCTGGGATGCAGCCACTGGTCACCTTATAGCAGGTCCCTTCCAGGGCTATGGCAGTTCCTATATCTGCTCAGTGTCCTTTTCACCCAATGGTGACCATATTATCTCTGGGTCTGCTGACAAGTCTATCAAAGTGTGGAGGGTACATCAACTTCTTTCTTCTGGTCAGTTTCTCAATTGTGATGGCTGGATTTTTTCCCATGATCTTTGTTATGGTTGGGTTGCTCCTTGGCTTAGACTTGGTTCCCCTTACCTTCCTCCTCTTTCCTTGGTTATATCTCCTCATGGAGCATTCCAAGTTGATATTGATAGTTCATTATCTGGAGAGTCATGGATTACTTGTTGGAAGTCATGAATACTATTTCCCTATGTCCAAGTAATTTTTCCATCCTACAGGCTACATCCTTCTTTTGGTTATGATAATAGATGTGACCATTGGTATCTTTGTCACATCTGGATGACTTGGATTGTCAGAAGAAACTCAATATGCTTTCAACAGGGCCTTACAAACAATCATATCCATTCCTGAGGCAAAATAATGACTATGGTGATTGCACAGTGGATTTGAACTCCTTGCTTAGACCACATTTTCCAGTTGTACACTGAAATTACATACACACTGTACAATTGACAGACCGTCAAATATTCAGATATTCACCATATATTGCGTACAATTTGCATACAGATATTTTCGTGAGTAGTGTGTCAGTTCATCAATATGTGTTACAATGGATGCAAGGTGTACGCATACCACCTATGCCCTCCCCTGACCCTTCATGAGTTCCAATTCCTCCAACGCTGCCTTTTGGAACTCTTGGTAATTCCATGCGCCCGTGTTTTCCTCCCCGTGGGTCACCCATCCAAGCGCCGACGCGGTCAACCACGCCGTACGCAAAAACACAGACCCGTCCAGGTACCCATACTCGGGGTTCACGTCCACGCCGTCCTTAGAGAGCGATTCAAGGACAAATCCTGCCTCGCGATGTCCATACAGGAGGTTGAAGTGCGCCAACGCACGTTGCACTTTGCAGAGGTGCTCGTTTGGGTGGACGAGTGCGTCCGCGAGGATGGCATACCATGGGTTCGCGTTGCCGGCGTAGGGTGTCGTCGAAGAGAGTGCACATGCGGCGGGAGTCGGCAGAGTGCCTGGGAGCGTGTTGGAATACTTGGAAGAGGGTGCATTCGGGACAGGCGGGAGTGGTCGAGAGGTGAAATCCTTCAGGGCGAAACTCGGACGGCCACGGACGACCCACCAGGTGATGCTCGTCAAAAAGTGTGCCCGAAGCAACTTCCTTTGGGATTCACGGGAGAGGTATGCACAGATCGTGGGAATGAACAGCACAGATGTCACGATATGTGCGCTGATGAGAACGATCAGCTATGTGCAAGTATATCATGGCTGCGCTTACGTGAAGAAATCAGCACGATATTCAGCCTCGTTTCCATCCCAGCTTCCGACGCCATACATGAGCGTCGCAGCCCAAATGAGCTCCTCCATACGTGCTTCGAGATCTTTCTGCGTTTCGATTTGACAGTCCCAAAGCTCACCGTATTTGACGAAGATTTCCCCATGTGACTCGAGCATCGCAGCGAATTCGTGCTTGTCAAGGGTCCTGTTTCCAAAGAAACGAGGGTCACGAAGCATGAGTGTCAAAATGTTCAACGCTCGCAAGCGCGACCCTGCTTTTGGCATCCACTCTGGCTCTATCGGTAGACATCAGTCATGCACAAGCGATAACAGGGAAAACCACTTGCCTTGCTTCTCCATTTCAGAGATGGGAGTCGTGCGTTGGGTGAAGAGAAGACGAGTAATGGGGGTAGTAGCACCAGCAGGATGCACTGACGTCCATGCGAGACCTACAAATCAACAAAGTGAGGATTAACCTATGTACGGAAGCCTTCCGAACTGCTCACCTTCTGCGATGAGACCCATTATGCCAAACTCGGCACCGTAGCCGACATGAATAATAGGGTGGATGAGAATCTCGAGAAACCGATTAAGCATCTCGGGTTGCTCGGTCCCCTGCTTTGGCGTGCGGACATTGTAGTGCGAGGAAAAGATGTATTTCTCAAGTATGTCTGAAATATTGGCACCGGGCTGGAGCACGACCCGATGGAAGTAATCGAGATAGGCATTGTAGTAGCTAGATAGCGAGCGTCAACGGGAAAAACCGGCATCGAACACACAAATACATACTGGTCGTTCCCGAGGTAATCCGTAAAGGTATCGTCTGTAATGGTCACCTTGTTTGGGGCGACAAACGCGACGCGCAGATGGTCGAGATGGGTATCCTCGTAGGCAGCGTTTATCACGTGCGCCGAGGCACCAAGCGCATAAATGGCGAGCAAGTGATGGACTGAGTGGCTATGAAGAGAGCATCAACCAAACGGCCGCGACCGAGAAAGGGTAGAGACGTACTTGTGGAAACTGAACTCGTTGAAAAAGACATGGCTGCGCTCGTGGTTATCCCTGAGCGCTTTAAGCAACGCAGCTGTAGCCTCGGGTCCACAGTTGGGCACACGGCCAGGTGCGAGGAGTGACGGCGGGGGCTTGACGCCAGGAAAGAGGCGGACGAGAATCTCGCGGGAAGATGGGGTCGCAGGTATGACAACGGTTGGTGGTGCGGAAGTAGCCATGGCGGCTGGGATGTAGAGTAAGGATAGGTTTTTGATCGGAAATTTATACTATGTAGCCCCAGCCTTGGGGAGGCGATGAGCATCCGAGATAGTACCCATCAGAGGCTTACTCAGAGAGGCAGTACCACACCTTTGCGGCGAAGGGCCGCGCTAACGCAGGCCGACAGTCTAGTATGGACCGCAGCTTCCACATCGGTGCCGTACGGTATCCGATGATACCAGTGTTGTCTTCTACCACGGAGATCTTGTCAAGTAGCTTCCGAGTCACTGCTTGCATGAGGCGAGCACCGACGGTGGCGACACCCATCAGCTTTCAAGGTAAAGGTGCGTTTGCATGATTGTTCAAATTTCAAACGCTTACCCCCACGATCACGACGGATGTTTGACAGAGTATCCGCTGTTTGCGTGGGAAGCCAGTTCTCTCACTGATAACACCATTACTCGACATGTCAGCCTCCAAATGCTACAAAACACGGACGCCTGTTGATCTGCAGGACCTGCCCACCAACACTCGTGTTTTCCCTGTTGAACCCTCCTTCACGCCACGATGCCTGGAGCACCCCCAAAGTCGACCATGTCCCTCAGAGAACTCGTCGCCTGCGAGGACTTTCTCGAAGGCCACCAGGAATACGCGATCGACCTCTTATCCAGCCTCGAGGACATCCGTCAATGTCACCCAACAGACACCTGTTCGAAAATCCGCCAGGGCCGGTCCTGCACCCTCTGCGAGATAGGCAGTGCCACCGGCTTGGCGGGCGCAGCAAACAAAGCCCTCAAGTCCTATCGGGATGCTGGAAACCATCTGAACATCGCGCGTGCGTCGCTCGGACGGCGTGTCGCATTACCTGGTAGGGTTTGCCGCGTACGCTCATGCGCCTTCGCTGATGCTCATGATGACGCGCGTGGTCAGGTTCACTGCGTCAAGAGACGCTGTTCAAGAGTGAGTTGGCCAAGACGATCTTTCTCTGCGTCGCCACGGTTGGGGACGATCTACGATCACAACACGCGGCGTGGCAAGCACGCCTTCAGAGTGACATCGAGACGGCGTCCTTGTCGGGTGGCTCGAGCAAGGACATTAGCAAGGCCAAAGGGGTACTCTCAACGTACTCGGGTCCAAAGGTCGTCGATCCCGAGTCCCAGTCCAGGCGCACTGTTCAGGGGACCTCGTCGACTCGGGATTCCATGTTTCTCGTTTTCAGGCGATGTTTATCAAGCGACTGTCCTTGTGGGGTGAACGCAACAGGCATTTTGGAATCCCAACACACGGCAAACGTCCTTGGCCCGCCCTCGGATCCAAAGAAAACGCGCGTGCCCAAGGAGAGGACAATGTCGGGGGCGATTACTCGAGGTACAAGTATCTTATCCGACTCGCTAGGCAATGCGAGGACAGATGCAGAGGCCCTCGATGATATATATACCCCAGGGGAGCAAAACACATCGAATCCGACTTCTGACACAACCGCCTTGACACCAGATATAATCGAACCATCTCCGTCAGTGTCGATGATTGTGGACCCCCGCGTGTACCGGTTTCGCGAACAGATCGCACGATCTGACGAGGCTCGTCGAGTGTTGATGGATTGGTGCCGAGCCTGGACGACCGACCTTTTGTGCCCTCTGGAAGCAACGCTCGGAACTGGGATCGAGTCTGAAGCTACCTTACCTGCCCAAACATCGACGGTCGGTACGGATTGTGCGTTGACCTTGGCGCCTGGTGTGGAACTTGTCGACTCGGACAGGTCGCTATCCATAGTAGCAACGAGTTCGAGCAGAGAGGTTACCACACAGGGTCGGTCTGGTGACGACGACGAAACGATAGCCTACGAAATGACCACATGGTTCAGCTCCAAGCAGGAAGAACTCAAGGAAAAATGGCTGATGGCACGACAGAGATGCAGAAGTGTGCATCGGAAAAGAGCATCCCGTCGAAATAAACTTAACCCTATCTGATCAAACAGCTTAGAGCGCATGTTTCCGGTGTCGAGACTCGGTCGCATTGTTGGATTGTAAAATAATAAGAGTACCTACAGTGAACAATCGATCAGGGCGAGCCGGCTTATGCAACACGGAAGTCCGCAGACAAGAGAACCAGCTCGGACTCTGCAGAACAATAAGTCAAGCTAGTCAAGGTCCACATGCTGGCCCACATTGCCATATACATCATCCCTGTTGTAGGTCTCTATCGTACATATAGCCCAGCTGGATCGCGGAATGCCCTCGCCATCAAAACCATCCCTTTACACGAAAGCCACACCTCGTCACTGTTACGATGACGGAAGCAACCGACAGATTTCGGAGGCTCGGCTAGAGGAGCTCGCCGGTTCTTATCACTCGGATTCCAGGTATGTATCAAAGTGTGGCAGGTGATGGATGTTTTTAATTTTGTGACCACCACCCGTTTCATATCCTCATCTCCACAGCTTGCAATTGGGCAGAGGGCTTTAGAAGAGCATAGAAATTAAACCCTGAGCGCTTTTTCGAAGCGAGAACTTGAGATAGAAACGTAAAAGGGTACGTTCTCATTGCTTGATCAGGATTAATTACAGAAGGTCGGCATCAGCGAAATCGAGTACGTCTCAATATTTCACACTGGTCAGGAGGTCGTTGTGCAGACGCCAGAACACTCCGTATCAGTCACCCACAAGGGTCCGTGAACTTCCATGCGCTGCCGCGGCGCTTGTATTGCGGCTATCCTATCAACTCTCTTTCCGCACCCCTCCCACCTAACACACCATGCCCAACCCTCAAGAGTATACTGGTCCTAGTAAACTCGTCATATCGTTTGACATCGGTACAACCTTCAGCGGTATCTCGTATTGTATCCTCGCACCAGGAACAGTCCCCGAGATTCTCGGCGTCAACAGGCAAACTCTCTGTTGGTTGTGGTAACCTGTTCTTACTCTCCATAGGTTTCCAGCGCAGGGACTGGTCGGTGGAAACGCCAAGGTTCCATCTCTCTTATACTATGACGACCACGGTAACCTCAAAGCTGCCGGCGCTGAGGTGCTCACGGAAGCCAACATACAAACTGCCCTAGAGGAAGAATGGACCAAGGCCGAATGGTTCGCCCTCGATTGCATTGAAGCATTTGATCTTCATCGTACTTAACGATGGAGCACAGGTGGAAGCTTCATTTCTCCCCGAAACATTTATCCTCTGTCAATTTAAAGGACGATCTGCCCCCACTCCCGACCGGAAAAACTGCCGTCGATGTTCTAGCAGATTTTATCAGGTATCTTTTCCAATGTGCCAAGACCTACATCGAGGAGCATCACCATAAATTCAATTGGTCGTCCCTTAAGGACTCTATCGAATATATTTTTACTCATCCAAACGGCTGGGAGGGTATGCAGCAGCAGCGATACCGTCGAGCAATCGTGCAGGCTGGTCTCATTCCTTCTCATGAACAATCACGGGTCCACTTGCTGACGGAAGGGGAAGCAAGTCTTCATTTTTGTGTCCCAAGTCTTCTCAACTCAGATACGGCTGATCAAGCTGGTCCTCAAGGGGTCGTCATCATCGATGCTGGTGGCGGGACCGTTGATTTGAGCATGTTTGCGATGACGACCAACCCGGTGTCCTGCAAGGAGATCGCTCCGGCTGAGTGTATGGAACCATCGGCAACCATCGAAATTACGCTCATTCTTCCATGATTTTTAGGTCGATTGCAGGGTTCGGTCTTTGTTACTCGACGGGCTCGGGAGCTTCTGCAAAGTCAGTAATAGATTTATTCTGTCGTTACTCTATCAATGGACTTCAAAATTCGCAGAGAAGTTGGATGGTTGGGATCACTCCAATGACGACGAGATAGCCGAATTTACCCGCGAATTCGACCAATCGACGAAGGCAGTCATCAAAAGTGATCAAGAGCCGGCTTACGTCAGAGTCGCTGGATATCGCTACACTAATGCAAAATATGGCATCAAGTTTGGGAAACTGCAACTATCGGGGTAGAGTTCAGCTCTCCCTTTCTTCTCTCCACGATTGCCTGATGCATATCCCCTAGAAAAGAAGCCACTGACTTGTTCAATGCTTCTATCGACGCCATCATCAGCGCCTTTGAGCAACAGGAGAAGCATGCTACGATCCCCATCACGGTGGGTATCATCTTCTCTGAATTAACCATTGCATTTATCTTGATCTCCAGGTGGCGTTTCTCGTTGGTGGGTTTTCAACAAACGATTGGCTGTGGCCTCGGGTCCGGTCATACTTTGAGGCTAGGAAGGTCAAGATTTATCGTCCAGAGAATCACATGTATGTACCTGATGGGCATCACCTCGTACAGAATCTGCTGATACCTCTTGCAGCAACAAGGCGGTAGCGAATGGGGCGGTGTTATCCCACATTGACCGCGAAAACCATCTGATTGCTTCACGTGTTGCACGTGCCACATATGGTGTGGTCTGCGCGCTTCCCGTCAAGGAAGATGACGAAGAGCACGTTCGTAGGAAGGCTCTCTGGGAACAAGACCCCACAGGAGACCGCTACGTTCCAGGGTTCTTTGAGGCAAGACTTTTCAGAGTAGGTTCCTTCCATGAGAGGATTGCGAGATGATAACGGCGAACCGATCTCATGACAGGGCGACCAAGTCAGCAAGGAAATGGAGTTTCGCGAATCGTTTTCGCTTATAGAAAGCGACCCGAAAAACTTTGGCGAGCAGATCGTACGCCTAGTGTGTTATAGAGGCAACGTATCGGCCCCGAAGTGGGTAGACCAAGATCGCAGTGGGTCCTGCATCATGCACCTCTTTGTCTTTGTTCTGATGACCAGCGCACAGAATCCTTCTCCATGTTCTGTACCCTTCATGTGGACCTCAGCCGGGCGGCAAAAGATTTGGTCAAGAGGGGAGCTTCCGGCCGGGTCTATTATCAATTGGATTACGCTGTAATCGTACATTTTGGCCTCACAGAACTTAAAGCATTTCTGGGCTGGAAGACGAGGGTGAGTTAACACCACTTGCTTGGTACTACTGCCGACACAATACTGTTTTCAGCGAGGCGGACTTCAAGTCGAAGAAAAGTGAGTCTCATCCTCGAATTTAGCTTTCCGCACTATCTCATGCATGCACCAGAGTTCCAGCGACCGTCCTGTTCCCTGAAGAATGAGTGCTACCGTTGACACAGTCAACACCTTTGCTGGTTTATCGTTGTTCGGTTTTTGCAGGCCCCCCCAGAGTTGTATATCATTGTTATTCACTCTTACTACAATGCTGTGTCAATGCAACAGTGTCCCTTGTTGCCTGCGGGATCCCTGAGACCGAGGGATGCTGCTCCCAACGTACTTTTGGTCCAAGTGTCGTCCGATAGATCCCGACTTGATACCAGATAGAACTAAATCGTCCTCCGAGTCGACGATCGTGGAATCGCACGATTCGACGAGGCTTGCTGAGTGCTAAAGCGCTGATGGACTGGCACCAAGCCTGGACAGCCGATGTCGATGTCCTCACTAGGGCAGGCCGACACTGCAAAAAATACGATCTCCAATAATCAGTGTCTATCGGCGCGCGAAATGTGTGCCTGCGTCACCCACAAAAAGTGACGGTCACTGATAAAAGCACGTCAAAGGTGGTCACTGATGTGGTCATTTTGGCTACTATAAATCGGTGTCACAGGCACATGTAAACGTGCACCAGGACCGAGCTGGTGACGGCGACAACGCGATCGCCCATGAAGTAGACACGTCCTGCAGTCCAGGCCAAAAGAACCCAAGGAACGGTGGACACAGATGAAAAGGCGTAATCGGAAAATGGCGTCCAGCCAGAGTGGACCTTGTTTGCTCAAAGCGGTACCACATGTTTCACAAGTCCACAGTGGGCAAGAATGGTCAACACGAGTGGTCTTAGGATACCAGCCCGGACCTGCAGAACAATAGACCAAATACTGGTCCACATGACCACAACGTCGCGTCTACCGTATATATAGCTTCGTTGTATCGCGGAAAACCTTTATCATCAAAACAATCTCTTCATTCGAAACCCATACCTCGCCACCGTTAACATGTCGGCAGCAATCGAGACCCTTCGCGCAACAATCGATGATATCGAAAAAAACCTCCAGACTTCGAAGGTGTTGCTAGTACGAATAGCGAAGGAAGGCGAGCAAGTACAAACCTTGATCGAGGAAGCCACCGTCCCACGCGACAGGTTCAAAAAACGCGTTGCAACAGCAGACGCTTTTTTCGCACCTAAGAGCTGGGACGAACTCGCAACATACGGGCAACAATGCAAGCTAGAATCTATCGGGCATCCATGGAATTTTCTGTGCATGCAAGAACACCTGTTGGCCAGGACTTGCAACAAGCTGAAGGAGGCCTTTGACCTCGCTGAACGACTTTTACCTGAGGGTGAGTTGTGCATCCTTCACGAGAACATTGTCATATATTGATCGTTGCCTAGTCGCCAGCGTGAAGGAGGATTTGAAAAGGGGGATGACGGACGACGTGGTGGAGGAGGTCAACGAATCATTGCGACGCCAATTTCACACCTTAATGATCTTTACTGTTGGCCTAGAGGATATGATAAAGCATCAGCGGGAGCAGGTTACTTTTGTCAAGGAGGGGTTGGCAAAATTTCGCACAAATCAGCGTCCATGCTGTTCCGAAGCACGCAAGGCAGGTGGCTCAGTGATAGCTTATATCTTATGACGAGACTGACTGGTAGTGCAGTGTAATCCTAAATGTGGGATGTAAAGTTGGCAAAGACTCCGATTATGGAGTTCGTGACAGTGTTCAGATAGGTTATAAACGAACCGAGCCACCATGTTACCTACTTTTGGAATGCAACAAAGGATCGACGTGATTAGAGACGACAGCTTGGTCACTAGCATGGATCAGTGTTATAGCGCTGGACGGCAAACATAAGGTGTTGATGGGGTCTGGGCGGATCATACTACCGGCATGTCACAAAGAATTACAGATGATGTGCTGTACGGGATTGAGCTCAGCATTCTCCGGCTGATTTTGAGTGAATGTAACCTACTCATCGACGATCACATCTTTCACGCAGCAACTGGATAACGCAGACAAGAAACAGCTTTATTATTTGTCTAAAAAACACTGTCAGTCGATGCTAACAATCTTAACGCAAGACGTTTACCTCAAAGATGACAGACAGCACTATCTTGCGCAAGCGGACCAATTACACGATTCATTCATGCAACGAGAGATGAAGGCAAGTCTCGATACAATGCAGCGTGACAAACACGTATTGATCGATGGCTATTTTAGATCGGCTTGATTTTGAAGTGGAGAGAAATCAGGGAGAAAATGAGACACTAGGGAAAGGGTTGGCGAATGCGTAAAGGGGGAATACGAACGAATACCTTCAAATCTTGCACCAAGTAGTAGAACACCCGTAGTCCTTCCGGGTCTTCACTGTCCTGGATATCAACCAGGGAACCGATTTTTGCAGTCTACCAATCATGAGCACGGTTCCTCACATATTTGTGAGGAAAAAAAACCTCAAAGGCGATGTGGTCATTCCCGATACGAATTTCAAGCTCTTGCTTTCCGACAATGTTCTTTTTGGGCCAATTCGTGTCATCTTCCCTGTATGAGGGATGAACATGATGACAAAAAGCTCAAGGACTGAATGCTTACTTTGTGATTTCACTCGCCTCAACTACGCGCTTTAGTTCCTTGATCACTAGAGGGCCAACCCACACTGTAAAAGGCGTCGTGAGACACGAGTCGCAGTGGGCCGTATAAGCAACGCACTCTCTTTGCGGATAAGACTGTCGTTTCTGTAATTTGAGTTGTTTGCATATCTCAAACGACCATGCGAGTACTCGAATTCAAGGAATTCGTGTCCGTGTTTGCCCGAGTGGCCCGTGCTGCATCAAAGGGTGAGCGTTGACGCCACCTGGACGATGTCAACACATACTAGTATCTAAAAAGCTATCAGCACCCTGCGCATCGTTCCAGTCAGGTGTACATACCTCAGGTAGAATGGGTCATTGTCATGCGAGCTCATGGTGGATCGATGTTGAAAATGTTTTGAAACGCGTTCTTTGGATTGACTAAGTCGCGAAAATCCGGGTTTTGCCGGATCGAAGAGAAATCTCATTTGCTCTGGTACTTGCTACTGTACTTTTCAGTATGTTGGTTCGTCCGTCACGAACGCCGTGGACAGCGCTGGCGAGATGGGTCCGGTACAACAGCAACGCGTCACTGTAAGTTTCCCGTGATTCATTGCAAAAATCCACGCCCAACATGTTACAGACCCTCGACGCCGCCGACGAGCGCACCCGTCGTCCTCTCCGAACCCGACATCGCCGCCATGGTCATCCCCGGCAGAGCACTCTACCCCCCCACCGTCATCCCCCGCAAACACGGTATCCCTGTCGCCGAGATCCACCTCCGCGCACACCACCACTACCCACTCGATCTCTTCGCCCACGTCGCTGGGCACGCCGCGAGCGCGCTCGGTATCCCCGCCACGCGCCCAATACCCCTCCCGACTCAACGCTCCATGTGGACCGTACTCCGGGGCCCATTCATCCACAAGAAGAGCCAGGAGAACTTTGAGCGGCGCGTGCACAAGCGGGTCATCAAGGCATGGGATGCGGACCCGGTCGTCGTGGAGAGGTGGGTGAGCTACCTGCGGAAACACCAGATGCCGGGGGTCGGTATTAGGGTCACGACGTGGGAGAGGGCGCCGTTGGGGGTTGGGAAGCAGATATATGAGCAAGCGATGGAGAAGATACGGCCTGACCCCGAGGAGATCAAGGCTCTGGCGGAGAAAATTGTGGAACAGGAATTGTCGGCGACCGGCGAGGGAGGGCAGTCGCCTGAAAAATGTTCGACTCCCTCGTAGTTGGGTGTCTCTCGAGTTTATGATTCGTTATTCTCTCCAGGCCTGTACAATGCTATCTAGACTTGCATTACCCGTAGCGTGGGCTTTGGAGTAAATGAAGAAGTATACCCCACGCGTACGGGTACAACAAGATGGTGAAGTAGAATTCCCTTCGAGCGGTTCGTGTCGTACACCACCGCCAGCTTAATGAACACAGCACATGAGATGTGTTGTACCTCAGCTGAACGTATTGCCCAGGCTTTCCTCAGTTCATCGGCGGTCGAAAGCGTTCAAGCTTAGAAAAATACATCTATTTTTTAGCAGGAAAACACGCATTACAGCAGACAGCTCTACAACATTAGGGAAAACAGTTCGGAAATTATATACAGGTATAAAATTAAAGTTTCCGTGGAGTTAGCAAAACAGACGTGAGCGATGCGATGCCAAAGCATGAGGACAAGAAGAAAGGGAAGGAGTCAAAGAAGAGCAGAGGGACAGAACGAAAATGAATGCAGTCGGGAATCACTCGGACGATTAAATAGTAAGTTGCTGAGCGCGGCGGTAAATTTCATCGTCTAGAAAAAAGTCATCGTCTCCCTCTATATGTGTACCTTGGTGGCATGCAGCAGCGTGTTTCCACCTGCACGACTGAGTTCGACAGATTGCAATGACCTTGCTTGGCACGTACCAATAAAGTTCATTCACCTGTAATGCGCTCAGTCAAATGGCCGTCCAAACTACCGTAGAGTGCGTTCAAGTTACCTTGATGTCTATATTCTTGATACTTTCTACGAGGATCCATTTCTTGCATTTGTGGCATTTTCCTTCCTGTATGCTTTTGCGCTCGTTCTTGCAAGCATTTTGACGTTCGGTTGTCCGGAATGCGACCGGAGGAGAGAACGGGCGCGCAGAAACAGAGGAAATCCCTTGGATTGGAAAGTCAAATGGGAACTGCGCGCGTGTAGAACGGCTGCGTACCGTGGGCATACTGCAAGTGGTAGCTAGACACGACGCTATGTTAGTATTTTACGGATGAAGTAGACGACCCTGTTAGAAATACGGTGAGTTGGCGAGGTAGATGTACTATCAGCGACGTGCCACTTGTATGCAGAGAACTTCATCGATAACCAATTCGCCTCGCCCTTGCCACCTCGAGAGGGACTCTCGATACAGATTGGGCAAAGGCCAACTTTTGTGGCTCCACATCCCTTGACAAAACGAGGTGTATACAAATCCAGCGCATCTCGCGGTTCGTTGTAGGCTCCCGCCACGCGCTTAGAATCACCCGAAAGGAGAGGAAATCTAGGGGAAGTCAGTCGTGATCATGCAATTCATTCGTGAACACAACGGACTCTTCGTTATTCAGACGCAGGTAAGAACTGACTGGGAAGCGCAGATAGAGAAGGGAATACTGTGGATGATAAGGTACATTAGTGGGGAATCTTCGCGTCGATGTCCCGGCGAGAGCATCGGTGGAACTTGCTCCAGAAGCATTCGTGGATTTTCTTTTCTGGCGCTTAGTAAGTATCTTGTCGACGTTGCTGCTTCGTGGGGTTCTCTTCCGCTTGATGCCCCTCGCGGGCTTGTATTCTGAGTCACGGGAAGGAGAGGAACCCTGAGAGGATGAACTAGGAGAAGATTCTCGTCCGGATTTGTGAGGTTGGTCGTCGTGCTGCATATCGGATGGCCTTGAGTTACTGCGTCTGTGAGTGCCAGTTGGAGATGTAGGCGGAGAGCTCCTTCGGGAATTGAGTCTGCACCGGAAGCGCTCGGGACATCCGGGAGATGAGAGAGGAGTGAGATCGGAGAGATCGGAGAGAGGCGATGATCGATCTTGAAAATGAAACGCAGAAAGATGAGGGACATCTTCAGTCGTCGCAGATTCATCTGCCGCTGCAGAAATGAATCTTTCCATCAAAGAGACCCGCCCTACACTGTCCTGGGAATCCTGGGAATCCGAGTCAAAGTCAGTCCTGAACGCGGTTCCATCGACATGCGAGACGCTTGGAGAGAAATAGAACGAAGAGTAAGCGTTCGCTCGGGTGACGGGGGAAATCTGAGTGTTGGGGCTGATCCATTCCCGGGGGAAATCGCCAGTAAACTGTCGCTCGAAGGGAGTATTTGATGATCCTTGGGAAGGTGGAGACAACTCTGGGTATACCAAGGAAGGAACCTGTGATAACGATAAAGGGCTCGGGGACAACCCCAATGGCATGTTTCCCATAGAGAGGGACGACGTCGTGGGAGTAATGAGGGAGCGCGGGGTACTTTCTATTCGCGGAAACGCCTCCCCACGCACAAGCATGTCGTGCCACGGTAAATGGGTGCGTATATGCGCTCGATCGGGGGTAGATGACATCGGAAAAAAATTGAGTGTGTCCTGGGTGTGATCTCGAGGTTGATAGTATGTGTAATGTAGGTTGTCGATGCAAAAAGCATCGGAGGACATTGTATACATCTACACTGTTGACAGATGTCAGTAGATGGACAGACATTGCAACGATGGTTACCTGTCGAAAGTACTTGGGCAACTTGAAGGCGATAACAGAGAGGGAGATAATCAGCACATTCGCGGAAGTTGAACATATTCGGCTCCGACTCAACCGGCATGACATGCCGCGCTGTTTCCCCAAACCACTGACCACTACATTCGTTACAGTTGAAATGCTTCTGTTAAATTTACTCGCTTCTAGTGTGCTTTTTCTCGCATCCATTCAGCACGTCAAGGCTTCCGCGTTGACCACCATCATTGCACCCAACGAACGTCTCTGTTTCTACGCCGATGTGGACAAGGCAGGAGAGAAGATCGGGGCAAGTGGCCTTGTTCAGCTAGACGTTTGAAATACTGACCCAAACCTCTAGTTCTACTTTGCAGTACGTGTCTACCGCGCAGGTCGAACTCGTCCGTTGACTATTACACCAGGTCCAAGCAGGAGGCTCTTTCGATATCGACTTTGACATCAAAGACCCCAACGAGAAACTGCTTCTCGATGGACAACGCGAACGTTCGGGAGACTACGTCCTGACTGCAAACACCGTCGGAGAATATGCCTTTTGTTTCGAAAACGACATGTCCACGTTGACGGAGAAGCTGCTCGACCTTGACATCATGGTGGAGAGTGAACCTCGACGAGAAGTCGAAGCCAAGCCTGGCCAAGTCTCAGATCACACAAGCCCGATCGAGGAAAGCATCTACCGGCTCAATAGCTTGCTTATGAACATCAAGCGCACCCAGAGATAGTAGGTTTTGCGTTGGACGCGTCGAGAGGTCTTCTTATGTTGTCCTAGTTTCCACACACGAGAGACGCGTGGCTTTTCTCTGGTGAAATCTACCCAAAGGTGAAGTGTGCTTGCAGGGAGTGTGTCGCGTCAGGCTCACCCCGTACACAGTCGCTTGTTCTGGTATGGCGTATGCGAAAGCTTGGCCGTTGTTGGGATGGCAGCGTATGTGGTCCCAAACAAGAATGGGGTGACGATTTCTAACCAGACAACAGCCTGCAGGTGTATGTTCTGCAAACCTTCTTTACCAAGACGGGTCGTCGTTATAAAGTATAGACTCTACCATTATGTATCACTCACCTTTGTTAATGTTAATCGTACCTTTACACGTAACATGTCCTCGGAGCCTCATTTAGATAAGATAATGAAACGAGACCTCAACTCCGTCCTTCCGTCATCCATAGCTATGCCCAACGTACAGACACAGACGACCACCGTTCCTCATACCCAAGAACCATATGTAACCCGGACATACCCAACGGAGGATGAGCTCAATGTCAAGCTCCAATGCGCAGCTCTTGCTCAAGCAACCTGGAGGCAACGTCCCCTCAAGTATCGCATCGAAGTTGGAAACAAGTTCGTGGTATGTTCAAAGACATTTCAGATGATACTCTGTCGATCAGGATCGCTTCGCAGTCGCTGTTCAAAGATCTCCCAGATGACGACCGTAAGGCCCTCCATCTAGAGCTCACCATGCAGATGGGCCGGTGCGTTTGTTCTACAATCCCTACCACAAGATCCCACTCACAAAATCTGCTCAAGACCCGTGGGTCAAGTCCCCGGGGAGATCAGAGGCTTCCTGTCCCGCGCCGAATACATGCTCTCCATCGCGGAGGCCTGTCTCTCGGACGTCTCTCTTCAGGACACCGATCTGCCCGGATTTAGACGGTACATCAAACGGGAGCCCCTCGGGATCGTGTTTGTGATCGCCCCTTGGAAGTCTGTCTCGATTCTACTGTTACTTCGTCGGCTCTCAGACTGATCGCCCCGTGACGTGCCCCAGCTACCCATATCTCGTGACCATCAACGCGGTCCTCCCCGCCATCGTCGCTGGGAACGCCGTCCTGCTCAAGCCCTCCCCGCAGACGCCCCTGGTAGCGGAGCGTTTTGTAGATATGCTGCACAAGGCGGGGGTGCCCCAGGATCTCGTGCAAGTCTTGCACCTCTCGCCCAGCCTCACCACGTACGTGGTCCAACACGCCCTCGTCGACTTTGTCTCCTTTACCGGGAGCGTCGTCGGGGGACAGGCTGTGGAGCGTGCCGCTGTCGAAGCCTCCGGATTCAAAGGCGTCGCACTCGAGGTGCGTCGACGAGATGCCTTGCACGATCGTGATTGACGTGCGCATAGCTTGGCGGGAAAGACCCTGCGTACGTGCGGCCGGACGCAGACCTCCAGTACGCTGTCGCAGAACTCGTGGATGGTACGCGTTTGGCTCGTCCCCGTGCACCCGGCTCATCCGTTTGGCGCAGGTGCCATGTTCAACTCGGGCCAGAGCTGCTGCGGGATCGAGGTAGGTCGCTAGCGCGGGTTGCTTGGCGACACTGACCCGCTTTTCAAGCGCATCTATGTACACGACGCCGTGTATGACGCGTTCGTGACACAATATGCCGACCTCGTCAAGGTGACGCTTTGCCATTGTCTCGCTCATGCGCAGGGCTCACGCTGGCGTCGACAGCAATATACCTTGGGTGATCCCACGAAGCCAGAGACGTCTCTCGGGCCCGTCGTGAGCATCGCCGGTGCCGATAGGATCCGTAAACAGGTGGCAGATGCCGGTCAGTTACTGTCGATGACATTGCCGTCCCGTCGACTCATCCATCGTACATCTCTTCAGTCAAGGCAGGCGCGACAGCTCTCATTCCAGAGGATCTTTTCTCGATGGCTCAGCCGTAAGTGGATGAAATACAATCATAGCGCCTCAGAAACTGACGGATGAAACAGCGGGACTGCCTATGTGGCGCCACAGGTGTTGATCAACGTCGATCACAGTGAGTACCTCTACGAACAACATGTACGATTGCTAAATCGCCCACGGCATAGCTATGGACGTGATGATGGTAGGATGCGCTAAACAGAAGCGGGCATCGCTAACAAGTATCATAGGAAGAAACATTCGGACCCGTTGTCGGGATTCAAAAGGTCACCCAAGCGTTCCAACCGCGCATGGCATTGACCACGTTCTACACAGGTCACATCGGACGACGACGCGATTCGCCTGATGAACGACTCTCGCTACGGGCTGACGGCGTCCGTGTGGACGAACGTGCAAGACCATCCCGAGTCTGAGCAGGCATTCCTGCGCATCGTGGACGAGCTGCAGACTGGCACCGTATTCCTGAACAGGTGAGTGTGCACTGGCTTGCTCGCACGGTGTCTCACGGCCTCGCGATGGACAGATGCGATATCCTCGATCCCGCATTGGCGTGGACGGGGGTCAAGGACAGCGGTCGCGGGGTCAGCTTGAGCAAATTCGGTACGTGATCAACGCCGTCGTTGGATGGACAGACCATGAATGGTTGTGCCTAGGCTACGACCAGCTCACGCGCGCGAAATCGGTGCACATGAAGATTAAGACGACATAAGGCGCGTTTGACGGTGTACTACGAGACCTGTAACAAAAGAGGCGTAATGAGCGATCATGTACACATGGATGTGAGAATGAGACATGAATCAGGACCCTCGCGCGTATGAGAGGGTCAGGGTAATTGTTCCTCACAGAGCAGATGCACTCAGTCTGGTGCACAGCAAAAATATCATCACGGAAAGAGGTGGATTGAAGTTGCTTACCTGGGTGGGTGAAAATGTTGTCGAGAGAAGAGAAAAAAGAAGGAATTTTAAAGGTCAACATCACGTGGTGTGAACGAGTAACAAGTCATTACGCTATCCGTCCTCGATACCCAAGTAAGTACTCTAAGTACGCTATCGCATCTACTCGCACACGGACGCCCTCATGGTATTGAGTCAAATGAAAAAAAGGAAACGCATACACCTCAGGACTGATTTTGAAGCCGTTTCGGCCGCCACACCTTCTTCTCCGGCACCGCCTCGAACCCGTCCGCGTCCTTTTTGCTCTCGGGCAAGGGCGGGCCGGACATCTTGGGCGACTCGACGCGGGCGGGCGTCGTCGGACCCATCTTGCTCCGCTCCTTATCAATCTCGCGCTGACGCCACCCACCTGCCCCACCCAACTTGGGGGGGCCCGTCGCGCTCACCGGGGACGGCGCCGGACTCTCCGAGCGCGCAGGTCCACCGCTCGCCTGCTGCGTGCGCGATCGCCACCCGGCCTCGGTGCGCGGCACGGCCGTCGGTGCCGCCTTAGTTTGCGAACGGAGTCGCGCCCGCTCCTCTGCCTCTGCCTCTCGCTGGGCTTTCTTGCGCGCTTCATCCGCGGCGGCAGCGCGCTCGGCCTCGCGCTGTTTACGCTGCTCGGCGAGACGCTCTTCCTCTTGGCGTTTCTGTGCGGCTTCGGCCTCTTCTGCCGCACGTTGTTCTGCGAGGGTCTCGTCAGTCGCCCGCCGTCGACAGCGAGATCAAAGAAACGTACCCGCCTCGGCTCTGAGCCGCTCTTCCTCTTCCTTGCGCGCAGCGGCCTCGGCTTCCTCGCGCTCCTGTTGTTCTGCTTCGAGTTGCGCCAGGTGCGCTTGCCGTCGCATGTCCTTTTCCTCTTCCATCTTTTGCTCCGCGACAGCTTGTCGTCGTGTGTACTCCTCGGACCGGGCTGCGAGCAGCGTCTCGCGATGGGCCCTGAACTCGTCTTCCATCCGACCGAGTCGTTTCTTGGCCGCGACCGCTTGGTTATGTGCCGCAAGACTGTTTTCGATCCGAGTCTTTTGGAGTTCTTCAAAAGTGGTGCGATCGGTGGCTTGTTGTTCGGCGTAATCCTGGGCGAGGAGGGGGCGCTCTTCTTTGCGGTAGGCACGTTCGATGTGGTCGATCCGCTTGGCTGCGATACGTAGTCGTTCGTTCATATCCTTCTTTTCTTTTTCTAGTTGCTCGACTTGGAGACGCATCAGTCGGTCTTTGCTCAGGTCTTCCATGTCCTGCAACACGGGTGAGCGAGAGAGCACGGAGAGTGACGATCAGACGTACGGCGATAGACATGTTGAGTCGACCACGCTTCATCAAATCTTGCGCCAGCTTCTTGGCTTCCTCGGTTCTGATCGACTCGATCTCCCGTCTGGCACGTTCAACCTCCTTCTTTCGCGCGTCCTCCTTCTCCTTATGTTCCTCGGCGAGCTTCCTATTGCGTGTGAGCTCGGCACGGCGGGATGCTTCCTCCTTCTCCTTGCGTACGCTCAGCTCGGAGAGGAGCTCTCTGCGACGTGCGACGAGGGCTTTCCGGAGGGAGAGTGCACGACGTTCAGCGTTGGCGGCTGCAACGAGCTCCGCAAACTGAGAGGCTTGGCGTGCAGCCTCTTCCTCGGGCGTCAGCACCGGTGGCGGGTCGATGACGCGCACGGCATTGTGGAGCACCGTCGCGAGCGTGCTCAGGCGGGTGCGCACGAGCTCGCTCGACGAGGGTTGGATGGTCGTGTCCCGAGGTGAGGCAGTGCTGGGCCCTGCGATGCTTGACTCGTCAGGCTGTGTAAAGGGCTCGTCGATGAATGAGATCGTTTCGGTGGCATGATCGACGCGGATGCGAAGCTCGCCGCGGCGGGCGCAGCCCATGAGGTAGGCTTCCACTTGTTCGGGGCCAAAGTCTTCGAGGGGCTTGACAAGCTCGAGAAAGGTGGACACTTTGAGGGTGCTGTAGACTTGGGAGAGCTGGCAGAGTAGTCGGGAGAGGAGGGCACGCGAGAGCAGTGGGCGGTATCCTGCATAGGGAGTGTCGCTCGCGCAGAGCGTGGAAAGGACAGGTGCGGTAGAAGTGCAGAGGGTAAGGGGATCAAAGGACTCTTCGAGGAGGTTGTAAAGGGTCTTGATCAGGGTCGGAGAGAGTCGAAGGACATCCCTCGAGAGCTAGACATGATCAGCACAAGGATGGAGTGAGAAGAGCTGGCACTTACAGCATCCTTTAGGAGACCGGCCCGGGTGGGTGCTTTGGAGAGCCCGAGAAGCGCAGCGAGTCGTGTGCTCTTGGATCGTCCATCGTCTTCGTTATTGTGTTGGCCGACGGGAACGGCAAGGGCGCTGACGAGCACTTGGCCTGCGAGACGGCTCATCTCCTCATCGGATCTACCACCTATGCTGGTGACGATGGCGTAATAGCGACCCCATGCAGCGGCATGGTACAACGAGTTGCCACTTGTGAGGAAGATCTTTGTGAGTTTTTCGTAATAGTTTGCCATCATGGCAGGACGGGGCGCCTTTTTCGCCAAGGTGAGAAGGTTGTGGACATCTTCGACGGAACGGAACGCCTCTTGCCAAAGCTCGAGCTCGACGGAGGTGTTGAGCTGTGCAAAGCGAGTGTCGAGATGATGTTGGAGTATCTCTGGGTCGGAGAGATTGATGGCGTGCGCTTGGTGTGCATATTTGGCGACGTTGGCAAGATGGAGACGGAGGGTCTCGCACAAGCGACGGAACTCGACTTTGCGCTGGTGTTTGAGACAGAAGCGGAATGCTTGCTGTGCGACTTGCTAAAAAGCGGAGTTGGACGATGTGGTGCGGCAGGGTAAGGGGGAACACACCTGATATATTGCCTCCAGACGGGCGTTGTTTTTGAGCGTCTCGAGGGAGGTACGATAGCTTTCCCAGAGGAACTTGAGCCAGGGAGTGACGAGGGCTCTATCTGTGCGATCCTTGCTCTGATCGCCGCTGACTGCACCAAGGAGGATGCTCTCGGGGGTTTCGCTTGCCTCGAGATCGTCGACATCGACTGCCACGGCCTTGTCGGCCTTTTCCTGGGCCTCCTGGACCTTGGCATCTGCGAGGGCGAGGAAGCGCTGGATGACGACCTCGATGGAGGCGACGTTTATATTTTGAGCGATGTTCTTGTACTGCATGAGGCCCTCCTTGGCTGTTCTTCCCTTGCGCATGTCGACGCAGAGTTCGACGAAGCGGAGGAGGATGGGTTCGAGTGCTGTGAGGGGCGTCGACCTGAAACGTTTTGAGGAGAACATTTCTGTGAGTGACTGAAGTGCGGCATGGTTCTGTCCGACGGAGACGAGACCTTCTGCTTGTTTCAAGACCGCCTCCGGTTTCGTGAACGGGGCCATGATCGTAATTAGAGAAAAACAAAGTTTTGCTTATACAAGGTTTACACACAAAATCGTGGAAACTATTTACCCGATTCGTTGCACCACCACACTGTTCGCCAGTCCTGCCCCTTCGATCGTCTCCTTGTCGTTCTCTAGAATACGGTTCGGGAACGTCGTCCCAATGGTGTATGCCCGTGCAGCATTATCGGGTCGCGATCTGCTGTATGTCAGTCGTGGTTCACCCCCTCATAGACCACATACGCGTTGATAAAGTTGCGGATGTCCCCGACCGTGTGGGTGAGATTCATTCGGCATGGCATTCTGCACCGACATGATCAGCCATTGTCGTATATCACGCTCGCAACGTACCTCGTTCCATCTGCCAACCGGATCTGCACCGTCGTCGTCGGCAGCGTCTGATCCACCTCGAACAACGTCGTGATACTCGCGCTCTCCGGATGACTCGGTGCAGGTGGGAACGAGCCCGGCATGCTTGTCGGGACCGGGACTGGTACAGGAGAACCAAGTCGGTTTCCAGATCCACCGAATGCCCGTTTCTCTGGCACATAGTCCTCCGTTGTGCGCTTCGACACAATCACCTCCACTGGCTGTCCCGGTCTCACGTTCAACACGGACACAGGCGCACGCCTGAAAAGGACGTCAGCGCATACATGACGACGGACACAAGTTCATACCCCGTGTTGATCTCTGCCAACAGTCGCTCGTTCTCAGGATCCGCGTAGCTGTAAAATTCGCCCCCCTCGATACTAAATCCGTTTCGCCAAAAGGTGATATTTCGTTGAGCGGCTGCTTCCTCGTCATTGTCTTGACATTCGTGTGAGCGAGTTGGACATGAGTGAACGACGACACTCACCTTGCTGAGCATCGGGATCGGGAACGAACGCGCTGTCCACGTCGTCACTTCCCAGAGTGTGTCCACCTCCTCTGAACGCACTCGATCGTTCCTCTGTGGCAAGCGGCTGCGATGCTCGCGCAGCAGACATCCTGAAACCAAGTCAGCTCATCACACACACATACATCCACCACCCACTCTGCAGCACGCCGGAGGATGTCTTGAACCATCCTTCCGCCAGGCACATTTCCACGCGCGTTTGGATTCTGCACAGAGATGCCACTGCAAGAACACGTCAGCGTCGGTAGAAGGCGATGTATGAGACTCACCTCCGCTCGCCACCCGCAAACCAGCTTTCCCCCTCACGAGGGGGTCCGTCGTCGTCGTCGTCATCATCGTCATCGCGAGCCGTTTGTGGAACGGGCGGGCCTGTATTCGACGACGCGAGAGAGGAGAGTGTGGCGAATCGACCCGAGCTGTCGATGACGATCAGTACGACTACGATACGGATTCACACTCCATACCTCGACGAACTGGGGCGATCGCTGTCGTTCCAGTCGCCGATGCGACCAATGCGCGGTGGATCACCGTTCGACATGATGGTCAACTACCAAGTTACATAAGCACACTCATCCCTTGACATGATCCTTCGACGACACACGCTGACGCGATTTTTCAGTTTTGGTCTTTTTCTTGCGGTGATTCTTGTCTTGTTCTCGTCGTCAGAGTCGACCCCGTCCTCGATTACAGATTACAACGTCATCGAACGTGTCACCGGTCTCAAGAACGTCCAGAAATTCAAGTCATCACAGCGCAGGTTGGGCAGAGACTCTAGACCTGACATCCTCGACGACCTCATCTCTGCCGGCGTCACCCACTTTTGGGACCGATTTCAGGTGCCATTGTGAGCTCATACTCCCATTCTCAAACCCTTCTCTCACTCGTGTTCAGCATCACCGCCAAAGAAACCAGCCATGTCGACACCCAAAGCGTCCTCAGCGCCGTCGAAGGTCTCCTCTCTCTCAACGGCTGGGTCGCCGCCTACTGCCCCACCCTCATCCGTCCATTCGGCCAACACAACAACATCGACGACGACACCTACGACGACCTCGCCAAAGACGATCGTCTCTACTACATCGCCCTCGCCATCCATTCTGCAGACCACTTCCTCGTCGACCAACTCGCGGTCATCATCCAACTCGCCAAGCGCCTCGGCACCGCCAACCTCTTTGTCTCCATGCTGGATTACGGCTCCACCGATTCCACCCCCACCCTCACCGACCTCTGCGAAGCAGTCCTGACGCTTCTCGGCGTCCCCTTTCGGATCCACCGCGTGCTATCCATGACCGAGGATCCTGTCGCCGCGTACTACCCCTCCGAGGAGGCATACATGCGCAACCTCGCCCTCGAACCCCTCCTCGAACTCCACGCAAAGCGCCAAGTTGCCTTTCACCGCGTCATCTGGCTCAAAGGCTTCACCTGCCCCAACGACATCCTCGAGACCCTTCGGGTCAGCGTCGCCAACGAAGCCGCCATGGTCTGTGGGATGGACTGGGCCGAGTCCGGCGGGCAATTCATCTTCTCCGACAGGTACGTCTCTATACCCGTACCCCCGACGAGTCTAACCCCCCACGAGGTGGCGCACGCGCGACATCCGCGGCGACCAGTTCCGCCAATCCAAGTCGTCCTCCAAACCCGACGCCGTCCCGCCGCGCGACAAGACCGGCGCGACGCGGTACACGCAGCACCTCCCCTTCCAGGTCTTTTGCTGCGAAGCCGGCACGCATGTCGTTGACCCCGCGCAGTCCTACTACATGGGCCTGACGTACCGCTACGGCCTCGATTTCCACAACGCGTCCACCTCGGACGCACCACCGCAGCGCGCCCCGGACGCGCCCTGTCTGGATAGCACCCAAGCGTGGTTCTGCAGGGACCTCTGGGTCCACAAGGCACGCGAGGACGTTCGGGACGACGACGAGTCGGACCCGGTTCGCCATACGAAACCAAATACGGGGCAGAGGGTGAACATGCGTCGGCAGGTGCCCCCCGTGGATTTCGACGCCAATGCAGGCTCGGATTTTGACGCCATGCCTGATTCGGAGTTGCCGCTGGAGGAGCTCCCTGCGACACGGCTCACCGTGCCCAACTCGGCCTACACGCCAGCGCGGATCCTGATCAACCCACGATGCGTGACCACGTACGCAGGCGTGAGCCACACCCAGTTGGCATTAGACCTGTTTGGGACTGGAGAGGACGATGTGTCGCAGGGTAATGCGACCAAGAATGTGCTCGACGATTGGGAGGGTGCCCCGGACAGCTTTGTCTGTCAAGAACAACGGTACGTTGACTCTATCCCGAAGTCCGTCCTGCTCACCCATTGTTCAGTCAAACCGGTGGTCGTGTTGCCGCGAAAACGCAACGGTTACTGGGCTTTTCGATTCACGATGAACTCGCGTCGAGAGCTCACTGATGCATCTCACGAGGCTGTAGATTAATAGATACATAGATACTGTTGCGTGTGATATCATGGTCTCCTCTTCTTGGCAAACCCTTTGAACGCCAACCCATCGTCCGAGTCGTCCTCAATGACATGCCGTCGTTTGGATCCCCTCGCCGGTAACTTTCGTTCAGGCTCCTTATCTGCATGCGACTTGGCTTGGGATCCCACGTCTGACACGGACACTTCGTCGTCCGAATTTAAAAACAACTTTTCGGCAGCCGCGATCGCTACCTTCCGTGTCGCCCTCCGAACCGGTTTGGCGGGCGGTACATCGCTGTCAGCGCCATCAGACTCCAACACGGTAGGTGCGCGCCGCTTCTGGGCGGCCGTTTGGGTCAACGCTAAAGTGTCTTGAGACTGTGACGTAGCGCCCTTCCAATAGCCTGTCGTGCGATGAGCACGGTGCACCGAGACCAGTCCGCACACCTACCTGAGCCCACCCCGTAATCATGCTCGGCCCTCGCCACGAGCTCGATCGGCGCACGCGACGAAGACGTGGGTACCTAAAGACGTTGACCAACGGGCAGTGACGAAAGACAAACCCACACACACCTTTTTGAATTTCTTGAAATTGGGTCGCCCATCATAGGTCCGTGTCGCCGTCTTCTGACGACTCGCATCACGTTGGAATAGATCCAGCTCGATGACCCTCATGAAATTCCCCTGCATGTGCCTCGTGTCGGTGTCAAAGTCCCCGAGGACCTCCCATGCTCGCTCGTCCTCTTCCCGATGGATGTCCGGTTTCGAGATGCGGAGCTTGTTGAAGTCGCGGTCAAACTCGTCCTCGGCGTGCTTCTTGCCCTTTCTGGAAGCCAATGCGGTGAGGAAGGCTGGGTCTGTGTCCATCGGGTGGCTCTGCGTGGACTTGGACTTGGCTTGCTTCGAGGGCGGTTTACCCGTCCTTCCCGAATCCTGCGGGGCAGCGACATGCTGCTGCTGCGGTTCTTCAGGAAAGGGGGTTTTCCGACCCAACACGGGCTCAGAAGACCTCGCTTGCGAACGAACACTCTCTTCCTCTTCTTCGAGGACGACGGCAAGCGTTCGCGGGGGAGCAGCCGCTTGGGAATGCAGCGGTCGCGAGTCGCACGTTTGGGTACAGCTCTCGCCACCCTCAACAGAATCCTCCATGTTGTCATATGCATCCCGGAGACTGGATGGATCGACAGCCATCTTGGCCGGATCACTGGCATCGAACAGGGCTTTGAACTTTTTGTGTGGCGGCTCTTCGTCTGGCTCGTTTTCAATAGCGTGCTCTACAACGGAAGGCGTCGGCGCGCGTATTCGTCGTTTCAACCTAGAAGATGGCGACCGCGTAGGGAGCTATCTCGACTGTTGAAATTCGTTTATATTACAGATATAAACTAGACATACCGGCGGAAGGGTGTATCCTAGTTCTGCCTGTGTCTCGTCCTTGGCCACGGGCATGACAGGTTCCTCTGCGCGATTTCCTGTCGACGGGGGTTTGCTACGACGAACAAGGTTCTGAATAAAAGTCAGACTCAACAACAAGTTAGAAAGATGTCATATGTACATACCTTACTAGGTGGAGGAGGGATAGCCAAGCCGTACAGCATGGCCGGGGGTGAGCGTGAGCGAGATTTACGAATGGCCTCTTTTGGCTCCGCAGGAGGCTTGTCCTGAACAACAGGCAAGGATGGTTCACTCGGATGGGTATTCGGAACAATGTCTGGGAGAGGGGACTCGCTCTCAGCCGGGGCACCTGCAATTGGGGTCAGTGTAACATCCAACAAAATGCAGAGCAAAACTACCTTGACTGGAGGGGTTTGCGTGAATTAACGAGACATCAGTGTGAACCACGACATTGATGAGCGTGTTCGGATTGATGAGCGACAAAGAGAGACTGGATTCCTAGGTGTGCATCATGTCGTGATGGTATAAAACAGCACGCCTACCTTTGCGCCTCCGCGGTCATTTCCTGCCACCTGTCTGCACCAACCATCGCCTGTACTGCGAGCTCGCGAGCAACTATGGTGACTTTCAAGCCGGCCTCGTCTACCTTCCTTTTCGCCTTGGCCAACAACTGTCTCCACTTTGCTTCCCCGTTCGTCAAAGGGAAACACTCGTATTCACCGTCACCACGAGTGACTAATTCTCTTGTATCCGCGTCCACTTGTCCCTCCCCATCACTCAATATCACAAATCGATACCCCTTCAAAAGGTGAAGTCGCTCCTCATTTGGCTCCCAGAACTTGAACGACTTGAGCGACGACGGGAGAGAAGGCGAAAATACCGGCCTGTATTTGCTCTCCGGTGGAGGGATGAAGGACTGTTCCAAAGGTGTCAGTTTAAATGGATGGTTCTCGTCCACAGTGGTTCCTAGTCGGATAATTTCCTGTAGCCATTCTACTTTGACAAGCTGCGTCGCTGAGAGCAAGGATGTCGCCAAGGGCAACGTGAGTTCGTACTTGGGTGTGAGATGATGTGTCGCAAGCGCACTCGGGGAAGATATGAGATGGATGCCTAGATTACTATCAGTCATGTGACAGCGCCAACGGAATGTAGAACACTCGCCCATGGCAGCGCAATCTGCGCTCGATATGGACGATAGAGCCCGTGCAGGTGGAAGAAAACACGCTATACGCCGCCAATGCACCCTCACATGTCGGTGAGCGATACAGAACGCTCATAACAAGGGCGAGACTCACTGGATGGATACCCCCGCCACTATATTGATCTTATCCCCGGACTCGAGTTCGTGCGACGATGCTGGGTTCACGACAACCGGTTGACCTTCGCGGTCGATCGCCATGGGTTTGTCTTTGGCATTATACAGCTCCAAGGTAGGGACAAACGAAGGATCGAGCTGAAAAGCATGTCGAGTCAAACGGGATGGTCAGAATTGACTGCCGTGCACGTACCGCATCGTCTTCTGTGCAAGGTCCGACCGTGAATTCGCAGTGGTCGCGGGATATCTTCTTGTTGTTCACCAGCAGCGGTCGGTCTTTACGACCAAGGGGAATCTTGCGACCAGTTCTCAACAGCTTTGTCTCTTGGGCCAAGTCACTAACAAGTGCGGCGGGTGTATTGTAATGGACTCACTCGTGGAAACCTCCCCGTCGGAATCAAAAGGTCCTGTTACGAGCCACATATTTACGAACAGTCGATATCGCCAGGTGTTGCAGATCTTATGGTCTTGGACGGCGACGCGTTGAACGATATGGCGGCGAGAGAAGCGCTGGGCAGAGTAGCGCGACGCGGTCATAATGGGACGCACGTGACACAAATCTATGGCTATTTAACCCCTAACCGTACAACAGTGTCCAGAAATGCAACAGGAGTAAAATTTAGCAGTAGTTGCCGACGATGGACATATTATTTGTAGTTCCTGTGCAACATTCTATGCCAAAATCCTGAGGCCCTCATGATTTTGGACTTCGAATGGATCAAAGATGTTCAACTCACTCAGGCTGGCAGTAATGATTCTCATAAAATACACCGGTGCCATTTACATTCGATGTGGAAGTTGTACAACTTGGACAGACGTGGATTAGACCCTGACCATTTCCACTGACTGAGTCATCCCAACCTCCCCACCAGTCTCTTCAACGTCTTCTACTGTTTCAGTTTGCTCGAATCTGATTGTGGTCACAGCGCTGCGACTGGACAAACCAAACCCAATGGTAGTCCCACCTCCATGTCTCCCTTGAACATCGCGCGCGTACAGCTCGCGGATGCTTGTGGTGAATCGGGGTGTTAGGGTGTATACGGGCAAGTATGCCGCAATGGTCGTGAATATTAACAGCCACCCGGCTTGAACCCCATTGCCCGACATAAGCAGTAAGGTGGGGAGGTTGAACAGAAAGATGCTGTGTCAGAAAATCACCATCAGCGAAATGCCAATTATTTTATCTTGCGCAGGAGCAGAGAAATGAGACATAGGCTTACGACGTGAAGTAGAGCAAACTCTGTTGAACGAGCAAGTTCATGTACCGATTGACTTCCCACTTTTTCGTCACACGGTACATTTGGAGGGACTCCCTCGCGCATTGGACAACTGCGAAGATGCACATCGCTGCACCAAAAAAAATTTGCAGAATGACCATCATGGCTTCATCCCAAATGATTGAAGTATTGGTTTCGAATGCACAAAAAGAAAATCCCAGTATATGGACGGTGAGAGCTGACTCGGACAGGTAGTTAGTGTATTAAAGCATATATTCAACCGCTGTATGCGTACCTTGCATTGGAGCAGTGTAAATGGCAGCGGAGATGATGGAGGAGATGATTTCGATGATGAAGAAAGTAAGAATAGTGCAGAGAATGAGCTTCGATCGATTATATATTGCCCATACACAGAGTATCATTATAACTGTAGCTCCGTCATAAGATTCCCTTTCGATGTACAAACTATGAAGCAACTCACGATTGGCTGCACCAAGAAAAAGAAGGTATGCCCACGGAGTGATGGTATTCAATACTTTACCTTGTAAACAGTAGTAATTGGAGCAACTAATGGAACCTTTGAAGGAGTGTGCTCACAACTATTGACAGTGATTTAGCTGATTTGATAGCTTGGAGTTATGATGGTACGTATGTCTATTTAAAGACATGCTTTAAGCACAATGATGACATTGTCATTGAGGAAATATACCTTTGTAGGACCAGGCACGAAGGTACTCCCCACTGTAGCTGGGATCACAAATTGAGTCACCTTTTAAGTCCAATACATACAAAGGCTAGTGATTCTGATGAATATTTGCAATGAGTTTTTAGTACCTGGCTTTCCATTGACTCACCCAAGGTTCAGAAGGGCACAGTAACGAACCTATACCAATATTTAGCTTATTGTAATATTGCAACATACATCAGCAGCGGAAGGCTAAACACAGACAAGAACAAATAATGTTGATACCCAGGTCCAAGGTTTGCTCTGAGGTCTCATCAGGAATGGTAGCAGAAATGATTGCCTGCTGACCCAAATATATTCTATCTTGAATTGAAAGTGAGCAAACCATTTCTATATCAATGAAAGCACAAGTTATACCTCATTCAAAATTGAAAGGACTGATTTAAAGTTGCAGAAGTCACCATGTGTATCACATCGAAAAGAAGCTTATAATCATTCACCATAGTCATATCCGACGGCAGTGAGAATAATAACTGCCATAAATGCGCGAGAGCAATCATTTGCCAGGGAGGATGAACATACGAGTCAGATAATTGTTTTGTCGAAGGCTGATCAAAGCCTCCTGTATGACAGAAGACATGTGGTCTTGGTGTGTGTCCAACTAATGTGTGAGATAGGAAGAGTGTCCAAGAGGAATTGTTTGTCTCGAGCTGGCAAATTGATGATATTGAACGGTGCTATTTATTTTTTGTAAGCAGTACAGCCGCACACAGCACCGGAATTGATGGCTTGAAAAACATTGGGGTAGAAAGGGATAGAGTAAACTGCTTACATGAGAATAAGACAAGCGCCAGCTGGCAGGCTATTTCATGTCCTTCTAGAATGTAGAAGTGCCAAATTTAGCTCGGCGATTGTTTTTTAACTCACTGGACATCATACATCTATGGTGGAAAATCTGCACATTTAATAAATTGCGAAAAAAAAACGGACTGCCGTGGGAAAAAAATATTGCCCACCAAAAAATCTAGCCCACACCAAAATTTCGACCCACCATGCTGACCACCACACCACCACAGTTGCAATAGGCCTTGGCTATACATACATGTAACAAGGATAGCCTTCAGATGGTGGCATCATTGTGATTGTACAGGCTTCAATTATATTATATATACATGCAGATTATAGAAGGAGGCAATGATACACTATGTTATTTGTAGATCTAGTTTCATTTGAGGGTGCAAATAGCAGGAGAACGTCTTCTTGTTTGCGCACTCTCGACAGAGCAGTGTACAGTTGCCCATGAGCAAATGGTTCGACATGGAGATTGAGTACGGCTCTGTCGAGAGTCAAACCCTGGCATCCGTTGAACATAGTTGCATAAGCTGGTCGCAAGGGGAACTGGCAACGGGTGACAGTCCAATCTGAAGAAGGGGGAGTGAAATTGAAGGTGATTCGCGGAATACAGTGCGTGATGGGTGAATCGAGGAGTTGTACTTTGATGAAGTGTCGGTGGACTGTTCATATCTGTACCCGCGCATTGTGAACTAAGCCCTTGTCGATGGAAAGACTGCGCATAATCGAGCACACCATGTTTGGTTTGAGAGAGAGTTGGTGAGGTGGCACACCGGGATGAGATAACATAGCAAGAAAGTTGGGAGTGTGTTCTGGCGTGGATGGGGGGGGTTGATCAGTTTCTTTAATGGCATCTGAGCTGAAGAGGTAGTCTGGGGACTTGGAAGTCAGCCGAGAAAGCAAGAAAAAGTAGTAGTCACATACGAAAGGGGCCAGGGACAGCCTCAAGATGTTGTGTGGGGACAGGAATGTAAACAGAGAAGCAGGCAATTAGTATAGGGGTACGGAAGCAGATGATGACATTGGATCAAAACAGAAGGTTGTTGGCAGATGCCCAAAAAGACGAAAAGAATGAAACCAAAAACCATGAAGCACTTCAATTTAAGCCATTTCACTGCATAGCTGAGATGTGGACGCTTGTGTGCCCGAAAACTGTGAATCATCATTATCAGTGCCATCTGACCTCTTCCGCTTGACTGCCTGCTTTCCCTTCCAGTCAAAGCGACCGAGGTTGTGTGATGGTGGCTTATCATCACTTGGTAAGGCAGTACTGGTGAAGGAGCCAAACGAAAAGTCAGTCACTTGAATGAGAAATTGACCATCACTGCAACCAGTGAGATGCCCAAGCACGAAAACTTGTTTCTCACCATCAGGCAGGGGGGTCTTTGCAAACCTCACATGGTCAATGGGAAAAAGACAGTGAAGACGAATGAGCTGTTGTGGAGCAGCAGCAAATGGTGCAACGTCGATGTTGAATGCACGACTGTGATCTTTACTATGTGCTCACATGGAGCGGTACACTCTGCCAGAAATGATAAAGATGGGAGGTGGCATTGGAGTAGAGTCCTCCAACATGAGAGGGGGCAGCGGCTCGAAAGCCTTTTAAAACTGAGGTGAAGAACAAACTGCTTTTTCGCATGAGAAACACACCTCATTCGCAAACACCTGCATGACAGGAAGCACCGCATTCGGGTTTGCACCAACGGTATCCTTTACAATGACACGGCCGACACCTATGTAAACGCCATCTGGCAACAGTGCCCCATTCAAATGTGTAAAATTCGACATCGTGATCAGTGCCAGAGGGCAAAGGAATGAAACCTTTGTGCTTCCAAAACAATTTTCCGACAGCATACCAATAGGCCCACCCTCTGTGAACACCGAGGATTCCATGAATGCTACAAACGGAGGCCATCTGAATTGAAGAGAAGATGGAAAGCGAGAAAAAGACAATGCAAAGGAAGAACTTGAGGAGAAGAGCATGATGAAATGCAGTGGAAGACGGGGAGCCGCAGGAGTGCAGCTAGGAGCCACCACACCCCATGACAGAACGGCGCTCCACACGATCGACCGACAACGCAGAGGAGCGTGAGACCATTGCGGCGCTGTGCCGACGACGGACGATGGAAGAACAACGGAGAGGAGGAAAAGACAGTTGCAACGACGCAACACATTACAAACGTTTCGATTGCAGGGGAGCAACACGACAAAGAGAAAGGAGGGACGGTGAAAGAGAGCATGCCACAGGAGGGTCAATGATCGATGAGTGATCGCTCCTTGCCGAAAAGAGTACTGCGAGCGACCAATCATAAGCCACCTGGCAAGCTGCAGTGCTTAATATAATAGATATAACTATGTACTACCAAAGCCTACATCTGTCAGGTGGAAATTGAGTGCAAGTCCTTTGCAGATTTCGTTAATAAAGACATCAGTGTGTCGAAAGCCAGTTCCTTGATCAAGGACCTGGAACATCAAGCTCTGACAACCCTGACCCATAGCATCACTGAATGGCTGAGGATTCCTGCCATTGAGTAAAAAACGACCCATGCCATTCCACCAAACGTTGTGCCAATCCTCTTGGCACCCAGCGGCGGTGTGGTGGTCAGTGTGGTGGGTCGAAATTTTGGTGTGGGCTAGATTTTTTGGCAGTCAAATTTTTTTTCCCGCGGTGGACCATTTTTTTTTCGCAATTTATTAAATGTGCAGATTTTCCACCATATACATCATGGTGCTTGCAGTGAATGATGTTGGCTGGCCGCAAGGTTCGTGATGGCGTGTTCAAATTACTTGGTCGCTATGCCGACAGATGCCATGTACAAAACATCCATCAGTTTTGAAAAACTCACTCGATGAAGCAGGTGGTCATTGATTTTAAGTCAATAGGGTGTTATAGACACCTCGTGAGCTGGGAAAGTAACAGGGAATAGCGCCAAGCAAATGGTAGTCCATAGTCGTAAGTTCGCGTCACACGACGGCGCCTGAGTGACTGGTAAATTAACCGAGCAGCTACTTACAAAATCGAGATCTGAGACAGTTTGTTCGTCGAGTAATGGATCCGTGGATACTTGCACGAATCGAGACACAAACATGCAATGTGCGTTAAATTACACTCTTATACGCACGGAGCGAGGAACACGACACTGTGTGGCTCGAAACCGAGCTCACGGTGCCGCTTTCAGATCGAGAGAACGAGTCCTTGATCATGACAAAATGCGATCTAAATTATTCTAACCCAAGGTATCACAAGTTATGGAGTTGTACAGGATACGAACGCACCAAAGGGGCGATCCGGTCGGGCTCGCGGACCCATCAGCTCAGCTACCCTCTCCCATAAGCATAACTTGTATTTAGCCCGATGTACGGAGAGAGAAATCATGCAAGGTCGGGGCCATTCCCGAGGTTCCTCGGCTCTCGAGTCTCCTCTGAATGTGTCGGACCAGGGAATGTAATGAGCATGGCATCTGCTTCGGTTTGGAGGTAAGTGAGACGGAGGCAACACTACTAGTAGTTCACTGTCCAATGTCACGGTAGTGTTAGGACAGCGTGTGACATCGACGTAATTCTGTACACGTCACACATCACGTGCCTTCTAGATTTTTCTGAAAAGTTTTTTATTGCAAGCTTATTTTATTCCGTTTCTTTTCGTTCTTGACCACCGTTTTCCTTGTTCTCCCCTTCCTCTCAAAAACATACCATGCACGCTATCTCTTCGTCGTCGTCTCGGGCAGCCCGTAGGGCAGCTGCAAAAGCCATGCGCCCTATCTTGGCTCGTGGTGCCCACAAGGAGATCAAGTTCTCCAACGAAGGGCGGGCAAGCATACTCAAGGGTGTTGACGTCCTTGCCAACGCTGTCAGCGTGACCCTTGGCCCCAAAGGCAAGTCTTACCCATTCTAATGTACCCGTAACCCGGACTAAATGACTACGTCGGTAGGTCGCAATGTCATCATCGAGCAGTCCTTCGGTGGTCCCAAGATTACCAAGGGTGAGTTGGACGTGTACGCGCGTGTCGTAACGTGTTGACCGTGTCTTGACAGATGGTGTGACCGTCGCTAAGTCAATCACGCTCAAGGACAAGTTTGAGAACCTCGGAGCTCGGTAAGTTGTATTTTATTCGAGTGTTCTCTCCGCGCTCACAGGTCCCAGCCTCATCCAAGACGTCGCTCAGAAGACGAATGAAATCGCGGGTGACGGGACCACGACAGCTACCGTATTGGCACGCGCTATTTACTCAGAGGGTGTCAAGAATGTCGCTGCAGGCTGCAACCCTATGGACCTCCGTCGGGGTTCGCAAGCTGCTGTCGACCGCGTCGTGGATTTCTTGTCTGCTAATGCCAGAAAGGTCACGACAACAGCAGAGATTGCTCAGGTTGCGACCATTTCGGCGAACGGCGACACCCACATCGGTAACCTGATTGCCCAAGCCATGGAGAAGGTTGGCAAGGAGGGTGTCATCACCGTCAAGGAGGGCCGTACGATCGAAGACGAGATTGAAATTACGGAGGGCATGCGGTTCGACCGCGGCTTCATCAGCCCATACTTCATCACCGACGTCAAGTCCCAAAAAGTCGAGTTCGAGAAGCCGCTCATTTTGTTGAGTGAGAAGAAGATTTCGCTCCTTCAAGACATTCTTCCTTCGTTGGAAGCTGCAGCTCAATCGCGTCGTCCTCTCGTCATCATTGCCGAGGACATTGACGGGGAAGCATTGGCTGCATGCATTCTTAACAAGCTGCGTGGCCAATTGCAGGTTGCTGCTGTCAAGGCACCTGGCTTCGGTGACAACCGCAAGTCGATTCTCGGTGATCTCGCCATCCTCACCGGTGGTACCGTCTTCACGGACGAGCTTGATATCAAGCTTGAAAAGGCTACGCCTGACCTCCTCGGGTCTACTGGTTCTATTACCATTACCAAGGAGGACACGATCATTCTCAATGGCGAGGGTTCCAAGGATGCCATCCAGGCGCGTTGCGAACAGATTCGTGCACTCACCGCTGACCTGTCCACGAGCGAGTACGACAAGACTAAGTTACAAGAACGCTTGGCCAAGTTGAGCGGTGGTGTTGCTGTCATCAAGGTCGGTGGTAGCAGTGAGGTCGAGGTCGGTGAGAAGAAGGACCGTTATGATGATGCTCTTAATGCTACGCGTGCTGCTGTCGAGGAAGGTATCCTCCCCGGTGGTGGTGTCGCGCTTCTCAAGGCTTCGCTGGCACTTGCAACGAGCACGCCTGGGTCGGCGACCTTACCTTCCAACCCGGATGCCAAGATTATTCCCACAGCCAACTTTGACCAAGACCTCGGTGTCAACATTATTCGCAGGGCATTGACCAACCCCGCGCGTACCATTTTGTCGAACGCAGGCGAGGAGTCTGCCGTGATTGTTGGCACGCTCTTGTCAGAACACGGCAGTGCGGACAAGTTTGCAATGGGCTACGACGCAAGCAAGGGCGAGTACGTGGACATGATCAAGGCGGGTATTGTGGACCCCCTCAAGGTCGTGCGGACCGCCCTCGTGGATGCATCAGGTGTGGCAAGTTTGTTGACGACGAGCGAGGCATGTGTGGTGGAGGCCGAGGAGGATAAGCCTGCTGGTGGACCTCCCATGGGTGGTATGGGTGGTATGGGCGGCATGGGTGGGTTCTAAGCCTGATGCATAACGTGTCGTATGAAAAGTATATATTTCATGATTACCACCCGCATTGCTCACATTTTTATGATACATTACGTCGCTACTACCTAGTCGCAATCGCATCACCGCTCACAAAGATCCTTTGTTGATGGAAGTGATCTGAAACAAAAAGAATGAATGTCTGAGACACGATCTGTCCGACAAATAACGTGCTTATCTGGAGATTGATAAAATGGTCCGATCTTGTTCGCATCTTTTTCGTTTCCACCTCTTTGATACGCTACGCACATAAACTACACGATGTCCAACGATCTCAAGGCGCAAAAAAGACGAAAATTCGAGGGCGTGTACGAGCAACTGAGGCTCGAGCTAGTGAACCACATGAAGACAGAAAACATGCCTCTCGATGCCGTCGAGTGGTACCGCCGCGTACGTCCCCAGCATCTCTCCGATCGATCGTCCTCACGACACCCTCACCTGCACACAGAATCTCGATCACAACGTCCCAGGCGGCAAACTCAACCGCGGGATGAGCGTCGTCGATTCGGTCGAGATCCTCAAAGGCCGTCCCCTGACTGAGGACGAGTACTTCAAATCGGCGGTGTTGGGTTGGTGCATCGAGTTTGTGCGTTCGTCCCCTCGCGACGACCGACATCGTGCTGACCTCACGTGCAGTTGCAAGCCTTTTTCCTCGTCTCGGACGACATGATGGACAAATCGATTACGCGCCGCGGGCAGCCGTGTTGGTACCGCGTCGAGGGCGTAGGCGATATCGCGATCAACGATTCGTTCATGCTCGAAGGAGCGATCTACCATCTGCTCAGGAAATATTTCAGGTCCGAACCGTACTACGTCCACCTGTTGGAGCAGTTTCACGAGGTGCGT
The DNA here is from genome assembly GCA_019787685.1 of Chiua virens. NCBI lineage: Eukaryota > Fungi > Basidiomycota > Agaricomycetes > Boletales > Boletaceae > Chiua > Chiua virens. Next base: position 64,022 of record JAHNUO010000046.1, read on the forward strand.
CGCGTGCGTTTCGGACGGACGCCGCTCACACGGCGACGGACAGACGACGTTTCAAACCGAGATGGGCCAGTTGGTCGATTTGATCACCGCCCCCGAGGGCAGCGTCGACCTGAGCAAATTTTCGCTGAAAAAGTAAGTCTAGCCGGGATCGTGCCCGGACGTCGTTCACCCCCCGATGCAGACACGCGTTCATCGTACAATACAAGACGGCGTACTACAGTTTCTACCTTTCGATCGCGCTCGCGCTGCGCATGTGCTGCGTGCCCGAGTCGTACGTCGTCCGTGGGGAGACTGTCCGCCCATACGACGTCGCGCTCTCTATTCTCTTGCCGCTCGGCGAGTATTTCCAGACCCAGGACGACTTTTTGGACTATGCCGGGACGCCGGAGCAGATTGGCAAGGTCGGGACGGATATTGTGGACAACAAGTGTGCGTGGCCGATCAATGTCGCGCTGGGAGTGGCGACGGCGGAACAGCGGGCGGTGTTGGACGCGAATTATGGGCGCAAGGACTGGGAGAAGGAGAAACTTGTGAAGAAAGTGTATGAAGCGATGGGGATGCGGGAGCGGTACCAGGTGTATGAGGATGGTGCGAAGGAGAAGTTGGACGCGATGATTGCGGCGGTGCCGGAGCCTGCGGAGGGGGAAGTACAAGGAGTTGTATTGAGGCGGAAGGTGTTTACGGCGTTTTTGGACAAGATTTACAAGCGTACCAAGTAGAGTGGAAAAGGTGTGTGTTGTATTATAAGCTCGTCTGCTGATTGTGGCGTCTGCTGATTGTCAGAGTATTACAGTACGAGTTATCTCATTACAAATTCAACTTGTTCCCTCAGGCTTGAAGCTTGAAGCTTGACCATTCCCCTCCTACTAAACAAAAAGTGATGGTCCCAAGAATGTCTCCGTACGTGAGGCTAGAATCAGAATCAAGTTGGTCGTGGAGCATGCGTTGAATCTTTGAACATAATACATCAAGACTAGGGGAACAGTCCAGCACGAACGATCTCAGACCTTTGGGCGAGTGAATACCGTCCAATGCGTTGACAAGGTCTTACGACGATCGACCCATTGTGAGAGACTTGGAGGTACCAAGTAAAGCGACAATTTACATCTGGGTTCGGTCTGTCTCCTCTGGAACCAAGTTTAAGGGTGAACGAACGAAGAGCAAGCAAACGGGTCCGGGCAGGAACCAGCAAAGATACCTTCAGATATGTGTGGCATGCGTCCATCCGCAATTTTAATTTGGAGAAATAGGGTTTCGGGAGAACATGGTGCTCGCTCGAGGATGTCAGTGTGGACTATGTGGATGCACTCGCACCAGTCTGCTACAGTACTGGCGAGGGGAGTAACGATGCGAAGTTCAGTGAGAGAAGTCTGAGGGAACCAGTCAACTAGATCGAACATATTGATGTCCAGGTAGAGACCGAGGATGTATGGATTTGAAGGGTTCGTAATATATGGAGCACTGGGGACTGGTCATTTCGAAGCAAGACACCTTGACCATCATCTCAGGTGCAACTTCACGCAGAGGAATGATCGCGCGCCAAAATCTACTGGTTCATCCACCGAGGTCCATGTAAACTCGAGTCGGCGGATGTTTGTCATGTGCGATATCCCAGAGAAGTACTTCTCGGGGGTTAGTCGGTCTTCGAGCACATTCATCGACACTGCCCCGTTTACGAAATAACAGTCTTGCACGCGAGGGAGAGTGCAAGAGGTTTCTTGGTGGTGATCTGCGAGATCTATACGGTCCCGCTTGAGATCTGGTACATTTCGTCTACACAAGGTTGTGTTGAGGAGAAATGGGGGATACATTTTACGGATTCAAAAATGCGGGGAAGGCAGAATTCGGCAAATGATTTGCAAACAAGAGAAGCAAATGTCTGGCATTCCGAGTCGCATGCTGGGGCAAGGTGTTCGAATGTGCTGAACAACATCTCGTTTGGAATGGCAGGCAAAATTTTATCCGCGTTGCGTCGCTCGGGATCTGATGGACGTGACGAATTTTCAGTACTTTAGTCGGCGCAGTGAACAAGGTGCCATAAGATTCACGGACAGTCGCGTGTCTACTAGTGTTTGAACGATAGGCTCAAGGAATGAAAAAAGGAGGTACTGACCCTTATAGTAGGATCGATTTATACTGCCGATACTGAATAGGTTTATAATTAAAGATGGATCAAAGTCATCAAATCATCAAAATCTCAGCATCTACCGTGACGCGTGATGGCTGAGTTTAGCGGAATCGTGCGATGGCGTGTCACCCTACCAGTGTGAAGCGAGGTCGTTGTAGACGCGACAGAGGTCCTTCCATTGGGCGAGCGATGGAGGAGGTGTGTGGAGTGTGGAGAAGGAGGAGGGCGAGGAATGTGTGCGGTGATTTATGTGTGCGTTGCATTATAAATTGCATTTAGTATATGTGTGTGTATAGTCCATTATGTGCTGATTGTCAGGGGTATTCTGTAGTAGGCTGGCATGGTAGTAATAATAGGTTATGTGAGTAATAAGTGCGATTGAGGGGCATTTACATAAATAAGACGGATCAAAAGGGTATCATCATGATCCAAGCATGCGGCCGAAATGATTCAGCGGGAGCGCCTTCGTGAGCATTCCGAGACGTTGTAGACGCGACATAGATCCCAGGGCGGGTAAGCGAGGTACGAGACGCGGAGTGTGAAGTCGTGGGAGAGTCAGGTGTTGGTCCACTTCCTCATCCTCTCTCTATCGGTCCCATTTCTCAATGAGAGGAAGTGTAATTTTGAGCGCTGTGTGTTGATCCTGGTCCTCATTATCACCCTCGTCTCCCCGTGGTCGTCCTGGCAGGTTTGGAGGAAGTATGGCAATCGAATGGTGAGTCTGCCATCGTCCCCATCCTCACCCTCTCCCACATTCTCTTTGTTGACCTCTGAGTCATCTCTATCCCCATTTGAATCGCTGTCCGAATCGGAGATGCCGTCGTAAAAGAGGTCGTCCTCGCGCTCGTTGATGAGTTCGGGTTCGAACGGAACGCTCTCGAGTGGACCACTGGGGATTCCGCGCGTTGCATTCGGCGTACACGGCCATATGTTGATCATTGATGGCAAGCCGTCGGAGACGTCGTCGTCGTCTTCCGGGGCCCAACGGGGAAGAGGATACTCCGAGGAGATTGGAACATGTTTGGGTGTAGGCGAATCGCCGCCATCAATCGCGTTAAATATGAGAATAACGTTACGATATGAATGGAGTTTCCAAATTTGGTGCGGTGGGAGTCGGTGTTGTGTGGTCAAAGTTCTTGGCAGACGCAAAGCCAAGAGTACCAAGACACAAAGTACTAATCTCCTACGGTGACGACATCGATCCGGTATCTTTCGCTGGCATCGGCACCAACGACGAGGACATCCAATCCACACGACCAACACGCGTCTTCAGGCAGGTATAAATAGCCCTGCATGGGAAATGCATGACCCACACGGCGCTGAGCCGTTCCATTTCGGGCACCCTTTTTATACCCATCTCGCCGTGAACTCGTCCATCCCCCTCTCTCGCTATTTTCTTCTCTCTCCAAATGCGTCTCTTGTCACTCCTTACCCACCTCTCCCTCACCGCCACCCTTCTCGTGTCCGCCGTCAATTTGACCCCCTCCACCGAGCAGGAAGAAGCCCAAATTACAAGTGTGTTTCCCCCCGCTCGAAATACGTCTCCGTTCATCTTTAAATTTCCCAGATACCACCCAGGAGTGCATCCCATACTACTATGCTCCCGTAGGTCAGGCCGTCTCAGCGGGCAAATTCCCCCCGGTCTGGACACCCGCCACAATCATTGCAAACGATACCAACGCACAAGCAAAATACCAGAGCATTCAGTCTCAGATTCCCAACATATCCCCAAATGGTTACCAGCCCGCATCCCTCGAGGGCAACTGGACAAACTTCACTTACCCCTCCTCCGATCCAAACTGTTGGTGGACCTATGACCAATGCACCACCCCAAAGCTACAAGGTCTCCCACCAGATCTTGCAGCCGTTCCAGAGGTACTCTTTGCCCCCGCGTCACCATTCACTCTCCTCACGCGCCCCTAGCCGGATACTCTTGGATACGGCTTTGATGACGGCCCAAACTGCTCTCACAACGCCTTCTATGATTATCTCCAGCAGAACAATCAGAAAGCCAGTCTGTATCCTTTCTATTGACCTGTCGTCCATTCCTCACCCGCATACAGCCATGTTTTACATCGGCAGCAATGTCATCGACTGGCCCCTCGAAGCCCAACGTGGTCTTGCTGATGGCCACGAAATTTGCGTCCGCAAGTATCCATTTTTGTTCTTCTTGTACCCCACGCTGATCCTTTCCTAGACACTTGGTCTCACCGTTACAGTTTGTATTCCATCCCGTGACCTCGTGTGCCGTATTCACCCCTCTCCCAGTGACCTCCCTCACAAACGAAGAGGTCTTTGCTGAATTCTACTATAGTATGTCTTGGCCTCCTTGTCACGCTCATCACTCATCCATTTCTAGCCGTATGCCCTTTCTATTCTCGTCAGGAACCTTGTTCATCCCTTCTAGATGGAAATCATCAAACTGGCTATTGGCGTCACTCCCACTTGCTGGCGTGTTCGTCGCGTGTTTCTCTTTTACTCAACTTTCTGCTTACCCACTCACACAGCCTCCCTTTGGCGACGTAGACGATCGCGTCCGTGCGATTGCTCATGCCCTTGGTCTCCGCACCATCATCTGGAAATACGACTCCAACGATTGGCGTGCAGGAACCGGAAACATCACTGATGCCGACGTCGACGCTAACTACGAGGCCCTTATTGCCCGCGCTCAAAATGGCACCTTTAGCACGGTATGTCCCTCAATCCCCACCTATCGCCGCACTCTTGACACGTTCTGCAGGGCGGTACAATTATGTTGACTCATGAACTCAATAATTTTACCATGTCCGAGGCTATCAAATACTACGACCAGCTCAAGAGCGCGTTCAAGCACCTCGTTCCCATGGGTGTCGCCACTAACCAGTCGCAACCTTACGTTGAGACCAACTATTCACTGCCCAACTTTGAGCAATGTTTGTTTCTGTATTTCCGTGTTGCTAACGTCACTGATTGACACATTTTCTTCCAGATATTGCCGGAACCACAACGCTCGCTGGTAGCCCCGCGCCGACGGGTTCAGCTGCGTCTGGTTCCTCTGGTTCCTCTGGTTCCTCCGGTTCCTCCGGCTCGCAAGGCTCGGGCTCAGGCACCAGTGGTGCAAGACATTCGTTTGAAACTTTAGGCGGTCTGGCTGTATCAGCCGCATTCCTTGCCAGCTTATTGAGATTGTTGATGTAACACACCGTGAGGCCCGTTGCATTTTTTTAGATTTTTACGACCTTATCCATGACATGACCCTCCCATATCGTTCTTGTTTCGCTCCGACCTTGTTTCCTTGTCGATGGAGCCCCCTTGCACATTCGTGTCGTTGTTGTTTCTTTACTTAAGTAATTAGGGATGCCTTATGGACCCGCGTTTCGACACTTTAGTTGTTACACCCTGCCATCCAAGTGGCCTGGTGACGCTTGCGTTCTTCACAGTACATATGGTAACTGCTTTCATGTGAAGCAGGAACACGATAAAATATATTAAACTGGTGCATATACACATACGCGCGCGCGCCGTGATAGTTGATACGGACAGGTATAGTGATGCGATATCGTCGGAGACAGTTACCCGATGGGAAGATAGATGATTGGAGGGCGGTCCTGCCAGAGCCTCGGGTCGGGGTCTTCGTGGTACTGTTTGACTTTAGAACTTGCGTGAAGGTTTGATGCACGATGACCTGAACGTCTGGTCCGCCCGGACCTTGATACATTGTCCAGTGCTCTTGAACCATGCTCCAATCGCGCGGAGCGGGCCGATAGCCGAACGTCGGGGAAACGATGCAATGACGGACCGATCGAATGTGGACGTTATGTGGGTGTGCGTCCTGGGAACCTCAGGCTATTGTGGACCCCGGGGTCGTTGACACGGTACATGGTCGCGGTAGCGCGTGCTCGATCGTTACCATCGGCTGTTGCAGAGCGTCCGTGCACGTCGTAAATTTCCTCGCTGCCGTACGTCTCTGTCGAACACATCCACGTCCCCGAGGTGCCCTGTAGGATCATATTGGGAGGTGGGCACTGTTACTCTACCGGTACTTACTTGGTGCTTGTGTTGATGAAGTCGACCAGTTCATAGTACATCTGAACTTGGGGCACATCTTCCCCCTTGAGACATGGTGAGTGCCACTGGCTGCGATATCGATAAATACCGCATTAATTAAAACCTAGATAAGGATGCGTGGTGTGCATGGAACGTTGTCGGGAACGGAGAGCCTTGAATAGGCTAGGTGGCGGAGGGGGTCAAAGCGTGCATGTGCATGGTACGTGTCGCGTGGATATTGTCCGAGTTCCACAACCTGCGTGGCTCACAGATGGGTCCTTTCTCAAACGAAGGTGTTGGCCACGTCGACCAACAAGATAAACGGACCACATTCGAATCCGTCAAACAATGGAACCCAAGCTGGTACGTGATGGACGGCAGCAGGCCTATAAATTGGAGCGGGACTGCAATGTCCCACTCCAGACCATAGGGATCAGTGAAAGCCAGGTCGCTCCTAACAACTCCAAACATTTGAACACCAGACACTCGAGCGAGAATGTCCGAGAACTGAGTAAGCTAGAGTGTAACACCTGGGTTTACCATCCACTCACTGTTTTTGTGGGCAGTGGGGTCCAGCTCGTCCGCAATCGACACACCGAGTCGGGAGTACGCTCTCACTCACCCGACCAAATCAAAATTTACCAATGGCAGAAGGGGGAGGTAAAACAACCTCTGGTAGTGGTTGTGATTGATGGGGCAGAAGCAGGTGCATCAACGCAGACTCGGAGCCTTCTAGTCCATGTCGTTCTTCAATTGCGACTGTCCGTGTTAACACCTTGGGTTTTTCAGCTTTGAGGTCCCTCATGGTCAAGGCGTTTCATAGAAAGCCTGAAGACTCCCCACCATTGCCAGACGTGGGAATCCTCGAATTGGAGAATGGACACTGCGATGACGAGCTTACTCCCAAACACCACCAGAGTCCCATGTATGTGATACAGGTGAACATTCGTCGGTTCAATTTTGGGAGTTGCGTCGTGGACATTGATCATTGGCGTACAATCGCGGGGCCTGCCGTGATAAAGTCGTGTCCACGTTGATCCGGTCGTCGGTGTCGGCCAGCCAGGGCACTGTTACAACTCCTCTGGTGCAGCCAAGTCGCTGCGCCAGGTTCTGCATATGAAGGCCCTTCTACCTTTGCTCGAGGAAATACGCTTTCGGTGCAAATTCCTCGATTCCTGCGGATGTTAAACTAAGATGGCCAAGCGCAAACTCTCCCTCTTGGAACTGTTGTATTGCGACATACGACGTCGATCATCTAGCTCTCTCGCTGCTCTCACAGAATTGAACCTCTGCCACTCGATGCCAGTTTGGCCGACTCAGGCTTGACCCGCGTGATCCTATGTGCGAATCTGGGATTTGCAATCGAAGTATATGTGAGATCCTCGTATAAATACCCAACTGTATCCAAACGCTATCGCTCTACCTTGCAGATGAACTGACGGAAGACGTTCGCTAATGCACTTTTGCTCTTCAGGCTCCCACATGGTCCAACGGCGGGCATCGATGCGGGTATAAGATGCGAATGTCAAATGGTACACGAAAACGAGAGCAACTGTAATATACACTGAAAAGCGATACCTCCGGGCTGATTATTCTTCTCTTTGCCATGGTCGTCGACTTCCTTGGGCAAGAAACCCATGTTTGTGTGATTCAGACCCAACCGTGGTCGCACCGAGCGCCCTGACCAAGCCCCTGTTGACGTGGCAGTTAGATTCCGTACCCGAAGCATCTGTCGCCGTCACAATGTCACCGCACGCACCTTTGCGTCGCATCGAGATAATCTTCTCTATCGAATCGCTTTTGCGTCTTGAACGAGACGCCCCCGCTAGAGACGGTGCAGCCCCTGGCTTCAAGTCTGGTCATAGGTGACGGTTGTGATGAGTGGACGACGGTCAGGAAGCAACTGTGGCATGCGCGGATGGGTACGTACGATGCTTTCGTGGTCTTGAGGTATGCAGAGATGGATTTTATGGCGTAGAAGATACCGAAGATGGTACCAACAAACAGGAAGGTGGTCTGCGAGTGGATTAGGCACCGTATTGCATTGAATGTTGGAGCTACGTACCATGACAAGAGAGAAGATGTCGATCCTGGGGTGGGTTAGCATAGGGCGAGCAGTAAGAGGAATACAAGATATACCATGTAGCCATGATAGTTAGAGGAGACAATGTTAGTAAGCAGAAAGAGGTCAATGTCGGAGTCGCTATATATTCGGTTCAACGATATGACGACATCAATTTAATAAACAAACAACGATCGGTGGCAGTGCGTACAAATTTACTTCCCTTCTGCCAGCGCTTGTTGAACAGCAGCGAGAACCTGTGCATGCACATCCTTGCCCGCAGCAATCACACCGTAATTCTCTCCCAGTGTACGCCCAAGTCCAAAGTCGAGCAACTTTCCTCGTGAATCCGTAATGACACCACCACATTCCTGAACGAGCAACGATCCGGAGGCATGGTCCTGCGCAACAATCAGTGTCTAACATATGACATGGAAAACCAAACTGTCCGGCTCACCCAGATCTTTTCCTGATACCCGGTTCCCGTAGGCATCCGCAGGTAGGCACCGCCATCGCCTCGAGCGAGACAACCATACTTGGCTTGGCTATCCATGCGTGCCGGGGCCCGCGTGATGCTGAGCAGTTCGGATACCCTGTTGTTGAACGTAAGGTCTGCGTGCGCAACTTCGACGGATTCCAAAAAGTTGAGTGAACCTGGTCCGGCGCCGGGGATTGACAACGGCACGACGTGATCGCCCGAGAGCGTGGTCTGTATGTGTGAGGAAAAGAAAATGAGACCAGACCAGTGACGTACCTGTTCTGCACCTTGGCCTTTAACGGCGACGAAGATACATCCCCTGGATCCATCGGGCTCAGCATTGTTGACCGGTAGATTCGGGCAACCAATGACGCCCAGGACAACTTCGCCGTCGACAATCAACGCCAGACATACCGCATACTGACCACCACGCAAGAAGCCCTTGGTTCCATCAATGGGATCGAGCGTCCATCGACCTATGGCGACACACCGTCAAATACGATCGTTGAAAGGAAGAACCAGCCGACGACGACGTACGTCCCACGCGACCACCTTGGTCACTTCCACGATCGATCGCATCCAAGAGTTCGTCAGGGGTACGTGCCTGTCCCGGTCCGAGTCCCAGGTCGGACGACTCGTCCGATCCTAGATCACCCGTAAGGGCCTCGTTGGCGAGCGCAACGATGCGGTCTTTGAGGACGGTTCCACTCGCTTGACGCAGTTCAGCGGCGTCTTCTTCACCGACGATGGGATCACTGGGAAATGCCCGGCCAAGGATCGTGTTGACGACAGCTTGGGCAGAGTAGTCGCCGACTGAGACGTCGCTGAGTGTTAGACGCTGGGTGGTTGACGTCTCGGTCGTTTTTGCTCACCTGTCACTGGCGACTTGTCGCCCTTTGTGAGCGTCTCGTTCTTGACGAGGTTGTTAAAAATGGAGGACGTCAGTGCGCATGCGCGTCGCACGGCGACCACTGCGACCTGTTTTTCGATAGCGTATGGTAGAGACATGGTAGAGTTGGATAGAAATCGCGTACAATGGGAGTGGTAAAAGAGATGCGTTAAATTCCTGTGGGCATGTCGAAACATGGACAGGCGTGGGCGTGACCATCGTGTGTGTTGATTAGATGTAGATAATTGACTAATACGGCAAGCTAGATGCTACTGCCAGTGGTTGAATTCGCGACCTGGTGCGGACCGATGATGTCGATGCGGCTTGTCGGGTCATTCCCTGCAGGATATTACGTCGCGTCCATCAAGGAGTTCAAAACATTGGAACTCATTTCGGGGAATGAGTCCATACTCACATAACTCGTGCAAAAATAAGAATTACAATGAATAAAAGTCAGTATAGTAGACTAGTACTGGAATGTATACTATATACATGATGCACGATGAGGCAACGAAATTAGGCTTGAAGCTATAAAAAACCAGACTTGGGAACTCGGCAGACTAAAATTATACAAACGGCGTAAGAGTGCAAGCCGGTCCGCTCCCTGCTAGACCGCTCGTAGAAACGAATCTCTAGGTAGCCTTCAGGGACAGAGAATGTACTGCCATGCATGATCGTTAGTACATCCAAGATCGCTGCACTTCTGACCATTCCCCATCCACCAAACGAAGCGCTGTCCCGAGGCTATGTATGTATGTGAGAGAAGAGTGAGGACCGAGTTTATCACGAAGAATGAGCCGCATCTCTGAAGCTGGCATCGTTCGTTCGTCGGGATCCCCGGGAATACAATGCACCGTCAACGAGTGCAGCTCTGTGAGATGACCAGTGCCATCCAGTGCTGTAGAGAGGACCTAAAGCATAGCCAATGAGATAGGTACCAGGCAGAGGAGGCAACTTACCTCTGAGTAGCGCCGAGGCGCATGGTAGTTGACTGATAGTTTGAGCGAACGCAGGTGACGAAATTTCGTCCATGCGGGGGAATCAAAGAGGTATCGGACAACGTCTTCCGTCGGTCCATCTACCATCTGAGCAAAATGGAGCGATAACGTTCGGATAGACTCGGGAATTTGTACGAGGATGCCACATATCTGAGTTATGTGAAAATCCCAAGGATGTGGGTCGAAGCAGAGGCATTCATCGCTAAGGACCATCAATTCCGTGAGAGCAGACTGAGGGAGCCAATCGATGTCGCTGAAAATTTCGAGATCCATGATAAGAGTACGCAGATGTCGAGCATCTATGGGTACCACGGGCTGGAAACGCCCGACACAGCTCGTCACTTCCAGGAGGGAGAGCTGAAGCTTGTCCATCTTCTCGAATTTGACACCCACAGGACTCGGGATAAATTCACATGACACAAAGCGTAGTTCCTCCAGCAGCGGTAGGGACGCAATCGTACGCCAGTGATCGACGTCCACCATGCAGTGCCGAAGCCCAAACTGACGTATGTTCGTCATGTATAACATGCAAGAAAGGTAGCGATTAGGAGTACGTCCTTTAACCCATTCCCATCTAACCTCGTGTCCGTTTTCCAAATGGAAAATCCGCACACTTTTGGCAAGAGTGGTGTCGGGCTCGTTTGTGGCAAGCCGTGTGAATAGCGCCTTGCTCAAGAGCTGACGAACAGGATAAACCACAGTATTTGAACCATCAGGGACATCGACACTAAAAAAACTCGAGGTGTTCAAACAAGCGAGGAAGGCAAACATTGGCAAAGAATCTGCAAACGCTGCCAAGCCTGACCAACATTCCAAGGTCCCATAATTCCATAGGTTCATTCGATGGGACCAGAAGTTCGAAGATATGGAGATATATATCGTCTGGGATGATAGGCAAGATTTGATCCTCGCTGCGTCGCTCTGGGGCTGAAGGATGGGAATACAGCGCGAGTTAGTAGCGAAGAGACAAGCACAAGGACAGACTCACTAGCCCATTCGAAGAATGTCATATCCAGGGTGAAATAAGGTCTTTCAGAACGCGAACGAAAGGTTGTACGCCGTGACCTGTAGTCAAGTTGACATGTGTGCAAGTCGCAACGCGCAACCTCGGCTAAAGACCGGGTCGCCCCGAGTTACGTCAAAGGCCCATGGCCCCGTGTCGCATTACTTACTATGATGTTTGAACGGGTCTGCCGAGGGAAACAAATCCACAAAACGTTACACCGCGGCACAGAATGCGACTGGCTGCCCAACACGCACACGCAAATAACATATCACGGACCCAAAAAAGTGAATGCATTCACAATAGATAGTCAGTAATCAGGTGCCCACTTTAGAAGGTCTACCAAGCGACGATAAAGAGACAATTGGTGCCGCAGATCCTCTGCCCCTTCTACCTGCACCCAGAGGCTCTTGATGGTGCTTGGCCTCGTAGTCCCACGTCGCGAACATGTGTGCGTCTGGAAGTGTGAACGACGAGGCGTCTTGACCATGATGTGTGCCCCCGTCTTCCCCTCCCTTTCCGCCCTGTGTTGCCGACATGCTCAGAGAGGAATTCCAGGGAGCTGGCACACCTGAACCGTAATGGAGCTTCTGCGATCCGCGTTGCAGGATCGGAGGATGAGTAAGGCGTGTAGTACGTGACAGCACAGGTCCCTGTGCATATCAAACGTATCAGTCATGCAGTCGTCGAAGCACAAGTATACGCACGGGGAGAACTTGCCGAGAAAGCTCGGGAAGCCTGGAAGACTGTTGGGAAGAAAGGAATACCGGTTTGTCGTTGGAAAAGACGGGTCGAGGGGGTGCAGGCGGAAGCATAGGTCTTTTGTCCGCGTCCTTGTCGTCCTTTCCCGAACGAATTTCTTCCAAGACGCCGTGAGCGATAGGGTAAGACGGTCCAATGGGCGCGACGCGAGGAGGACAGGGTACGGCGTTCGCGTAAAGTGTCGACGGTGCATCCCAACGAGGATTGTGTTGAATTTGGGAGAGTAATGCCATTGCCACCTTGTGCTTCGCAGGATTGGGGGGCCCTGGTTGCGACACAGGATGAGTTAGTATATGGTGATAGGCAGCCAAGAGGGCTTGTTGAGTCGACGGTATTGGGAGGCGCGGGGGTTGAGGCTTGGACGTTCGCGTCGTAGAGTTTTGAGTCGGCAAATGCCACGAAGGCGTGTTGGCGAGAACGGAATCTGAATAGGGGACCTGCAAGAGGTAGTCCCCTGCAGTAATCGAGGTGATGTGTTGCGGGAGTGGCGACGGTGGCCTTTCTATCTTGACTGCGTTGGGGCCGGGGGCAGGAGTTGGTGAGGGGGACTGTGGTCGGGTGGCATCGGGGAATGGTGGTAGAAAATCGGGTAAGAAGGATGCTGTGGCATGTTCGCGATATGATAGTGGTTCCGAAAATCGGTTGATAGCGGCTAATGGAAGTGATTGGCCAGCATCGCGATCATTCAATCCGTCGTCAGAATCTTCAGCGTCCTCAGCAACTCCGTCGGCAATTGGGCCGTCCTCGAGGACGGGGGCGTAATGAAGGGGGATGGGATCGTCGTCTGGAATGAGCCCTTCCTCTAGGTAACCTGCAAAGTAAAATGAGTTTGTAAACGTGAAAAGACCAGGTAGATCACACCTCTGAAATCTGCGAGGTCGTCAAGTCTTTTGACGCTACTAGATGCGTACCTCGATAACTCAACCCCTTCTGTGGAGCAATATTCACCCAACTCGTCCAAATTGGTTCCTAGCTCCTCAAGACAAGCAACCAAGTCGTGGACAGAGAGCTTTGACCGCCCTGCGAGCTCGGAGAACTGACCACAAGCAGACGCGAGGAGAAGGAGGTATCTGGTCAACAGGTTGGAAAGGACAGACAGTGCTTGGGCAGAGGTTCGAGCGAAACTGTGGGTATGCAAGATCTTCATCACGACCGAGTCGACGATCACAGCAGTTGACGCTTGCGAGGCCATACTAGTGTTGGTGGATAAATTCAAGCAGTCAATCCATCCATCGTGGGAATAAATAGTAAGCGTTGATTAATATTATGATGTGCATGCTCTGCCCAAATATTCTTATGTATGTGAACAACATTCAGAAATTATAGAGGAAACATGGTGCATGATGACATTCTGTCTAGTCTGCGTGCCAGCCTGAATGAACAACATTACTATGACGTCTTGCCGGGGGCTTCAGGTCAAAGTTGCTAAAGGAACATGGTATCCTCATACACCACCGACGCAGGACTCCTGTAAGCATCGGGTGAAAGATTTGTATAACCTTCAGACGGAATGCACGATCATATGGTTACTCACCTTATCTCCATGCCCTGAAGAGACATGTGAAGAACGGTCAGCATGAACGGCGTTCAGTACTAGTAGGTCGATACAAAGACGTACGTTGTCGTACCAACTGATCTGAGCCTTGAGCTCTGTCAGACCAAAAAGCAACACGACGTAAAACATAATCGAATAATAAGTTCCTCCACCATCGGGAAGGTGATGGGGCTGCATGCTTTGGGCAAGCTTCGACGTGTCCGCACGCACAGAACACAGGGTTGCAAACGCATCTGACGCAACCAGAGATAGGTCAGTGCGACAGTCCATGAATGCGCGTGTACCAAACTCACCGCGCTCCGTGTCTACCCAAAACGGATTCAGAAGCTTGCCCCTGTATGCGATGATGTCGACGTGGATACTGCCACAGTGAGAAAGGTCAAACTCTTCAATGATAAAGGGTTTCTTGAACTCTTGTTCCTCGGACACCTCTGTACCCTGCACATAGCAAACAGGATCTATCTGTAAAAGGGTCGAGTAATGGGATAGGCTAACCTTTTCGAGAATAGACTCAAACGCATGCGGCAATTCCAAAAATCCGGTAACACCTTCGAACGCATGTTCCCTCCTCGCGACATGCTCTGAATCGTGTTCGTTGTATAATGCATTGCACTCAGTTCCATAGGTGAACCTTGCGGTCCGAGATGAGACAAGATGGTCGATAAAGAACGAGACAGCTCCGTCTGCGACAGCCTTGTTGCTAGTCATAATCGTGAAATGGGCCGCGCACATATGGGCAAAATACTTACACGTGTTGACAAGGGCGATAAAACGTAACGTCAAGTGCGTTCATGTGTTCCACGAGTTTGGTGTGCAGCCAGTCGCTTGCAGCAAATCCGCCTACCAGGAAAACACTCTGCTCATGATGAATGTCTCGCTGGACACGTGCAAAAGCTTGAACTTACAGTGATGGGCATGGATGCAGCTGCACGCTGTTGTTCGAATGCTGCAATGATCTCTTGGACAGAAGGTTCGAAGAGCTTAGCCACGTCTTCTCTGAGGCTTCAGTGAGTTGAGATCATCTACGTGTAACAAACCTTACCCAATCAATTTGAGTTGACCAGAACGAATACCATACTCTGGATCCTTATCCCGTATACCGCCAAACTTGATGTATTGCGGCTCGTCCACATCCCGAAACCTCACTTTGGTAGTCTTGTCAAAGATCTCCGTCATATTCCATAGGTTCTCCTCGCTTCCATATCGTGAATTGGCGAGTTTAGCTGCCAGTAGAGAACCGACAAATCAGAAAGGGAGTGCCTGAGCGACAACATAACCAACCTCTCAAGAACGCGTGGGTGCGATATGTAATAAAAACGGACCCCTGAAGTCGACCTATCATCATGTTCGTTAGTCATAGCACTCCGGAGACAGAACAAGCTCACATTCTGCAGGCGCAATTTCCTTGAATGATGTGGGAGAAAGCTTCATGGAGTATGCAGAAAGGTCAACAGTCCCACCTCCGGCGTCGATGATGATGACGCCTTGACGGTCGGGCTGTGACTCTTGGTCCATATCCTCTTGGTCGTCCAACTCGGAGCACAAAATAGGCGTCGCATTGAATACATCTGATGTTAGCATATTGGTCACGCAAAAGTGAAGACTAGCTTCTCCCTCCGTGAGAAGATGAATTCGCAACTGGCCCTCTTCCCCAGCCGGAACGAGCCCGCCTTGCACGGCAGCTTGCCGAATTTGCTGTTGCTGTGGACCTTCCCATCCGTTCGGGTGTGTCAGAACAAATTCGATATTGCTCTCGAGGGATTCCCAAAGGCAAGTGTGAACCTCCGTGATATACGCCTTGGAACACTTGAACAAGTAGCTCATGAAGTCACCTAGAACCTGCACTGCAGTCTTTCCCTTGGGAAGGGGGGGAATATCGGCATCCGTAAAATGGGCTGCTTCAAGGCTTTTAGCGCGAAGATAAAGCTTCCACCTGGGGGTCAAGTCACTAACAAGGCAACCCGTTTGAAAAATTCTCTTTACCATTCAAGCCTAGTCCACTGTTCGCTTGCAGCTAGTTCAATGATATGCTTCTGTTGGGTCTCCGCACCGACTGCGCGTAGCAACCCTTCTTTGTCATAGTACAGAATGGAAGGTATCCTGCTATCGCCGCCAGTGCTTTCTTGCTCTGGATATCTTTGAATGAAGTTAAAATGCCATGCTGATTCAGACATGAAACATTATCGCTCACTTTGACACCCCATGAATTTTTGGAATCTCGCTCGGGTCGAGAATACAGTAAGAAACCCCACTGAATGTGGTGCCAACGTCAAACGCCAATACCAACTTTCGGGATGAGCCCGAGTATGGCTCTCGTGAGAACATGTGTTTCGTTGATGGACAGAGTTACGAGGGTTAACATGAAGCCGAGGTCGAGCTTATAATCCAACGGGCATGCGTTCTCCTCGACCTGTACGACACAAAAGTGGAAAGATCGTCGTCTTTCGAAAGCAGAATGTAACCCTGAAACGTGGTCACCGAAGTCAGTGACTCAGAGAGCCCATTAGTGACCCCAAACCCTTTCACATCAAGAATGGATGCATGTAGCCTACATGAGGCACACGTTGGTATTCTCTCCACACAATCGTGCAAGACACTCACCAAAATTACAAGGATTAGATGGTGTGTGATATGAATGTAAAAAGCTGAACCCTTTCACGTCATCGTGCGTAGATTAGCTTGGCGAGACTGTCTCGCATTGAACAAGGTCCTGTGCTCTTGAGCTTGTGGGGCATACGCTGTAGTGTCGTTTCACTAATTCTCCCATCTTTTCACCACTCACCTCGTACCCTTTCAAAACCCGGCTGTCGACTGGCTCCGGTAGCACATCATGATGTCACGCTCTACACACCAAGAGTCGAACAACGATACTCCTCGAGCACATCTGGTGATAGATGCAGCACATGACGACGATATCTACGCGCTAGCGTATCTGCCCGAGAGAAGACGAGCTTTCACAGGTTTGCGGTGTGGGAGAGTATGGAATATGGAATATGAAGACCGGGGAGTAAGAATGTCGATAGAGCACGAGGACAGAGTCTCAGTGCCAGTGAGTCTCGCAGTGACCAGGACGGCACAATAATCATCAGCACTTCAGCAGTGATGATGCATCGGTCATCATATAGAACTCTCACAAACGACCAACAAGAAGACCGTGGGAATCTGTACTTTGAAGGTCGTATTACTCCAGGGTCTGGAATTCGCTCGTCATCGGTGGGTTCAAAGACGGAAAGAGCTGGATCCTATGTTTTGTTGAATCAATACAATGATTTCTCCAGGCATCAGTCGGTTGTGAACTGCGCACTCTCGTTCAACAACTCTGTACCACAACCTGTCATGATAATTGAAAAAACTTACGCCGTCCTTGGCAAATCAATGGTTTCAGTTTTCAGTATGTACATTGTATCCGATATCTACCAAGGATCATAGATCATCATGGATATGTTACAATTTTTGAGTTTATTTGTTTTTCACCGGGTTGCCTTGTCGGCTGAGTGCTCGCCAGTGAGATCCCATTTACCAAACAGAAGGCTACATTGAGAGAGTCAGAACTAAATCGAGATGTCGCAGAAAGACGTACTCGAAAGCGGCCATGATAGTCCATTTTCGGTTATCAGCTTCGGGGAAGACCAACGATCGTGGGCCATAAAAGACCTAAAAGGCAATTTGTCAGGATAATACGCAAAATTCCCTTCCGACATACCTCGTCATCAACTTCGTCCTTTTTACGCGGGAGACAATGAAGGAACTTCCAATTAGGGTTGGCACCACCTTCGCGGCAGAGTGCTTCTGTGACCTGATAGCCGGCAAAGTCTTTTAGCCGCTGTTCCTTTTCTGCTTCTTGGCCCATGGAAATCCTGTAGAGCGGGAAATTCACGGCTCAGACTGATGTAGCAAGAACACGTTATATCTTACCAAGTATCAGTCACGACGACATCAGCACCATTGACGGCTTCACGAGGATCAGATCCCCACCAAATGTCCTTGTCGCACCCTAGCTCGACGACACGGTCCCAGACGGCCTTGGGACATTGGTAGGCAGGTTGAGAGGGAGATGCAACGCGAAGCTTGTGACCGAGACGAGGGTATGTGACGAGCATATCGTGGAGAACGTTGGCCGAGTCACCGACATAGGTTACTGTAAGGGGGCGAAGAGAAGGGAGGGGCCTATTTGAGCCAGGGGCGGGAATTTGTGTCGGATCAAAGAGATGAGCGTGTTCATGCAAGGTGAGGACGTCTGCAAGAATCTGGGTCGGATGCCATAGGGAGGAGAGGGCGTTGAGGACGGGAACGGGTGAAAATTTTGCTAATTCCTGGATGAATGTTTGAATAACGGGAACGGACGCGATTTTAAATGACTTACCTCGATTTCCTCGTGTGCACCGACGCGGGCAAATATGCCCTGACACATACCACCGAGAACACGGGCGGTATCGCGGGGGGACTCGTTCACGCCGAGTTGTATGTCATCACGACCAAGGAAGAGGGCGCGGCCACCCAGAAGGAATGCGGCGGTCTCCGCAGAGACGCGGGTGCGTGTGCTGCGCTTTGAGAAAATGAGGGCGATGGACTTGTTGAAGAGAGACTGCGAGGGCATACGCAGACGCGTATTTTTGTGGTTCCGAGACTGTGGGGCGAGCCACGGAAGAGAGACTTGCTTGAGAGCGTGTGCATGGCTGACCATGCGCATAATTTGCGGGCCAGTCAGGTCAGCCATGGTCATGAGGTGTGGTACTGGCGACATCGTTAGTAGTGGTGGTAGTGGTGACTAGTAGTAAAGAGGAGTCACTATCTTCGGACATTGCCGAGAGGGTGGGACTTTCAAGCGCCCAAGGGTATCTTACTATATCGTCTCTCACCGTCATTGTCCCCGACGACGACCACGACGACATCGACGACCTCTTGCTCACTGTCTTCGTCGACCGCGCCCTCTTTTTAGTTCTCGTCTCCCGTCGCGGCGAGCACCAATGTCCAGTAGTCCGTCGTCACTCACCCCGTCCAGATCCGGCACGCCTCTGAATCCCGTCGGGCCAACCACAGTCCAGCCCGACCATTTCTTTGGCTCGGAAGGCGCTCATCTCCCACCCTCTCCTCATTCAGACGGCAGACCATGGCTTCATCCTGACGACGATCCACTTGCCCACCGTGGCATCCCTGTTTTCAAGCCAACTATGGACGAGTTTGCCGACTTTGAAGATTACATGGCAAAGATCGAATGCTGGGGACTCAAAAGCGGTATCGTCAAGGTAATCCCTCCAAAGGAATGGTGAGCACCCTCCCTACAACCAACAGTCGCTGTCCTCATCGTCACCAGGCAAGACGCGCTGCCACCAATCAAAGATCAACTTGCAAATGTCAAAATCAGATCACCCATAGAACAGCGCATGGCTGGCCGTGGTGGCCTCTTTCGCCAGGAAAACTTTGAGAAGCGTCGGGTCATGAGTGTCCGCGAGTGGGCCGAGCTATGCAACAAGGACGAATTTCGCGCTCCCGGCATCGACGAAGTCGGCCTCCATGCGCGTAGCACCCGTACTGGTCCTAGACCACCCCCAAGAGCTCGTGCAAAGGCCTCCACCCTCAAGTTGGACTCCGTGGAGCCGGAAGAAACGGCAGTTAAAGAAGAGGACCACGGCGAGTCCTCAACTGACATGCTCGTAGATGAGTCCCACGGCAAGTACATGTCACCCCCTACAAGCGTTGGCAACCCCTCCACACCCACCGCTGATGTCGATCAACCCTCGAAGTCGTATCTGGAAAATGGGGACGGTGGTGCTGGTGCTGAAGACGATGGTGACCATTTTGCGGATCAAACAGAGGATGAGCCAAAACCCAAAGCGAAGCGAACGCAAACGCGTCAACGGGAAGCTCAACTCGCCGAGCGTGCTGCCAAGGATGCTGCCTTCATTCAGTCGTTTGATCCCAACAAAGATTGGTTGCCACCAGGTACTATGCCTGACGACTACACAACTGAGTTTTGTCAAAAGCTCGAACGTCAGTACTGGCGAAATTGCGGATTTGGTCGACCCGCTTGGTATGGCGCTGATACGCAAGGTAGGTTACATTCGGTCACGACCCGCAAACACTCAAATCGTTCCATCAAGGTTCGCTCTACACTGACGAGACAAAAATCTGGAATGTTGGCCATCTCCCTTCTTTCCTTTCACGTATCCTCCCCTCTTCCCAAGGTCTTCCCGGCGTCAACTTGCCCTACTTGTATTTTGGGATGTGGAGAGCCACATTCGCCTGGCACGTAGAGGACATGGATCTCTTCAGCATCAACTACATCCACTTTGGCGCTCCAAAATTCTGGTATGCGGTGCCACAGGGACGGGCTAACGCTCTCGAGGCAACTATGAAAAGTGCGGTCATCATTACTATTCACCCTGTGTGTCGAGTGTCTGACCTGGCTGGATAGGTTATTTCCCTAAAGACACCTCTCAATGCCCGCAATTCTTGCGACATAAATCGTTCCTTGCATCACCGTCGCTTCTGGCCCAATCATCCTGTCGTCCAAACTTCCTTGTCCAGCGAGAACACGAATTTGTCATCACGTACCCTCGAGGTTATCATGCCGGATTCAACCTTGGATTCAACTGTGCGGAAAGCGTCAACTTCGCTTTGGAGAGCTGGGTCGAACTTGGCCGCACGGCAAAGGCATGTCAATGTGTACTTGACAGGTACTTCCTTCTTGCATCTTGCAACTTTCGGTCTAAAGGTCCCCCCTAGTGTGCGCATAGACGTTGATCAACTCCTCCGTGATCGTGAAATGGAAAGGCTCGAGCCTCCTGCTCAGCCTCCTGCATCATCGAAGAGAAAAGCTGAAGGGGCTGAAGCTGCACCGAAAGCGAAACGCCCCAAAGCTGCAGCCGGATCAGGACCCTGCAACTCTGCGCTTCCTTCCAAGATCTCCATTACACTCAAACTTGGACCAAAACCCCTAGAACCAGAAGGATTTCCTTGCTGCCTCTGCGTATCCATGTCACGCGATGGCCTTTTACGCGTCCAGGATCCACCCGTCGGAAAGAAAGAGCTTCCTGACTCGCTGTCCTTTGTATATGATGGCACCAGATGGATGGCGCATGAAGAGTGCGCAAAAGTGGTACCTGAGACATGGGTCGACTTTGTAGAGCTTGCAGAAATTCTTCCTGATGGTTCGCAGGCTCGGGAACTGAGAGTGTTTGGAGTGGACGCGATCGTGAAGGATAGATGGAACTTGGTAGCGTGCCAATTCTATTGTGTCCGATCCGCTTTAACAATGTGCTGCAGAAATGTTCTGCCTGTACCAAGGGGCGACAAAAGGCGCACGGGGCTCCCATCCAGTGCACGAAAGGAAAGTGTACCAAGTCATTCCACGTGTCCTGTGCGAGAGAAGGACAAAACGGTGTTTCTTACACTGTGTTGCGCGAGGTCGAGAAGGAAGTAATCCTGTTCGATGTTCAGCCAATATCTTATGGTACACCTGACTCTTCTGCTTCTGCGGTTACGCATGGGGGGGTCATAGTTCAAGCCACACAGTCAACGACAAATGTTGAACCTCGTGTGCTGAAAACGATCAAGAAGAATGAAGTGCAACTCCTATGTAACCAGCACAATCCGGTGAGTACCTGCAAACGCAGCTTGACTGGCCAAAGCATTAATTCATACCGGAATCAGGCTGTCGCGGCAGCGAAGAAGGCGAATAAGCAGGACAAGATCCGAAATGAGCTGCTTGCTCTTCCGCCAATGTCTCGAATCAAGCTTCGTGTGAGTGCCGGGGTTTTCGAAGTTTCACTACTCCGCGTTGTCGAAGAGACCAAATCCGTCGAGGTACTCTGGGATAGGGGTATCAAACGAGAATTCAAGTGGGGTAGTGTTGTATTCGGTCAGACCGATGGCCAAACTGTGATGCAAAAACCGTCGGAGCCGGCACCTGAACGTGAGCACCATTCTTACGGTTGTTTGTGTACGATTCCTTATCCTTGACGTGCCGTTTACGCAGTGGCGCCTCAGCGGAGTCAGGACGCAATTCCTACGCTTCACGTCGCAACCTTCCCATCCTCCGTATCATCTTCCTCTCGTTCCTCGACTTCAGCACCCACCCCCGCACCCCCACCCATGTATGTGCCTACTTATCACTGCCCGACCTCAATGTACGCAACTGGATCCTGGCCCTACCAAATGTCGACACCCCAACAGATGCCATATTCGGTAGCATACACTTGTCCAGGATTTTATCCTGCGATGATGCCAACGACTTGCAGATCTCCCGCAGAGAGCGCGGGTGCACAGGGCACGTACCGCTCTCAGTTACAATGGCAGCAGCCATATATTGGTCCAAGGACTAATAATGATCCTACAGGGTCGTCCAGCCAGACGCATCCCATGCACTCATGATCAACTATTAATGTTATGTCGCCGAGTCTGGTTTATGTATGGACTTGATAGCACGCATCGACTGCTTTGTAAAGTATTTCGCACTAGTTGGTACTTCTGTCTGTTCCTCAAGGAATTTTATAATTGCATGCCCTTTGTAGCTAGCTAGTAATAGATTCAGATTATCGGGCCCCTCCCAAAATAACTAACCAGGGTGATTGCGAAGCTGATTGCCAGCGTGCGCTCGAATCATGCTTCGGCACCCCTCGCGTGGACCCACAGCCGAAAGTGGGGTCAGATCTTCAGATAACACGATATGTCACTTTTATTTGGCACGTGACAAGACTTCGATGGAGAGTCATGCCAGTACGTACCTGCGCTCGCATCTAATACCCCACACAGTGCACTGTATGAAAGATGGCGACGACGGTGAAGACTCTTACACCTCGAGCGTGTCGCACCTCGGTCGTACGCGGCATTGGCCTCCTACCGCCTCGAGCACAGCCAGCCGAACGAACCTCGCGGTTAGTTGCTAGCTGCCCAGAAAAATCTCGATAGCTTGGTGTAGAATGAATCGCGATTTGACTTGGTTGTCGGTCCGGCCCGGGATTGGTCACAGTACGTGGCTAGTAGTAAGCTTTGTCGATGAAGATCATATCGAATGTACTCACATGGCGACGTCATCAAACCCTGCGTGCGCTTAATCATCGGCCTCGTCCAGCGCAAGTTGGCCGCTTACCGCCTAGCCTCACGGTCATGGTCATACAGTGCGTGGCTAGTAACTTGTCGATAAAAAAGATCATATCGAATGTAGCCTCTTGCATGAAGTCAGCCATTAATGTTCCTCGGAGACACGCAGTCCACGCAAAACAATGTGGGAGCCTCGACAAAGGCACCCTAGCACTGGCACTATCCTACAGTGCAACATCATGACATCTTTGATTAACCTGGGCCAGGACCGGCTGCGGCATCCTTTGAATGTGCATTTTATGTACATTTCGCGCGGTCTACCTAAAGTCTACCTCCGTTGACACTCAAACCCGCCCGTTCGGTTGGGCTACGACGTACAACATAATTTCCGACTTCCTGTTAGTTCTCGTTGCGCTTGGTTCCAGCAAAGATGTCGTTCTTAAACCTTTTCCCATACTCTAGTCGGTGTATTCTTTTTCTCTTTTGACTCGGACCTCATGGTATCTGGCAGCTCCAGAGAGAGGGGATGGTGATCGAATCCTGCCTATCATACCAAATGAGATCCACCTCCACATATTTGAGCACCTTTCCCCGCTTTTTCGCCGTCTTGACGATGAAGCACTTCGGACCCTTTCCAGACTCTCCGCTGTCTGCAGATTCTACGCCAATATCTGCTTGCCCCGGGTTTATGAATATATCGAACTCTCTGTCCCCCAGGATGATCATAAATCACCCACCGCACCTGATGGTATTTACGACCTCTCAAGCGGGACTACGTTGTTCTCGCAGATTGCTGCGAACCAGCCTCTCGCACTCACCCTCGCTAGATGCGTGCGGAGCTGTCATTTTAAGAACGGACGCCTAGACGTCCTGCTTGGAGCACATATTGAAAAACATGGACCGACCCCAAAGGAGTACATCGTTGCGGTTTCACAGATGACGAATATCCGGGAACTCAAGTTTTCGTGCGACTTTGTGAATCAGGACCACTGGCGGACAATCATGTCACTAGAATCACTCGAAGAACTATGTTTCTACGGATGTACATTTCTCGGGGATCCTATGGATACTGCACCTCAGCAGAGCATCAAACTCCACATTCATCGCCTTCAAGTGACCGCTTGCATCGGAGATTTTCAACCCATTACGGCTATAGATGCACCATTTCTATGTGTTGTTGCCACAGATGACTGCATTGTCAATGGCATCGACTGGTTACCCCGCTCTCCTTGTACAGAATTTTCCCTCTACCTCTGCCGTGGCGTATTCTACTTTGACGAGGCATGGCTGCATGCCGTCCTCGAGCGAGTACCACAGACCATAAAGACGCTGTCACTTGCCATTGATCTCGGCCGTGGCTATGGTCCACTGGCAGGATCTACAGACTATATATCCGACAGATTGGGAGATATCTTTGCTGCTCCTGCATGGAATAGTAACCTTCGCCTTCTTCGTTCGCTCACGCTACAGTTTGAATGCACTCTTTCTACACCGGACTCAGACGTAAGATTCAGCCCATTTCGCTTGTTACCTATCTAACGGTTGGCGGTCCTTCTGTAGGTCCTTCCCATTGTATTGGACGGCATTGGCTGTCACACATACCTGCAATCATGTGTTCTGAGAGATCACGAAAATTCGCCTTCAGGCATGCCAAAGATGCTTCCTTTAGAGATTCGAGCTGCACTTCATGAAAAACTTGGTCCTCACTCTCGCCTCACACATATAGACTGCTTTGGGACTGTTTTTCATTTAGTGGAAGGGGATTGGTCAGAGGAGGGTATATAGTAAAGTGTAAACATTCGATGTTTCAATGTCATTCCCGAGGGAACGACAATGATCACACTCGTTTCCGATTTTCGGCTCGAAATTGGGGGAAACACTGATTTCGTGCTACTACCCAAACCGCATTTTCCTGCAGCGTGCCACGCTCGAATTATCATGCTTCAGCCAACGCCTTGGGCGCCCCTCGCATCGTGCGGACCCACAGTTGGCCCAGAGCCACGCAGGTGGTTCAAGACCAAATACCCGCGCACACGGCTACAAGTACTGTATGAAAGACAGTGGCGACGACGGCGAAGACTCTGCCAGTGATGGCCATGGCCCTCTAGATAAAGATGCGCAGAGATGCTCGGACACGCACCACACCTCGAGCGTGCCACACCTGAATGTCTCCCATACGCGTCTGTGTCGGCGTACGCGGTAGACATGTTCAGCGGCGACGTCATCAAACCCTGCGTGCGCTTGATGGCCTCGTCCGGCGCAAGTTGGCCGCTTACCGTCTAGCCTCACGGTCATGGTCATACAGTGCGTGGCTAGTAACTTGTGTCGATAAAAAAGATCATATCGAGTGTACTTACATGAAGTCAACCAACAGCGTTCTTCGGAGACATGCAGTCCACGCAAAACAATATGGAGGCCTCGACCGAGGTACACTGGCATTGGCACTATCCTACAGTGCAACATCATGACATCTTTGGGCCAGGACCGGCTGTGGCGTCCTTTTATGTACATTTCGCGCGGTCTATCTCAAGGTTACCTCCGTTCGGTCGGGCTACGACGTACAACATAATTCCGACTTCCTGTTAGTTGTTGCGCTGGGTTCCGGCAAAGATGTCGTTCTTCAACTTTTTCCCATACTCTAGTCGGTGTATTTTCTCTCTCTTTTGACTCGAGCCTCATGGTATCTGGCAGCTCCAGAGAGAGGGGGTGGTGATCGAATCCTGCCTATCATACCAAACGAGATCCACCTCCACATATTTGAGCACCTTTTTCCGCTTCTTCGCCGTCTCGACGATGAAGCACTTCGGACCCTTTCCAGACTCTCCGCTGTCTGCAGATTCTACGCCAATCTCTGCTTGCCCCGGGTTTATGAGTATGTCGAACTCTCTGTCCCCCAGGATGATCATAAATCACCCACCGCACCTGATGGTATTTACGACATCTCGAGCGGGACTACGTTATTCTCACAGATTGCTGCGAACCAGCCTCTCGCACTCACCCTCGCCAGATGCGTGCGGAGCTGTCATTTTAGGAACGGACGCATAGATTTCCTGCTTGGAGCACATATTGAAAAACATGGACCGACCCCAAAGGAGTACATCGTTGCGGTTTCACAGATGACGAATATCCGGGAACTCAAGTTTTCGTGCGACTTTGTGAATCAGGACCACTGGCGGACAATCATGTCACTAGAATCACTTGAAGAGCTATGTTTCGACAGATGTACATTTCTCAGGGATCCTGTGAATACTACACCTCAGCAGAGCATCAAACTCCACATTCATCGCCTTCAAGTGACCGCTTGCATCGGAGATTTTCAACCCATCGCGGCTATAGATGCACCATTTCTATGTGCTGTTGCCACGGATGACTGCATTGTCAATGACATCGACTGGTTACCTCGCTCTCCTTATACAGAATTTTCCCTCTATCTCTGCCGTGGCATACCCTACTTTGATGAGGATGGGTGGGAGGCGCATGGCGTCCTCGAGCGAGTACCGCAGACCATAAAGACGCTGTCACTTGCCACTGATCTCGACCATGACTATGGTCCAGCGTCAGGATCTACAGACGGTATATTCGACGGATTGGAAGATATCCTTGCTGCTCCTGCATGGAATAGTAACCTTCGCCTTCTTCGTTCGCTCACGCTACAGTTTGAACGCACTCTTTCTACACCGGACTCAGACGTAAGATTCAGCCCATTTCGCTTGTTACCTATCTAACGGTTGGCGGTCCTTCTGTAGGTCCTTCCCATTGTATTGGACGGCATTGGCCGTCACACATACCTGCAATCATGTGTTCTGACAGATCACGAAAATTCGCCTTCAGGCATGCCAAAGATGCTTCCTTTAGAGATTCGGGCTGCACTTCATGAAAAACTTGGTCCTCACTCTCGCCTCACACATATAGACTGCTTTGGGACTGTTTTTCATTTAGTGGAAGGGGAGTGGTCAGAGGAGGGTAATAGTAAAGTGTAAACATTCGAAGTTCCAATGTCATTCCCTCGAGAATGACAATGCACACTCATTTCCGATTTACATAACGACTCGACCTACTTCTAATTTTCAGCTCGAAATTGGGGGAAACACTTGGCCTCGCTCTCCCATGATCTCGACCACCCTCTCCCACAGGGACAAGCGATTTCTATTTGTATCGTCAGGGTTCATAGCAGGGATCGAAAGCGTGATGCGAGGAGAGAGGTCTGACAGAAATTGCGCAACAGCGACAGGATCCTGAATGGAAGAAGATGGAAGAATGACGAGGCGAAGCTGATTCCGAGTATTCTCTGCTCTCAAGTCTCCTTGGGATGTGTCGGTCGGGACATGAACGAGGGGTGGGATCAGGCTTGCATCCACTTCGATTTGGAGGTAAACAAAGTGGGGACAAAGCTTGCAGAACGAGACAAGACTGTTCAATGTAGCTCGAGCAGAGTCCTCAGATGGATATTCACGGTATGTCAAGTTGAGGTGCTCCAGAGCGGGCCAAGCCTGCGCTATTCGTTGAAGTATATTATCATCGAGATTCGAGCCGTTGAGAGACACGTTACGGAGACGCGTTAAACCGAGCAGACATTCCACAGCCTGGGTGGACACAGGTGGGCTAGCTATTGAAATTGACTGCAAAGAATGTTGCCATGCAGCACGTGAGGTTATGAATGCACAGAGCTCGTCGGGGTTCTCCTGATTGTTCAGACCGAGCCGTAGCGTCCGCAGATTTGGAGACTGAATGACCTTGAGCGCTTGAAGGGTCGAGGAAGAGGAACAGCGGAGGAAAAGTTCAAGAATAGCAGGGAACAAGGCATCCAGCGGCATTTCGGTAGGTAAATCAGAACATAGGAGGGAATCAAGCTCAAGGGTGGACAGCGCAAACGATGTGAGGTGCTGGAGTGATCCAATTGGGACGAGGTAGTCAAAAAGTTGCAGATCGGTACGAACTGGGCCTGGTGAATGATATCTGTGAATCTATCGGTCAACCGAGCGCAGATGTATTACCGTTCATGACGTCCAGTGACTCGATGGTGGCATAGCATTCGACCAGCCGTGTCAATAGGGCACGAGCGGCATCCTTGCTTTTGCGCGTTCGAAATGCAAACTTCAACTTTCGAAGTGCAGCCGGATTTGACAACTCGAACAGATATCCCGTTTCCAAAGCGACTTGAGAATCGATCGCAAGTTGCCGATCAAAAGTCCACCCGGGGAAAGAGATAAAAGCATGATCGAGAGTTTCAAGTCTTCGAAATAATGGGGGGACGGGGCACGATTTCACGAGTGTGTCTAGCACACTCGGAGGGAGCATATATCTCTTCGCTCGGGCATGCACAAGGCGAGTTGGTCCAATTACTCTGACGAACTCTGCATATCTCAAAGGACGTTCCCAATCCTGTGAGCCCGGCGACTTGACGAACGTCTGTGAAGGGAACACCAGTGGCCCATTACCCATCAGAATTGGCACAAGCACTTGGAAGACGTCGAACCACAACTGGTGGACCTCTAAGATCCCCTCCTGAGATGTCGAGCAATTCTGGGGGGAAACAGAAGACGAGAGGAGCAAGTGACGATTGAGTACACCAAAGAAGAGAAACTGCTGGGTCGTAGAATGCACGGCACGTCCTAGCCAGAGCTGCAAGGATTGGATAGCCGTCCTCTAGAGTAAAGGCAAATTTGAAGATTTCGAGAAGGATCTCTGACACTTCCAGGCAACCCATCTTCAGTCAGCTCGAAGAAAGGTAGCAAAGCGAAAGACTGAAAGTTTTGGGAATGTGTTGGGCTAAGTGGTACTTGATATTGAGTCGTGGGAGGATAGGCAGTACTACAGCAGTAGCGCATACGAGTCTGTTTCAAACTTCCATCAGTCGGAATGGGATCGGTTACGCGCGACGCTTTCGGTAACCTGAGATCCGGGTAGAATGCTGTGAACACGTCCACTGAGCCTCCTTGGCCGCCGGACAAGTAACCTAATGTTGTGGCAGTCTGCCCCACATGCTCAGGCGCCATTGAAAGGATGTCATCATTATACGTATATCTTGACACCTTCAACACGCCGTTTACATTTGCCCTTCAAGACTTCTTCCGTCTCACCTTTTCACCCCCAAAGTCACATTTCTGAACCTGAACGCATGGACCAATGACGAACGACAGTACTAGGTACTGGAGTCATTCGTCCTTGTTCCAGGCCCGGGCGTGTCATGAATTGTACATTGCATTCGTACTATGTGCATATCCTCGAATAAGATTAATATGTACATAACGTAGTATATATACCAAGCCTCGAGCGTATCACATCGCCGTCATGATGTCATTGTAAACGCCCCAACCGCATCCAGCATCTTCCCCACCTCCGTCATTGTCGGCCGTAACGGCGGAATCGCATTCCAACACCGGTCCAACACAGTCCAAAACGCCTCCTCCGCCAGCGCGGTCAAACGCATCCCAGTTACGGGCGGAGTACCCCGGCACGGCCGTACTCCGCGTAAAATGTCGATCGTCACCGCGCGGTCGTTACGGCGGTGTGGGTACGGCAGGTCGTTGGTCGCCACCTGTCGAGGTCGATGAGACGCTAAACGAACACGCACGGGGGACGTACCTCGAGACAGACGCACGCAAACGAGAACACGTCGCTCTCGCGCGTGACGGGACACGGAATGCCGTCCTCTTCGACGAGTGCGAGAATGAGCTCGGGCGCCATCCAACGTGTGGAGCCTTCGAGGAGGGATGTGCCGAGCTGGGCGGCGCGCATGGTGACGTCGGTGAGCGAGAGTTCTTCGACGACGGTGGAGAGACCGAAATCGGAAATGAGGGCGTTGCCTTCATCGCTGATGAGGATATTGGTCTGGAGGACGCGTTAATTGACACCAGAAGCGAATGGGAACGGGAACGCACCCCTTTGAGGTCCCCGTGGACGACGACCGGCTTCGTGTTGTGCAAATAGCTCACCCCAGACGCGATTTGCTTCAACTGTGTCTCATTCGTCAATGCGGTGTCTCCGAATTTCGATGTTCACTTACCAACGCCAATCGGTTCACGTCAACGTCTTCCCGCTGAATGTACTGCATGATCGTGCCATTATGGCACCACGGAGACACCATCGCAATGGACTGGACAGACTGGAAGACTCCGTACAGAGGGCAGATATTGGCATGCTGTAGGCGATACCAAGCGGCGATCTCTGTTTTCAGACGCTACCAGGATTCAGCAAGACAACAAATGCACCGAACCACTAGTACCTTGAGCAGCTTCTCGCGCACTTCGTCCGCCACGCTCTGATATTGACGGAGAAACTTGAGTGCAACCTATCCCATCGCGCATACATTCAGCACCACGCACCGCTGCCACCACCACAGATCATCAAAACACGCACCGTTCTCGTCTGCCCCATCGTATTCGTCCATATGCCCCTCCACACGTCCGAGAAACCGCCATGACACACCGGATACTCTCCAACCTTGCACACCTCGTCCGTCAGATCGACCAACAGCACGTTGCCCTTGACGAGCAACGTCTTGGTGAGCTTCTCAAACTGAGCCTTGTGTCGCGCGCGTTGTTTGAGCCGTGCGTAGTCGACATGTTCCGAGACCCATCGGCACTCATCGTAGTTGGCGAGCGCTTGGACGAGCGAGATAAGCGAGGAAAAGTAGAGGTTGGTCGGGTTGCGTTGGAGGAGGGAGGCATTGCGGAGGTGAACGTCGGAGCGGGATTCGATACCCACGTCGAGCCAGACGGCGCCGTCATGCTTTGTGCGGCAGTTGCGAACGTCGCCGAACTGAGTAGGTTTTGCACGAGGATCGACGGGATCATGTTGATCCTGATCTTGAGCACCGAGGATGTACAGCGCCAGCGTTGGCATCAACGGAAATACCAAATGTGCTGACGTCCTGAACAAGGCAAGGCGGATCCATCAACGATCACGGATCAGGAGAGGACACACAAACCCGACACTCACGGATCAGCTCCAAAGTCCTCGTCAAGCGAGGCGAAACACGTATCGGGGAGCACAAACTGCTGGTCCTCCCCCGCAACCCCAAAACACATCTCGGCCTCTAAAAACCGCCAACAATCGAAGCCCTCGAAGTGCGGGTGCGTCGAGGTCGCGGTGGGGTTTGGCGCCGTCCGTCCATGTCCATGGCACACCCGATCAACAGGCAGATGCAGAAACGCATGAAAACTCCCCAGAACAGCACGCCGCCGCACCCGATGCCATGCATGGCATGTTTGTACGACCGACTCGCCGACGACCACGCGGCGGGTCAACCGCCCGACGGTCTCCTTGTACGCCTCGCTGTTCCGATAGCGCAGAAAAACAAAGTACCTCAGCAAGACCTCGCGTTCGCGCTTGGACATGGACACTTCGAAGCGGCGTGCCGACTCGTCGGCGTTGGGAGAAGGGGAGGAGTCCATCGCGTCGGAAGAGGCATCGGTATATACGCGCGCACGGATCTGACGCACGGCCTGAGCGAGGATCCGCTCCGTCTCGTTCTCGATGCGGACAAACGTCTGCTCGGCGGTGCGCAGCGCGACGAGACACTCCTCGTCGAGCACACTCGCGTCCGACTCGGCATCGCCACAAGCGACGACATCTGCAAAGACGGATCGCGTTTGTTCGGGGATACGGCGCGTCTCAGAGAGGTTGTTGTGGAAGACGTCGTAGATGTGGACGCGGTGGTCGTCGAGGGTGTGTTTGTGCGGGTGTCTGAACGGGCATGATCAGGAGGCGCTCAGAAGGAGGAGACAAGCCGTACGCGTCTGAGAGCCAGAAACGCCAAAAGAATTGGGGGATGTAGGGTTCGACCTCGGGGACCATTGATGGCCGGGAGATATTACTGTGCACGGTGTATATTTGGGTGGTGTTCGGACGAGGGATATTGTACAGGAACCGACCTTTACTCCAATGGTTTCGTGCCCACAACGGTGAGCTTGGCCCGGACCGCAGATCAGAGGAGGGTGCCAACCAGTGGGTCAGTAGGTAGGGGAAGAGTGGGGACAGCACGACGATGTAGCCGTACATATAAAGTGGGTACCTCGTGTCCGGAAAACATCATCATAGCCCCGCGATTATCTGCAAGATAAAGTGTGGAGAATGCCAAGCGAAGCATCTGTAGTCATGAGATCATCATACACTTACAGCCCCAGCGCCACTTCCGAGATGCATCCTAAGGCACAAGGAGTAAACATATACTGCAACAAGACAACAAGTGTCTACAGCAATACTGATATTTAGGTGGTGCAGCCCACAAGGTAAGTAATACATAGAAAAAGTAGGCTCCAACGGCGCTTCCACTATAACTTATCGGCTAGGAAGATGGGTTTTACCGAGACACGGATCACAGATAAATGAGTGTGTGAAAAGAAGAGGGTGCTGTCCATAGACGAAAAAGTGCAAACCGCCCTATCCTCGGTAGCTGGGGGGTGGAGAGGAAAATTGCGTCGGCCGCCGGTTGCCCTCGAAACTGTGTTGAGGCGAGCTGAACGCGTACTCCCCAGTGGATGAGCGTGTCGGTTGCGGTGCACTGGGAGGGATGACAGTTTCCGAACTTTCATTGTCGAATGGATTCCGCAGTAGCCCCACGGGTTCATCCATCGCGCGCAATGGGTATGACTGACCCTCCGCGGCATTCGCCTGCAGTTCCCATGTTGCGGTATCCGTGCTTGCATGGCGTGATGCGCTGCTGGTGCCCGTCACATTCCCTGTAAGAGAAGGGGCAACAAGAGCCGCATCCAATGAGGCGTTGGCTCGACGAGGTTGTGGAGCAACGACGCGGGGATCTGTAGCATAGCCTACTGCGTGACCGGTTGTATCCCATTGCTGGTAAGTTGCATCATACGGTGCATCTGATTGAGCGGTGGGCGTGGTAAGGTTAACATCCGAAGCGGTGGGGTTGAATACGGTATCTTCGGTTGATCCGGTGAATCCACCGTTTTGATACAAGACATCGCCGTCTGGCTTTACTTGGCTACGGTGGGAGATGAATGAACACATGTCAAGGGTGATACGGTATGACTGACCGAGCTTTTCGGCGGGCGTAGATAACTTCAGGCTTGACTCGGTTTATTTCTCGCTGAATGTACCACATGGCAGCCACGGTTACTAAAATAGTGACGCCAGTGACAACATAACTGAGAATTTTGTTTGACTTCGAAGTAGTGCCTTCCTCTAGGTGAGCACGATGTTGTGACAACCACTAGGTTACGTACCGTTGGCGGAGTTCTCCAAGAGGACACCAATGTAGACAGTGATGAATTGTTTAGGCATGGACAAAAGCGCAGCGATCACGAAAATGAATATGTTCATTCCACAAACAGCAAAGATAGCAGTCGTGACTTGAGGACGAGTTTGAGAACGTCGTTTTTGGAAAACGAGGACTCGGACTCACAATGACCGGGTACGGCACTATAACGCACAATGACGGCGATTTTGAAACCACCTTCTCGTACAATCTTAGCGAGACAAGCATACTGGATGCTTTTTTGTTCTTCCTTGTCTGCACGTGATTTGAAGATGTATCTGAATGCGCTGTCGAGAGATTAGAGGGAGCAGGGCAATGCAAGCGGATACACACTAGAAGTTGCCAATCTCGCCGAGTAGCGTGCCGGCAGCAGTGATAGCAAAGCCGATTCCAACACCCCAGACCAGCCCACATACGATTGCCAAAATTTCGTGACCGAAGAGCTAACGGGGATAACAGTTGAGTGGTACGAACATGGGGACAATGCGGAGACGAACAGGAGGAAACGAGATGACGAAAAAGATGGCGATTGGTATCAGCCAACCAAAGCGTACACTGTTCGTATGTGAGACGGTCAAAACTACAAATGGAGCATCGCGGCGTACTTGTGCATCCAATTGGCAGCAGGCTGAATGGCGTGCACGATCTGGGAATAGTAAAGGGAAAAGAGCAGGAGAACGATGGCGATGATGATGGCAACAACATAATAGACTGAGGATGGTCAGTGTGGGCGGATGACGACAAGGGTGGGGACGAACTAATGTACTTCTTTGTCAATAGCTTGTCTCTCCGGAATATGGCGCGGTAGTTGATCATGGACTTGGTTTTGAGCGACTCGATCTCGCTCGGGGATGGACTGGGTGTCCTGGTCGTTGAGCGTCCATCTCCTGCGAGTGGATTGTAAGTTGCTGGTTGTGGTGTAGGACTGAGATAGCCCGGATAAGAAGCGCTCATGGTGAATGTCGATGAAGAAGGACCAGCTTCGGTTTATGAACAAGAAGAACACGACACCGCCAAGACAACTACCAGATACACGTGATGCTACTCGATGGCTGTCCTTCTAATGGATCTCGTCGCAAACAACCTTCTCGACATTGGCGCTATTACTCTCGACGACTATCTCAGCGCCAGCATTACACCGCAACCACAGCCATCAGACATTGCACTGGACGTGGATGCGATCACCCGACTCCACCAAACTTGCCAGCGCATCTTCCGAACCACAGACCCCCTCAAATTCGAGTTTGTCGACCACGGTCTGAAAAGTGAGCTTCTCGTCGCGCTCGCAACCCGATTCCTAACCGACGGATACAGGCAAACAATGCATCCTGACCATCACCAAACCCGACGGCGCACAGCGTTCATACATTACACAGCCCGTTTTTGCCAAAAAGAACGAGGCAAAATCGCAGGCAGCAAAAATAGCCATCGACATGGGTGCTCTCGACTTTCTGTCGATGTTCGATGAAGTCCACCTGCACGAGGACGTCAATGCCGTCAGTGTGGCCATCTCTGACGAAATACCAGCGCAATCCGTGCAGGATATCGAGGCAGGTTGTCGCGAATGGCGTGCCGGCCATGTTACCCCGCACTGGGCCCCCTTTCCCGACCCCAAATTGATGCACAGTCCGTCTCGGTCTCAAATTCCCCTAGGCAGTGCACTGACCCAACGCAGAACAAGGATGTGCACTACGCATTCAGCTTTCGTCCCACGTCCTTCGTGTTTACCTTGCCGATCCCACGTTTGACTCCTTTTCGGACGCGCAGGATGCTTGTGCCAAGGTCGCCATCTCCGAAGGTGTCCTCGATTTCATCAAGCACGGGAATGGCCAAACGCGTCCTTCGTCACCCAGTCCAGTGTTTGTGCCCACCACCTTGCTACCACCTGCCGTGACACCTTGGACATTACAAACGTTTTACGACTCCCTCCCAAGGCCATTTCCAGAGTCTTTTGAGACCAACGATGCCTCCGAGATCAACGCCCTCGGATGGCTTAACACCATGGTACAACATGCCAGAGGAGGAAAATTGATCATGTCGTTTTTTTTCACGTCCGATGGTCCACCTGGTCGTCAGTATCTATATCAAAGTCTCATTCAGTCACTTAGTTCTCCCTCAGTGCACGGCTGTCTCCTCAAACTCGATCGCCCTGGAGGGTACAAAGCCTCTCTCGTCGACGCCAGGTTCATCAAACGGTCCGAGGCCAAGGCTGCCGTTTGTCTACAAGCCATGTCCGAGGGCATTGGTGACTACATTCGGGCCATCGCGTCCGCGGTGGATAACAAAACCACAACTACGATGCGTTCCTTCTCGAGCAGTCTAGTCTACCCTGTCTTGACGTCGGAGCTCACCAAGGTCGACGCTAGCCTTCACCCACATTTCGAGTACAACAGGGAGAGAGACGGTCAGTATTTTATTCGCTCTCCTATCTAAAGCAGTTTCTGATCCTCCAGTCCCACCAGCGTTCGGAGCCAGCTTGATTCTCAAACTGTCAACGGACCCCACGTCAGAACAGGTCCGACGATACACCGTCCCAGCAGACTATCGCAACAAAGCAGACGCCAAGGTAGCTGTCATATGCCATGCTGCTGAGCTCGGGGCCGTCGAGTTTGTTCGTTTTCGGGGTGGGTCCCTACCAGATGGTTACGTCAGTCTCTATACCTTACAAGCCTACAACCCCGACGTGTCCCGCAAGCGAAAACAACCCGGATTCACAGAAGATCTCGAATCGGCCCAATCAACCAAGAAAAAGAAAAAGAGGGGCCATAAGCGGGCAGGGGGCAGGGGCAGCAGCGGTGGCCAGACTCATGACATCTCCGGGCCGGACGACATGGGTCTACCGCAGAGTATCGTCCCTATGGACCGCTCGTGTGACCCATCTCAGTCAGGTGTCGAGGGTGAACGTGGATCCGGTACAGCTCGCCTTGCGGGATTCCCGTCCTATGGTGCACCGATACCCGTGCCGATGACGTATCCTGCGGTGCTGGACCCGAGGTTCGCTGCGGGGGGTGCTGACGTGCACTTGTCGGGTGAGTATGGCGGTGCTACTGTCCCTCCAGCGCGCGAATTGCGTGCGCTGCCAGGCAGTTCATCGCGTCGACCGGTCGAGCCTGCCGAATTGGAGCCTGGGGAAGTGGTGTCAGTGGTCGAGTCGGATTTTTCGGTGAGCTCGAGTCGGCACGAGGACGAGGAGGCGGACGAGGGAGGTGGGTCTGCGCGGGCGCATTGGCTTGTTCATGTTTGAATGTTTGACATATCCGCAGAGACCGATGCGAGTGCGGGCGCGCACGTGAACGACGTGGAGCTTGTTGCGCGCAATAAAGTCAAGGGCAAGGGCAAGGAAAAGGAGACGTCGCCTTCGACGACGGGATCGACGACGGCGTCTCAAGACCGCCTTGGGCCCTTTTGGAACGGGATGAGGGAGGAGCGCGAATGCGTCAATGTGGAACGTGTCGCGCGGAGTAAGGGCAAGGAGAAAGCGACATCGCCCGCCACCTCGGCCTCGACGACGCTCTCTCAAGGCCACCCATCCAGGAGCACGACGATGGCCTCGACGTCCCACGTGGACAAACTCATCGGTGCGCCCATTCCCTGACGGTCTCTGACACGCTGACGCTTCTTACAGCCTACTGCTCCGCACACAGCTGTGATACACCGTCCTTTCACGAGGTGCAACGCCAGGGTCGGTTTCAGGTATGGATCGTGATCGGCAAAGAGCGTTTTGATTTGCCGTCCACGTACGAGAGTGCGGAGGAGGGGCGACAGCGGGTGGCGAAGCAGGTTTTGGCGCGGTTGACCAAGGGTCGAAATTCTGCTAGGGATGTGTGAGATATTGAATGCTTGGAATGTTACAGTAAGGTGGGGTCATCGTGGGCTTGATGGGGTCCACTGGAGGTTCAAACGTTCATCCTGAGTCGGCCACTGCACCTTGATCTTTGCATCTTTGCACCACACTTAACGAGAATGAGATGTCTTGTCTTGCTCATGTGCTGCACTACATATTGTATGAGATACTTTGCCTTGTTACATAAGAAAATCCTGGCCCTCGCGAGTCGGCGATTCGATTTACTACAGTGGCGGGCACTCAAAATAAGCTATAAACAAAACCAAAATGGTAATTACACTTCCACTAATACAACTAATAGATTTTTAAGTGTACATACATACTGTAGGACACTGGTATCTCGTCGAATTTTTGAAGTTCTGACTTTGAGTCAACATGCCCGTCCGAAAAGTGAACTTCAAGCGCCGATGTCGGGGTGTCTATATTGGGACGTCGGAGTTAGTAGTATATACTATATTTGGTATTCTAATTCCACGGTCTACGCTCATCATGACCGTTGGTCCACAGCGACGGTGCGATTTGTACTTTTTCACTGCAAATTCAGTTTGTTTGGCATTTAGCCCCCTTCTGTATAAATTTAAGATTAAATGTGTGCATAGATCGAGGTGTGAACCGTGTGATCATACCGATAAGCATCCACGTAGCGCCAACATTTTCGAAAAAAGCTTCGGATTGTTTTGATTGGGCAATCATCAAGAATCTGGGCACAAGACGACGTGCGGCAGGGAACGTGCCATCCGCTACAAGACGGAATCCTGTTATCACGAGTGCGGCGTTGCCGCGGCGATCAGTTATCAAACATTCCCACTGCAACGTTGCGCTTTGTAACATGGACGGGCCAATATTATGTCCTAAAGTTTATTCTGAGTCCAAACTGAGTCGAAAGTGTTGATTACTGTAATGACAATTGGACCATGTTTCAGTCCTAAAATTCAATCAGAGCACATCTGGATCGAAACTGCAGCCTCCACAGCTCTGAGTGCTCGCCACTGTAGTCATGGTGCACTGCCGTCCTATTTCGTAACTTCCGTTCGACGTTCGAGAACTAGTCCAAAATACGTATGCTATGCCGTCAATCAATCAATATTTCGCGCAATCACTTCAGTGACCTCACTTTCGAGGTTGTCGTACCTTCGATAACTTCGGATCCGCATACTAGTGTTCTAATTTTCCTCGTCGACCCATACTGAAGTCTACCACGATTCAACTGAACAGGATTCGGCTCCGGCGGCCACTGGCTGAAAGGAATGGCCGAAGTTCGGGCCTGTTTTCGTGTCCTGGTGAGTTTTACTTTCGTATCATAGTATTCCTCACTGATGAAGCCCTGAATGATGACAGCAACAATTCGGAAATCAAGACTAATATGTACACGTGGACATCAATTGGTTCAGTCCATAAAAATCATACGTTTGTTGTGTCTTGACCAGAAGAAGG
This sequence comes from Chiua virens, assembly GCA_019787685.1. Lineage (NCBI taxonomy): Eukaryota > Fungi > Basidiomycota > Agaricomycetes > Boletales > Boletaceae > Chiua > Chiua virens. The sequence continues at coordinate 102,465 of JAHNUO010000046.1, forward strand.
ATTCACCCCCCCCCTCCCCCTTGTGTTGCTTCCAATGGCACCCAGGCCGCATAGTCGCATTCACATAGAAAGTCCGGATGATATACCTGCCGAAGTTGTCCCCGAAAATTTTGTGTCGTATATTCTCAAGTATCAAGAAACACTCCTTCCAATCACTTGGGAAAACTGGTACAGAGAATTACATTGGTTACATGTCTTTATCCTAGGAGTCCCACCCACATTTGGCCTCATTGGTGCTTGCTATACATCCCTTCGCCTGAAGACTGCCATCTGGTTTGTTGTTTACTCTTTCCTTAATTGCCTCGGTACTGCGCTGTCATTCGCATGGGGGCTTTCGTGCTAATGTAGACTGCCTAGGTGTCACTGCTGGGTACCACCGTCTTTGGACCCATCGCGCTTACAAGGCAACCAGGACGTTGGAGTATATTCTCGCTGTTCTCGGCGCCGGCGCTGTCGAAGGCTCCATCGCTTGGTGGGCTCGTGGCCACCGCGCGCATCATCGCTACACCGATACGGACCTCGACCCCTACGATGCTCGTAAAGGCCTACTTTATTCCCACATAGGCTGGATGATCTTCAAGCCCAGGCGAAAACTAGGTCCTGCAGATGTTAGCGATCTGAAATCAAACCCGGTCGTCGAATGGCAACACAAGAACTATCTATTTCTCGCCTTTATCATGGGGATTGTCGTACCCACTTGTGTGGCTGGTTATGGATGGGGAGATTGGCAAGGTGGGTTTGTATGGGGGGGTCTGCTTCGTCTCGTATTTGTGCAACATGTCAGTAGTCTCCTCAAAAGTCCACGAGATTGGAACTGATGACCATCAAGTCCACTTTCTGTGTCAATTCGCTGTGCCATTGGCTTGGAGACCGCCCTTACGATGACAAGCTGACGCCTAGAAATTCCGCACTCGTAGCCTTCATCACCGTAGGCGAGGGATACCATAACTTTCACCACCAATTTCCAATGGATTATCGCAATGGTTACAAATGGTATCACTACGATCCGACAAAATGGTTCGTTTGGTCGTGCGAGAAGCTTGGTCTTGCGACACATCTCAAGGTGCGTTTTACTTGTTCCTGCCTGATAAAGATCAATGTCAATTCTCGTTTCAGACGTTTTCAGAGAATGAAATACAGAAAGGCGAGTTGACCATCCAACTCAAGCGTCTTCGTCACAAACAAGAGATGCTTGCTTGGCCGTCTGAGAAATCAGATCTGCCAGTCGTTACTTGGGAAGATTGTGAGAATTTTATCAAGTGTTTGTATCGAGCCTCATCTTTTGTTTCTTAGTCCAACGTCAAGCGGAATCTCGGGCATTGATCTGCATTGCGGGATACATTCACGACATCACCGACTTCTTTGACAAGCACCCTGGAGGTCCTAATCTCCTGAAGACGCACAAAGGAAAGGATGCTACATCTTCGTTTTTTGGTGGCATATACGAACACAGCAATGCTGCGCATAACGTACGGACCCGGTTAGATTATGTTCATCTTGCTTTTTCTGACTGTCACTTTCCAGCTGCTTGCCATGAAGCGAGTGGGCATTTTACATGGAGGCGTACCCCATTGCTCAGAGGAGCAGATCGTTCCTCCTAGTCAGCATCTGCGCATTGTGCGTTATGATGAGTTCTCGGATTAGCGTGTACCAATTCGTCACGGCATCCTTTCGAAAGAATTTCTCAACATGCGTGTGTTGTCGTAGTAATTGATGTTTTGAACACGATTGTGAGCCTCTGTATATTTTGAAACGTCTCAATCAAACCTTCGTATAAATGCGCTGCACTTTTGAGTTTGATGTTATCCTTTTGGCCACAGCATCAGCAAACCGAGATATTTTGACGTCGGATTATGTATCTGATGCGGTCTGTTCACGAAGTAAGCTATCACGGTGCATACTCCTCAGGTTGATGCTCCATTTGTCGAAGGAAAACAAAAGTGAAAAATACTTGCCACGGAACCTATGGTGAACTTCAAGTTCTCAGTTCAAGTTGTGCACGAATATTCATTTTACCTACCTCTTGGAAAATGTGCAGAACCGCTTGCCTATCACACTGGTATTTCCGTTGATGTATGTTCGGCCTAGGCCGCTTTCAGTCACCATCAAATCGATCAACGTAGCAAGCTATGCATTGTGATAGATCCGAACTTTTGCTCCTACGCGAGTTACACTTAGCGTGTGATTGGAGGGACCTCCCACTGGCCGCGGGGATATGGGTCTGATGCAATTATGTAGTAACCGACTCGTCAGGAAATTTTTTAAGGGAACGATAATCCATTATAATCCCTGGCAGATAAAATATATCCATTTTCTGCCTTCATTTGGTGCTTATTTAGAGTTGTTGTTCCTACATAATGCTTCAAAAGAGGGCAAGAAAGAAGAATATCATATCTGCCAGGGATTATAATGGATTATCGTTCCCTTAAAGTTTTCCTGATGCCCCCCGCCCGCCCGCCCGCCCGAGGGTTCCTTATACCACCACGGTCTTTGCTTGTGATGATACCAATGAGACTAGGAGACCTCCTGGACTTCTTTTCGTTCCCTATCATGGTTCTTGTGGTTTGTTTGTCCCTCAGGTTGGATCAGGACCCGACAGCGAGAGAGGGAGCTGAAGAAAGAAAATGCAGAAAAGAGGACCGGAGTGGAATGCACATTTCAACTTGCTGATGTCGATGGGTCGACAGGAAAGACTGAGTGAAGGATCTGACGTGCAAGCATTTGTGACTATGTATGCAACCTGAGGTGAATAAGTCAGACGAGGGTTGGCCTAATTCAACATAGATGTAGTTGCCGTGCACATGATATCTCAGATGAACTTCTTGACATTTCTGAAACTTGCACTCATCCTAACTTGCAGACTACTAGTAGGCTGGTTTTGCTCGTGAGACACTATCCAAAGTTCCCTGGGCCCATCAAGAAAGCAATGAAACCTCTCACGTCATCCAGCACGAAAACGAAGACGCTCGATGAACCACTACCCCAACGGGCCGAAGAACGAGAAGTTCCTGGACCCTTTAGGGGACAGGTTTGTGAGACTGGCATCAACTTTTGCCGGTCCATCCGGACCGCAAGCTTTTTTTCGTGAGAAACCGGAAAACCCCACCCCTTTCGATGACTCCGGTCATCGATTCATCGATGGGCATACCGTTCACTGTTTACGTCTTCAACTGCCTCGTTCGGCGTCCCTGTTCGACACCAGTGTGGGTCCAGGTGTGCCCGAAGGGCTTGTTGAATTGGAAGAGGTGAGCAAATGGTCAGCTACCGAGGTATGTGTTATGGGCCGATCACATCGCACATGAACGGCACTTTGAGCGGTCGACAGATCATCCCAAGCAGACCACCTCAGTTTTCCTCTGCAAGCCGAAAAACTGAGTCGTGCCTCCAACCTCGAACTCGCAGCCAGATTAGCAGTTTCACTCATCCAAGCAGTTCATTCAAAATCCGAAGCTCAAGGGTAGGTCACCGTACCACATTTTAAGTCTCTCATCACGACTGACGCCGTCGCTTCTAGGTCCTGAATCTCTCTCGTTCGACATCACCCTTCCTAGCGACCCTCATATCCATGTCTACGGCATGTCTGAGTACACTACATACCAACATGTCCATTCCCTCCACGACCGGTCCTGACGTTCCTTATTCGGATCCTTATCCACTGTACAACTTGAACTCTGACGGCTAAAATAGTACCTTGGAGATCTTCCCGTCGCCGTGTTCAATGCCAGTGATTGGCAGCGATATGTAGATCAAGATCGGAAGGCGAAACGACGCGGAGGCTCATTGGATCGATGAATCTGACATTCTTGACGTGTTCATTCCCCTGGTCCTAACCGTGTCTCTGTCTTTTCTCTACGCGCGCTTGACGGGAGCACCCATACCTCCCCGTTGTTCTCTATCACGTACAACCAAAATCGCTGGAATTATGTCAACAGTCGATGTGCGGGGTATCTTGAAGCGGCTCGATGAAGCGAATATGAACACTTTTGGTTCGATATCGACTATGCCGGCGGACACAGTACTTTATGTGGGACGAGAAGGCGTTCCCTGGTTCGGTCGAGATGACTCAGATTGCAGACGCCGAGGGCAAGAAACGAAAGGTGCGTTTTAGTGATCGGGGTGTTGATGGGTCTCAATTAGACACATAGACAGTCATTATCATTGAACTCCATCTCAAAGGCGAGTCCGACTATCTTGATTGCGCCTGATATCGGCGTGCTTGCGAATCCCGAGTCGGGTGAAGGTGAATACGGGGTCAGTGGTGCTTTCACTCCGACTCGTCGTGAGAACCGATACGCGTGTCCTAGATGAGGTTGGCCCGGATATTCCTCATAGATCGACTTTTTCAACCCAACAACTGGGACTTGTGGATCAAATTATCCAAGACCAAGAGTACCGATGGCCCTTGAGCATGGACGCAGAGTTCGGAGAACGTGTGTATCTGGAACAACACGAATGTGAGCATTTCTAGTTGTTTCTTTCCGATTTAGAGCTCGATTTTTTAAGATCTTTCACTGGAGCCTTCGGTGACCAACGGTCCCGAGATCTTGATGCCGTCCATTAAACATGGTGGTGTCAGTTGGGAGCTCCGAGATGTGCAAAACATTGATGTCATGCTCTATGTAAGTGTCCCCATCGGTCCTCTGGATTTTACTCATTGCTGCACTCGTCTTCATCAGGCCAATCAAACCTACGTCGTCTATCACCATTCAGACTCTCCCAAACTGCCCTTGTATTCACGCGGGCCTACTATGCCGGTATATAACACTTCGCGGCAATGTGGACTGGTGACAACCTTGGCACGTGGCAGGAAGAATGAAGATGGTTCTTTCAAATGGGCTCGCTGGACTGGTGTTTGCAGGTGAACGTCCCATCGTTTTCTTTGCTACAGCTGGCATTTTTAATGCACTTCTGAATCCTTCTTAGTAACCCCGAATCCGGGATGCCTGCGAACCGTTTTTTTGAGCACCTACGTACGTCGACGCCGCCGCGAGCGTATGAGCACTACAAGGGTATGATTAAAGACGTGTTGAATTTTAGATACGCGAGGTTACTGATTTAATAGAACAGTGTGACGGGAGTACCCATATTCTGGTAGGTCTCTTCCTCGTTGTTTACGGAACGAGTTTGGTGCTGATGTGCGTTTGTGACAGCTAGCCCACAATACGTGCTGTTTCCCGAGGACGAACAAGGCTTCGGAATTGGTGATCAAACTCATCTCGGTGACAGAGCGAGCCGTGACCCCTGCCTGCTAACCGCTCAGATGCACAAGCTACTATGACTATCCCTCATACACGGCCCATCGTCCATCCACGTTCAAAGCCACTGGCTGGACCATCACGGTTCCAGCGGTCCTATTGATCCCGCAAACGGTACGGGCCTCTCGTCGACACACGGTCATCGCACTCCGATGACGGAACCAGGACGCGAGTCAGTCGGCGGTCATCAAGACTAGTGTGTTGATGGATCTACAGCCATTGGATGGGTTCGTAGTGGCTGGAGTGCGGAGCGGACGGCTGCCGTTGGTATTACTGAGAGGCGAGGAATCGACACCTTGGCATATCCACACTCAATGAGTATCAGATACCACCGCACCCCGGGTGAAGGTGGTGGTGGATGTGCGGTTTCAGCGTCGGAGGAACTTCATCTGCATGACGGACACGAACGGACGGCTTTGGTGTTGCCAAAGTCTTAGCAATATAGGATGTCGGAACGCTGAAGTGGCTGAATGGTATTGTGGGTTGTTGACACGGGGTCTGGGAATCTTTCTCATAGTCGACACCGAGCGATCAGCGCTATCAGCAACTAAGTACAATGAAAAAGTTCACAGCTCGCGCTCGTTTCCCATACTTTCGCTCCAACGCTCCCACGAGATCTTCCGCAGAATCTCTCGCAGAGCCACCCACAGAACCTCTCGCAGGACCGTCCACAGAATCTCTCGCAGCGCCACTCGCAGAACCACTCGCAGGACCTTCCGCCGAATTTCCTGAAGAATCATCCGCAGAATCTATTATGCAGATGGACGGTATTAGAGAGAAATTCGGGCGCTTCAGAATTCTTATCATTGGCCGGGCCAATGCCGGGAAGACTACGATGCTCAAGCAAATCTGCAACTCTACGGACGAGCCAGTATTATATGATGGAGATGGGAATGAGGTATGCTTAAATGAGACGTCTGTGATGATGTGGGCGCACTGATAGTCTGCGATCAGGTTGGTCTAGCACAGATCCAGGAATGCCGGGATGTGAGTTAAATGGTTACCGTGAAGTCCTTATCAGCAACATTTTCTAACACTTCTCAAGCGCGGAATGCATGATATCAAGAACGAATTGGTTTTTCGAAGCAACCCAAATTTTGTTTTTCACGACTCGCAGGGCTTCGAAGCTGGCAGTATAGAAGAGTTTGAACAGATGAAGGAGTTTGTTTCTGAGCGTGCAAAGACAGCACACCTCAAGAAGCGAATCCATGCTATCTGGTAATGAGAGATAGCAGCATTTATGTGACACTGACACTGACATGTGACCGAATAGGTACTGTATTCCAATGGACCAGTACCACCGGGCTGTCTTGGCTGCCGAGGAAATGTTTTTCAATGAATGTGACACAGGGAGTGGTAAGTTCTCATGCATGTATGATGTCTTTTTTCTCATACTATTTGCAGTGCCTGTGATACTTGTATTCACAAAATGTGATGCACTTCTGATACAAGGCATGGTAGCCTTGACACCTGAGGAACAACAGCTTCCCAAAGACAGAAGGATTGTAATTGGACAGCAGAATGCTGAAAGAATGCTGAAAAGGAATTCTACATGGGACAAGGTACAAAAGATGATGTATCCACCAAAGGCATGTGTGGAGTTGAGAGGTATGTATGTATACATGTCTCTCATGGTCAAACTGATTTTAAATGTACAAAGAACTGCACAAGTCAAATGAGGGGTGTTCATTTCTCTTGAAAAGGACTGTGGGGGCCTTAGATGAAGAAGCAATGCAGATGCTACTTGTGACTACACAACACACAAACATGTTGCTTTGCATTGAGTATGCTCTTAGCAGGTAATTGATATGGAATTTATGAGCTATGGATTATAACTATTAATTTGTTTTATAGGGTCCTGATACCTTTCATTCAGGATACACATCAGAACAAAAAACCATCAACAGTCTCTGCTCAGCAGTTACTAGTGAAAGGAATTGCATCATGGTTTCCACATACTAAGGTGTGTGAATTTCTATGCAGTGCAAATGAGATCTATAGTGACAGAAATTCTTGTCCTATTCTTGAAAGGCAAGACATTCTTGTGACTGTAAATGAGTTCCCAACCTGAGGATGCTGATACATGCTTCTCTGTTCTTGCCCCTGTCCTGCCATTCATAGTTTGTAAGTGCTTTGATTGTGAATGGGTTTTGGAAGCCAGAAGGATAGTGATCCATGCCTCTCTGTCCTTGCCCTTGTCCTTTCATTCATAGGAAGTAGGTGCTCTGATTGTGAATGGATTTCCAGAAGAATGCTGATCCATGCCCCTCTGTCATTGCCTCTGTCCTGCCATTCATAGTATGTAAGTGTTCTGATTGTGAATGGGCTTCCAGAAAGATGCTGATCCATGCCTCTCTGTCCTTGCCCCTGTTCTGCCATTCATAGCTTGTAAGTGCTCTGATTGTGAATGGGTATTGGACCAGAAGGATGCTGATCCATGTTGCTCTGTCCTTGCCCCTGTCCTGGTATTTATAGGGAGTAAGTACTCTGATTGTGAATGAACTTCTAGAAGGATCTTGATCCATGCCTCTATGTTCTTGCCCCTATCCTGCTATTCATAGCTTGTAAGTGCTCTGATTATGAATGGGTTTTCAGAAGAATGCTAATGCATGCCCCTCTGTCCTTACCCTTGTCCTGCCATTCATAGCTTGTAAGTGCTCTGATTGTGAATGGGTCTCCAGAAGAATGGTGATCCATGCATCTCTGTCCTTGCCCCTATCCTGCCATTCATAGGTTGTAAGTGCTCTGATTGTGAATGGGCATTGGACCAGAAGGATGTTGATACATGCCACTCTGTCCTTGCCCCTGTCCTGCTATTCCTAGGGAGTAAGTGCTCTGGTTGTAAACAGTCTTCCAGAAGAATGCTGATCCATGTTGCTCTGTCCATGCTCCTGTCCTGCCATTCATAGCTTGTAAGTGCTCTGATTGTGAATGTGCATTGGACCAGAAGGATGCTAATACATGCCCCTCTGTCCTTGCCCTGTCTTGTCATTCATAGGTTGTAAGTGCTTTGATTGTGAATGGGCTTCTAGAAATATCCTGATCCATGGCTCTCTGTTCTTACCCCTGTCCTGCTATTCATAGCGAGTAAGTACTCTGATTGTGAATGAGCTTCCAGAAGGATACTGACCTATCACCCCCTTTGTCCATGCTCCTGTCCTGCCATTCATAGCAAGTAAGTGTTCTGATTGTGAATGGGGTTCTAGAAGGATGCTGATCCCCTCTGTCCTTGCCCCTGTCCTGCCATTTATAGCGAGTAAGTACTCTGGTTGTGAATGGGCTTTGGACCAGAAGAATGCTTATCCATGCCCCTCTGTCCTTGCCCTTGTCCTGCCATTCATAGCTTGTAAGTGCTCAGATTGTGAATAGAGTTCCAGAAGAATGCTGATCCATGTCCTTCTGTCCTTGGCCTTTCTCTGCCATTCATAGCAAGTGAGTGCTCCAATTGTGAATGGGCTTCTAGAACAATGCTAATCCATTCCTCTCTGTCTTTGCCCCTGTCCTGCCATTCATAGGGAGTAAGTGCTCTGATTGTGAATGGGCTTCCAGAAGGATACTGACCTGTGTCTCTTTGTCCTTGCCCCTATTCTGGCATTCATAGCTTGTAAGTGCTTTGATTGTGAGTGGGCTTCCAGAAGGATACTGATCCATGTTGCTCTGTCCTTGCCCTTGTCCTGCCATTGGTAGCAAGTAAGTGCTCTGATTGTGAATGAGCTTTGGACCAGAAGGATGCTGATCCATACCTCTTTGTCCTTGCCCTTATTCTGCTATTCATAGCTTGTAAGTGCTCTGATTATGAATGGGTTTTCAGAAGAATGCTAATGCATGCCCCTTTGTCCTTGCCCTTGTCCTGCCATTCATAGGTTGTAAGTGTTCTGATTGTGAATGGGCTTCTAGAAAAATGCTGATTAATGCCTTTCTTTCTTTACCCCTGTCTTACAATTCATAGGGAGTAAGTGCTCTGATTGTGAATAAGCTTTGGACCAGAAGATTGCTAATCCATGACTCTCTGTCCTTGCCCCTGTCCTGCCATGCATAGTATGTAAGTGCTCTGATTGTGAATAGGCTTCTAGAAGAATGCTGATCCATGACTCTCTGTCCTTGCCCCTGTCCTGCCATTCATAGCAAGTAAGTGCTCTAATTGTGAATGGGCTTTGGACCAGAAGGATGCTAATCCATGCCTCTCCATCCATGGCCCTGTCCTGCCATTCATAGGGAGTGAGTGCTCTGATTGTGAATAGGGTTCCAGAAGAATGCTAATCTATTTCTCTCTGTCCCTGTTCTGCCATTCATAGCAAGTAAGTGCTCTGATTGTAAATGGGCTTTCAGAGGGACACTGATTCATCCCCCTCTGTCCCTGCCCCTGTCCTGCTATCCATAGCTTGTAAGTGCTCTGGTTATGAATGGGCTTTGGACCAGAAGGATGCTGATGCATGCCCCTCTGTCCTTACCCCTGTCCTGCCATTCACAGCGAGTAAGTACTCTGATTGTGAATAGGCTTTGGACCAGATCAATGCTGATCATGCCCCTCTGTCCTTGCCCCTGTTCTGCCATTGATAGGGAGTAAGTGCTCTGATTATGAATGGGCTTTCATAAAAATGTTAATCCATGCCCCTTTGTCCTTGCCCCTATTCTGACATTCATAGCTTGTAAGTGCTCTGATTGTAAATGGATATTGGACCAGAAGGATACTAATCCATGCCTCTTTGTTATTATCCCTGTCCTGCCATTCATAGCGAGTAAGTGTTCTGATTGTACATTAATGGGCTTCTAGAAGAATGCTGATACATGCTTCTCTGTTCTTGCCCCTATTCTGCTATTCATAGGTTGTAAGTAACTCTGATTGTGAATGGGCATTGGACCAGAAGGATGCTGATACATGCCTCTCTGTCCTTGCCCTTGTCCTGCTATTCATAGTTAGTAAGTGCTTTGATTGTGAATGGGCTTCTAGAAGGATGCTGACCTGTGCCTCTCTGTCCTTTCCCCCATCTTGCCTACACAGGGAGTAAGTTCTCTGATTGTGAATAGGTTTCCAGAAGGATGCTGATCCCCTGTGTTCTTGCTCCTGTCCTGCCATTTATAGCTTGTAAGTGCTCTGATTGTGAATTGGCATTGGGCCAGAAGAGTGCTGACCTATACCCCTATGTCCTTTGCCCCTGTTCTGCAATTCATAGCGAGTAAGTGCTCTGATTGTGAATGGGATTCCAGAAGAATGCTGATCCATGTCTCTTTGTCCTTGCCCCTGTCCTGTGATTTACAGGGAGTAAGTGTTCTGATTGTGAATGGGCATTGGACTAGAAGAATGCTGATCCATGTCCCTCTGTTCTTGCCTCTATTCTGCTGTTCATAGTATGTAAGTGCTCTAATTGTCAATGGGCTTCTAAAATGCTAATCCATACCTCTCTGTCCTTGTCCCTGTCCTGCCATTCATAGCAAGTAAGTGCTCTGATTGTGAATGGGCTTCTAGAAGAATGCTGATTCATGCCCCTGTTCTGCCATTAATAGGGAGTAAGTACTCTGATTATGAATGGGATTACTGTAAATGCTGATGCATGTCCCTCTGTCCTTCCCCCTGTCCTGCTATTCATAGCGAGTAAGTGCTCTGATTGTGAATGTGCTACTAAATGAATGCTGATCCATCCCTCTCTGTCCTCGCCCCTATCCTGCCATTCATAGCAAGTAAGTGCTCTAATTGTGAATAGGGTTCCAGAAAGATGCTGATCCCCTCTGTTCTTGGCCTTGTTCTGCTATTAATAGCGAGTAAGTGCTCTGATTGTGAATGGGCTTTGGACCAGAAGAATGCTGATCTATGCCCCCCTATCCATGCCTCTCTGTTCTGGCATTCATAGGGAGTAAGTGCTCTGATTATGAATGGGCTTTGGGCCAAAAGAATGCTAATCCATGTCTCTCTGTCCTTGCTCTTATCTTGCCACTCATAGGGGGTAAGTGCTCTGCTTGTAAATGGGCTTCTAGAGGGATGCTGATCCATGTCTCTCTGTTCTTGCCCTTGTCCTGCCATTCATAGCTTGTAAGTGCTCTGATTATGAATTGGCATTGGATGAAAAGGATGCTAATCCATGCCTCTGTGTCCATGCCCCTCTGCTGCCATTCACAGGAAGTAAGTGCTCTAACTGTGAATGGGGTTCTACAAGAATACTGATACACACCCTTCTGTCCTTGTCCCTGTTCTGCCATTCATAGGGAGTAAGTGCTCTGATTGTGAATGGGCTTCCAGAAGGATGCTAATCTGTACTGCTTACCATAATTTCCTTTATGATGTCTATAATAGCTGGTATGTATTCACTATATTTAACTACATTGATTATTTTAATGTTATATAGGATGTGAGCATTCACATGTACTTTAATTTTCAAATATTTTAACTTTTCTTTATTTTCATTCATAGCGGGTATGATTAAATTTTAAATTTTAAATCATTTGACTCATCCTTTGTAGGAGGTTTGTACTGTGTTGGAGTTTTGCAGTACCAATCATAACATCAACTTCATAGATATTGCAGGCTTCTAGTGTATGTTGGTTCATTTTATTTTACTCTTTTTCAATTAATTTACAACATCCTCAGTCCCCTATTTCTGTTGAAGGTACACTAGCAAGAAAATGCACATTCATTGTGAGCACAATGATTCATAGGACCAGTCTGCCTAATATTTATTCTATAATTTAGTCTCCTTTGGAAAATGGTAATGCATGGCACACAATACTTCATTTAGGCATTGGTTGGTTTTTAAATGTGAAATTCAGTAACCATCTCCATTAACATTTGTAGGCATTACCATTATCCTGGAACATTCCTTCTTTTTACACCAGCAGGGTATTCAAGACCCAATTATGGTAGCAACCCAGCTTTATGAATCATCTGAAACAATGCACAAAGTCAAGAATGCAGTCTCTGAGCTTATTCCTCAATATGACTTTGGGAATGGAGAGAAAATGAAAGAGCTCCTTTTGCCTCTGATTTCTAAGAATCTTATTTGTAAGTCATCTGCCAATCTGGTCATTATAAACAACTTTTGAAATTATGTTAGCTACAAGCATCACCAAGTGAAATAGTGACTCTTACAAGGCTTACAATGTGTCTGCATGTGCTTTGATAGAAATATAGTGTATTGAGTTGTCTTGGAACCATCCCATGTACAGTACTAGTAGTTGAAGACCAAAGGTCACAAGTGTAAAGGATCAGGCTAAATAAAATATCACAAGTTGTGGAAAACGATAGACACCTACTTGTAACTGTAACTGTTTTCTTTCAATATTCAGCCTTTGCAGACACCCCTTCAACATCTTAGTCCTAGTCAAAACCCACAACAGAGTAATACAAATATCTACAAACATTTGTAGATCATTGTACCAATCAACAGCAATATTGTTGTAGAATGATGTATGTGATTGGATATTCAGGACTACTAACCTGGCCTAACCAAATCGAGGGACCTAAAAGGTAGAGGTTGGGCTCGCTTATGCAATTTCAACTTTTAGATGTATAGACTTGGTGAATCATTGTGTTTGATCACGGAACAAAATTGAAACCACCGTAACGTAATTCGACAACGCTCGTTTGATCTCAGCGCTAAGCGACTCGTTTATGACCATGTCTTGGACCAGTCTACCCATCTTCCCTTTCCTCATCGCGTTGTATCTGAGCATAAATGGAGCTATGTCGCGCAAACTATCTCCCTCTGGTGCTATAACAGCCTTCGCAGTCGGCTTCGTCGTGATGGCAACCCACGTTCGCGCGATTGGCGTGTCTCTCATAGTGTTCTACTTGCTAGGATCCAGAGCGACCAAGCGTAAGTCATCATCACATCATGAAATCCCACATATCAACGTGTTCACGCCGCACACGAAGAGGGAAAGCAACGCAAAGCTCAGCTGGAAGCAGGGCATCACGGCGCTGGCTACCGCACTGGATGGCAGGTGCTCTGTAATACCCTGGCGGTCTTTGTCGCTTGTGTGATATGGAGCATGAAATTTACCTCGCATGCGTTCCCTTACTCTTTGCTCGCGCGAGCTGTGCACGTACCTCGTGGCCTTGACACATACGACAGCGACAACTGGTGTCCTACTTCGCCTGCCGTCGCGGACGGTCTTACTCGTGCCCTCTTTTTTGCGACACTGGGGTGTGTATTCGCAGAAAATAACACGGGTGCGATTTTAACTCACAATATTGGTACTTCTAGCCAGTTTGCGTGCTGCCTCGGGGATACACTTGCCTCAGAATTGGGCATCCTTTCAACCTCCCCACCCATCCTTATCACAACCCTAAAGCCAGTGCCTGCGGGCACGAATGGCGCGATCTCTGTTGGAGGAACGCTTGCGTCAGCTGTAGGAGGATGTATCATTGGGTTAACACAGTTCGCGAGCCTAGTCGTGGAAAACAGCGTCTGCAGAGCGGAGTGGGCGACATTACTCCCCACGCTGCTCGGGTGGGGTGGTGCCGCGGGAATTCTTGGGTCCATGGTGTGTCATTGCCCTCTTTCTCCGACCACGACCATCAACCGATATTCGATATCGCCTAGCTCGATTCTCTTCTCGGGGCGACCCTTCAACGTACGCGTTACTCTGCAGACAAAAAATGGATTTTACAGGACGAAGCCATACCCGAAAAGAATGAGTCCATCAAGGTGATCAGCGGAATCAATGTTCTCACCAACAACCAGGTTCGTACATTATGATCTCATTTGCCGTTCAGCTCATACTGATGGTGTGACACGTGCGTCCCAAGGTCAATTTGGTATCTTCTGTGCTTACTGCGTTTGTCGTGGCGGCCCTTGCCTGAAGGCGTGTTCTCGTCGGATCGAGTACCAACTCCGACTACCGTTCTGGAAGACACTCGATGGAATGAGCGTGCTTCTTGTACTCCCAGGCGGTATAGAAAGTTGCCATGTCAAGTCGCGCTGCCCAGCGATAATATGCATAGTTACCGCATTAGGGATTTGTTTTGATATTGTGTTCTGCCTGATCCGGTACTATCCAAATTCAATTCAATTCTTCCACCGTTTGTCCGCCCGCTCCATCTTGTCTCTTGCCATTTCACTTGTCCCCGTAGCGAATATCTGGTCATGGCAGAGGAAGTCCCAGAACTACCAAAGCGCGACGTGCAAAACCATCTGCTCTTCGAATGTGCTTGGGAGGTCGTTAATAAGGTCGGCGGCATCTACACCGTCATCAAAACCAAAGTGCCCGTCACCGTCGCAGAGTATGGCGATCGATACACCCTCATCGGCCCTCTGATGTACAAAACTGCCCCGATGGAAGTCGAGGCGCAAGAGCCCACCGATCCCGTGGTCGCAAGCACGCTAGATAGCATGCGCGTCCAGGGCGTTAAATGTCTGTACGGTCGATGGCTGATCGAGGGTGCTCCCCGCGTGCTCTTATTCGACACAGGCAGCGCATTCCATCGACTTGATGAGTGGAAGGGCGACCTCTGGAACGTGGCTGGCATCCCTTCCCCGCCGCATGATACAGAGACCAACGATACGATCATCTTTGGCTATCTCGTGGCGTGGTTCCTTGGCGAGGTGCGTGATCCGTTGTCTCCCGTCCCACACCACACTGACCGGCCCCGGCCGATGATCGTGCAGTATGTGTCGCGACAGCTCCACACCGCTGTCGTTGCCCACTTTCATGAGTGGCAGGCTGGCGTCGCCATCCCTCTTTTCCGGAAACGACACGTTGATGTCACAACCGTGTTCACGACCCACGCTACCCTCCTCGGGCGCTACCTTTGTGCAGGGAGTGTCGACTTTTACAACAACCTCCAGTACTTTGATGTGGATCACGAAGCCGGCAAGCGGGGTATATACCACCGCTATTGCATCGAACGTGCTTCGGTACATTGCTCGGACGTGTTCACGACGGTATCAGACATCACAGCATACGAGGCGGAGCATCTTTTGAAGCGCAAGCCAGACGGTATCTTACCCAATGGTCTCAACGTCGTTAAATTCCAGGCGATGCACGAGTTCCAGAATTTGCACGCTACCGCAAAAGCCAAGATACACGAATTTGTCCGAGGTCACTTTTATGGCCACTATGATTTCGACCTCGAGAATACTCTATACGTCCGTCCATTGCGTTGTTATCTCGTACACATTGGTGAAATCGCTAACAGATGTTCATTGCTGGTCGATACGAGTATCGAAACAAGGGGGTGGACATGTTCATCGAGTCTCTCGCACGTGAGTATGTCCCGGTGATGTTATAGTTTTTTTTTGTTTTCTACGTTACCGACAGGTCTTAACTACCGCCTTCAACAATCTGGCTCGAAGACGACAATTGTTGCGTTCATCATCATGCCGGCTGCCACAAACTCCTACACGGTTGACGCGCTCAAAGGACAAGCGGCTATGAAACAATTGAAGGATACGGTGACTGAAATACAGCACCGAATCGGTGCTCGTTTGTTCGAACATGCTGCACGGTATAATGGCGGGTATGTGTTGTCAATGATAGACCCTGGATAGCTCGGAGGTAATCTTATTCTTGATCACATAGGGATGGGAAGATGAACCTTCAACCAGAGAATCTCTTGTCCGCCGAGGACCAGGTGCTGCTGAAGCGGCGGATATTTGCGCTCAAGCGTGCCACATTCCCTCCGATCGTGACGCACAACATGGCGGATGATGCGAACGACCCGGTTTTGAACCAACTCCGCCGCGTCAAATTGTTCAATGCCCCATCTGACAGGGTCAAAGTGATTTTCCACCCAGATTTCTTGAATTCGAACAACCCGATCTTGGGTCTGGACTATGAGGAGTTCGTGCGAGGGTGTCACCTCGGCGTGTTCCCGAGCTACTACGAGCCATGGGGCTACACACCAGCAGAGTGTACAGTCGTGAGTAATGCGTTCGTTCTGAGGATGACAAAGTGGCTGACTGTGAGATGAGATGGGTGTCCCGTCTGTCACCACCAATTTATCAGGGTTCGGGTGTTTCATGCAGGATCTTATCGAACGGCCCGAGGACGAAGGCTGTTACATTGTCGATCGGCGAATGCAGTCTATCGAGGACTCTATGAATAACCTGACCGACTTCATGTTCCAATTCGCTAATAAGACGCGACGACAGCGGATTAACCAACGTAACAAGGTGGAGCGATTGAGTCCACTGTTGGACTGGAAGAACCTTGGCGTGGAGTACTCCAAATCGAGGCAGTTGGCGTTAAGGCGGGCGTATCCTGATGCATTCCTCAATGCGAACGGTGAAATTGATGACGAAGATGCTGCCTGGTTTGGAGCAAGCATTGAGCGATTCTTGCCCTCGGCTCCTGCCAGCCCTCGTTTGCGGATGTCCGGGGTAGCCACACCAGGAGACATGGGGACGTTGACGGAGGAGGTGAGCTGGCAAGGGGTGTAGAAGGCAAATACTGACTCTACACCCCCGCTTGTCAGATGCAGCGACTGAACACGAGCGATTACCGTGGGTACAATTGGCCCGGGTCGGCCGAAGATGAAGAAGACGGGTATCCGTTGTGAGTGACTGTCCTTATCAAGGTTAAATCACCCACTGATCATCACTGTCCCGCGTGTCACGATGCCGGTCACAGCCCGCTGGTGATGAAGGTCCGTTCACGCTCGGGGTCCGTGCACTCTGGGGTAAGCACACCCGGTGGAGGTGCATTCAAGAGTTTGAGCGAAGGGGACCTTCAAAAGGCGGACGCGGCACTGAGCCAGGTGAACGGGGCGGCTACCCCAGCAGAGCCAGAGGCTGTGAGAATGTAAGCGTGAATGACTGTGATGGCACATGCTCGGATATGTATCTACTGGTAGATTCTTGTACTTTTGTGGTTGGCACTCCCATCTCTTGGAGAAAGTGCGACCCGGGTCTCTCCGACAGATCCTAGCCGAGTACAGCAATTTTCCTACTTTTATTTCCGATCCACCATCACTGCTTTCCATCATTTTGCAACTCTGCCCATCGTCGTTGACAGCGACGACGCCCTCTTTGTCGCTCTCGCCGTCGCTGGCGAGCTTTTGATACCATAAGCGCACCGCATCCAACGATGAAGACAATTCAGAAGCGGATCTACACCGCTCTACCCCGCGCTGTCTCGTCTCCTTCGACATCGGCCAGTGCGATTTCCAGAGTTCGCTCCAACTCGGCGTCGTCGTCTCGCTCGTTGTACACAGCAAACTCTGGCTCGGGGCCCCTCGCTTTCTTTGATTCGCCCCCACCTTCCTCACCACCCCCCAGTTCTCGCCCCGGCAATCCTCATGTCCTTTCCACATCGCGCCTACCCGTCAAAGCGGAGGGCGAGGGCTCGTCCCATTCAACGAACCCACATTCGCACAACTCGCCCCACGGGCAGGGCCAGACGTCTGGCCAACCACCGTTCTCCCTCGCACTCACATCACCACAGGCGAACTCCTCTTCGCCTCCCGTCGTCTCACATCCCTCTGCGGGATTTTTCCCGTATTCCTCCTTTCCTCCTATCCCATTTTGCAATGTTTCGCTCTCTGATCAGTCCGACTCGCATCCGCGTGTCAAGCGACACCGCATGCGATACCACCTCGATGTCGGTGCGTATGGAATCCCGAAACATGCAAAGAAGCCTGCGAAATCAGGCATGGCCAGCTCGGGTGTCTCGGCCGGGCGTTTCTTTCAGGACGCACCGGCAGAGGACCTCAGTCTTGCTGTCCAAGTAGGCGAGGATGCCTACTTTATTCGCGAAAATGCCATGGGCGTGGCTGATGGTGTCGGTGGCTGGTCACGAGCCAAAGGTGTGTGGACTCGTTCATGGTCTTATTAAACTCAATCTTACGCCAAATGGTCTAGATTCTTGCGTGCGTACATCGCAAGACCCTTCGCCCAGTGCTCTTTTTGCTCGCCGTTTGATGCATCACTGTTCGGCTGATGCCTTAGATGCCGATGTTGCCGCTTCTCAGAAGCGAGAAGTTTCCCCGGTCCGCAGTGTGTCACCAAGACGTACAGGAGGCACAGCCCTGAATGATTCCTGGCCGTGGAATGCTGACATAGACGAGCTCAACGAACAGCTGGAAGATTCGCTCGAGGACCTTGAGGACGGCTTGGATATTCTCATGATTCTCGAACACGCGTACGAAAAAACGATTAAAGCGCATGTCGTGGCGGAAGAGTCCCATCCAGCCGCATCTGTAGCGCAGCCGCCCTCACTTGTTTCCATTCCAGAAGACCATCCTCTTTCCATAGTCCCCGGTGATGCCGTTGCTGTATCTTCGATTTCCTCCATACCCCCTGAGATCCCCGTCGTACCGCAGCCAAAAACGGTTCCATTGAAGACGGGTTCTTCGACAGCCCTTGTCGCGGTGCTTCAACATTCACGACGACCGACACCTGAATCATCTCCGTATCACCCGTGGCTATTCAATTTTCCGGTGCCAACAAAGCCCACATACGATGCAGTGCTCAAGATCGCACACTTAGGCGACTGCATGGGTATGCTTGTTCGAGATGAGCACATTGCTTGGCGCAGTTCCGAGATGTGGTGGGCGTTCAACACACCGGTACAACTCGGGCCGAGTTCTTCCGCCCGACCAAGCGATGCACAGATTCTCGAGTTGCCTGTGCAAGCAGATGATATTCTCATCCTCGCGAGCGATGGGCTGAGCGATAACTTGTGGGATTCGGAGGTGCTGGATGAGGTAGTACGATTTAAAAGGTCGTTCCTGGAGGACACGGAGCAGGGAATGGGGAAGGGTCTTCTTGGTCGGAGGACACTTGCGGGCATGTTGAGCGAGGCGTTGTGCTCAAGGGCCCGTCGGGTATCGGAGAGGAAGGGTTTTTCTGCCGACGACGACGGTGAGGTGGAAGACGAGATACCATTTGCGCGACGCGCAAGGGAACAGGGAAAGTCTTTCAGAGGCGGTAAAATTGATGGTGAGTATCGATTGCCCCACTCCATACGCTGAGTTCTGAGACGGAACTACAGATATCTCCGTGTTGGTGGCAGTCGTGTCTCCAGCGCCAGACTTGACGCTCAACTAGGTCGCTGATTGGTTTGTGGCATTGCTAGTTTACTTTGCACCTGTACAACGTTCGTTTGTATCCTATTGAATCGCTGTATAGATATACATGGTACAAGGAACAGTATTTCCAGTCTTATTTTATGCGTATATGCGATTGAATTGATCCAGAGCGTTGAAAGTGACGACAAGGCAGCATCGATTGGTGTATATAGTACATTTGACGACATGCGTCTAACTAACATCCATGGCTTCGCCCGTGATAGGGGTGATCTGTTCGTCGACGATCAAGTTTCTAATGCTCTCGCTCTTCCAAGCTGTCGTTCCCCGTCTGAATGTATACTGGCGCTCTTTTGCGACACGTTCGTTGGGTTTGACAAAGTTGCGCAGTGTCTCGGTGCCTGCAGCAGTGATGATGCATGCATCGACGTTGGATCCTGAGCCAAGATCATTGAAAATACCAGCTGAGATGGCAGCGGTCACTAGCTGAAGGGCTTCCTCCCGCTGTACATGGTGACGTCAGCCCTGAACGTCTCGGAGTCCAAGCTCGCATTACCGTCATGTTGGGCTTCCAACTGCTTTCAAAGACGGCCATCGCTGCCAAGCTTCCCGAACCCATTGTCACATACGGAAGTTTGTCGGTGGAACCGTGAGGATGGATCGTAAAGAGTTGTGGGCCGGTGATGTCGACACCCCCAAGGACGAGTGCGGCACCGATCTGCCCTTGGTGTCTGAAAGCAAAAAGGTCAGCACTATGGTGGATAGATAAATGAACGAGGCGTACCGCCATAGATGCTGTTTCAGCATCGTCATCGCGGTGACCACGCGCGGCTTCCTGCCCGTCGAGAGCGCGTGGAGTTCCATGTTGGATGAGATCATGGCAGTGACGAATTCAGTGTCTGCGGCGGTCCCCGCACCGCAACAACGGATGGACTCTGAGATGTAGTGTATCTAAGGTGGATGAACACATGGAAATCTGATGGTGTTGCGACAACGCTTACCTTTTCGCAGTTCTTGTCGGCGACGATCTCGCCTTCGGTCGCGCGCGTGTCTGCGCCGAGGGCGATGCCATCTTTGAAGAGGCAGCCTACAATGGTGGTACCGGTGCTGGTCGCCTTGGGTAGGGGCAGTCCTTTTTCCGCCAGAAAGTGATTCCTAGGTGGGGTCACGATTGGATAACAGTAAGGATCGCGAACGCGCGCACCGTATCGAGTTTGAGAAGTTGAAACCAGATGGTCTGTAGACGTTGTCCATGGTCGTCGCCGTCGTTGTCGATGTGCAGTTATGACCGTATGAGTATCAAGAACAAGGTATACGCGTCCCCGCGAGAGCTGGACTGATGGCACCGCTTTACTTCCTTTGTGCGACGAACCCCGGACAGCCTCCATCATCGTTCACGACAACCGCCAAACTGCTGCGCCCGCATCCAAACTCCAGCGAGCAAGACAATGGAACATTGGACGAAACTTCAATCGAGCCTTTCGACCCTCAACCTTGGCCAGTCGGCCAACAAATTGGCAAAGGGTTTCAACTCGAGCGTTCAGGCGACGCGAGAACGTCTCGGCCAAATTGCACCTGAAGAAATCACAGAATTGCCCCAAGGTGCGTTACGTTCGACGCAATGCGAGTAGGGCTCTGACATGCCCCTTGCAGAGTATAAAGACCTCGAGACCCGCGTCGACGCGCTGCGTCAGGCCCATCTGGCCATGCTCAAGTAAGAGACCGCAGCGAATGCGGGGTCGTGTCTGATGCCCTCTTGACCCAGGATCACCAGGGCCTACGAATTTGAGTCCTACGACTACCCGACTCAAATTCAAGAGTCGATCACAGAGCTCTCGACCACCATCGGTCATGGCATCACCAATTTTGCTGCGACGAACCTCAAGGGGACGAATCTCCCCGCGCCGAACCCTCTTCCCCCGGCGGAGGCACAGCACAAGACACTCCCTCATGCACTCGGTCGGGCGGCCACGACTGCAGCCACGGTGCTGACTGCGGCACCAGGCGGGGTGGATGACAAATTTGGACAGGCGTTGGCCTTGTATGCGGGTGCTTGGGAGAACATCGCTGGTGCGCGCGTCGAGCAGGACGACGCGATTCAGAGGCAGTACCTCTACCCATGGCAGACGACATTGTCAGCCTCGATCAACGTCGCCATGAAAGCCCGTCAGGCAGTTCGTACGAGCAGACTCGAACTCGATGCGGCGAAACAATCGTAAGAGGCCGCCTACGTACCCGTTTCACTGACTGAGCACCGCCTCAGGTTGAAAACCGCAAGTCCTGCTAGACAAGAACAGGCAAAGCTGGACATTGAGAACGCAGAGGATGACCTCGTTCAGAAGACCGAGGTCGCCATCACACTCATGAAGACTGTTCTTGAAAACGTACGTCTACGTATCACTTTTTTGAATCAGCATCCAATTGCTCTCCAGCCCGAGCCACTCAAGAACTTGAACGAACTTATCAAAGCACAAGTAAGTGTGTGTCGTTGTCTACTGTTTTCAAAAGCCTCATGTCCGCTCAGTTGGTTTACTTTTCGTCTGCCGCCGAGGCACTCTCTTCCACACAGGGCGAGATAGAAGAATTGAGTGTGGCAGCGGAGGGTGAATACAGGTATCACAACCGTCATGTTCTGTTCATGTCACCATCTCACATTCACTCTAGAAAGTCTCGGGATCACTGAATGATCGCATCACGCTTGCAATATGACCTGGGAGATGAATACATTCCTAATGACTGTCTACAGGGGTGATTGTGTAGTATATTGGACATGTCTCCATTCCCTGAATCACTCGTAACAGTCAGACTTGAGTCTGCTGTCTGTCACTTTATGTAGTTCTCGAAACATTGTTTAAATACAATGATTCTGTGGTAATGTCATAGACAATATTTCCAATCTTCACCATTGCAAGCAATTTCTTGTTATTTGCCTCATGCTCAGTTGCTCTTTGTTGGCTCTAGCTATTGAATAGTGAATGAACCTGATTGAGAATGTTTTGTGGCAGCTTTGTGGGGTCAAAAAGTGCAACACACCTGTCAGCAAATTATTTCTATAGTGATCCATTGGCATTTAGGTCATTAATATACAGGATGAGCATGCGTATACCCCAGGCTGGGTATTATCCCATGTATCCACACACACACCCTGTATATAGGGTATGTTAGAACAAACTGGTTCTGAAGGACCAGGTTGTCCTGAGGGCAGAGTCACTGTTCCAGTGACTTACCTGATGGTTATGCTCAAGACGATATACAATAGTTCCAGGTAGGACCTAGTGTAGCTACAAAAGCACTAAGTACCAAGTGGCGGTGATAACTCTAACAACCACCACTTGATACATGGTGCACTGAAAGAGTTTGAAGTGGGTTACTGGTCAGTGGATTGCTACCAGTGATACAAAGTAGAACTCAGGCATTGCTGAGTGTCCTGTTGGGAATCTATACCTGAAGGACCAAAGGTCAATAGGCAACTGCATGGGTGTACCCCCAGGTGGCAGTGCTGACACCCACACCTGCACCTGAGGATACACCTGCACCCTTGCCAAGGGTGCAGGTGTATCCTTGGATGTCCAAAACTGGCACCCAGGGGTACACCTGCACCCCAAGTACCCGTAGGGACCCAGATGCTACCATACACCTTGACCTTCTAACACTAAGACAGCGAGTGTGAGAGAGGATGGTGATGATGACATGAACACCACATTATCATGGTGTTCATGTCGTCATCATTGTCATCATCATTGTCAGGTGAGGGTGACTTGGAGGGTGAGGACAATGAGGGTGAGTGAGGATGAGGATGAGGACACGAGCACCACGATAACACGGTGTTCATGTTGTTGTTGTTGTTGTTGTTGTTGTTGTTGTCATTGCTGTCGGGTGAGGGTGAGGGCAAGGACAATGGGGGTGAGTGTTAAGACCAGGTCTACTTGGGGTGTGAACTCTGGAACTCCAGAGTTATTCTTGTGGAGGGACTTGGCTTCACCGTGTGTGGTGTGCCCTTGTCATGAGTCTGTCCTTTATTTCAGAGAACGGAGAGTGGAGGTGGAAGGTGGGACTTGACACTGAAGTGAAGTTGAGCAAAGGTAAGACCGTTGAGGTCTTTATGGAGTTTGGAGGGAATAGAAGGTAAAACTAATATTCAGACTGAGGGTACAAAGTCGGGGTACTACAGTTTATATACTTGGAGTGGAATGGAGATTAGTAACGGAGTTGGTAAGAAACTGAGTAAGACAGTAATCAGGACAGTATGTAACCGGAGTGGAGTTGGGTATGTACAGAAGCTGGAGCTGTGCTGTTAAGCAAGACACAGGTTATTACTAATGTAACACTAGTATGAAAAGAGACAAGAGGAATCAAGATGGTTCTAAGTAAGAAGTCTGGAGATCAGGAGTTGTGTCTGGAGAGAGATCATACTGGAGTTATGAAGGAGTAAACCTGGAGATCTCGGAGTTGGACTGATGAGATATATGGGATATGACAGTGAGTGAGGACGATGGAGGTGAGGGTGAGGGTGAGGACGATGGGGGTAAGTGAGGACAAGAACGAGGACAACAATAGTACCACATTATCGTGGTGCTTGTGTCGTTGTTGTCATCACCATTGTTGTCAGGAACTCAGAGAGGGGTGGCATGCTGCACCACATCATTGCATTGTCATATTGTGTTGTCTGTCTGCATCATGTGGGGTGAGAGGAGAGGAAGGGAGGCAAGGTTGTTGTTGAAGGTAATAAATCCCAGCTGAAGTGCAGTACTCAGGGGATAGGGTGAAGGAATGTGATTCCATTTGACCCAGGGACAACGCTGAGTTGGTGAACGATGAGAAATGGTTTTTGAGTAGTCCAAGATGAATCCAGGGCAAATCCGGATTAAAACAGATGGAAAAGTGGACACGGCAGTCTGAATCTGGATCAATAAAACATGAGGAGAGTGAGAGAAAACAAACGTTGACTGAAAATGATGTGAGATAGATGGGCACGGGCAAAAGCTACTGTATTTTGTCAATACAGTGAATTTTATAGTCCTTGGGAATACCCTCAGACTTGTCCTAAGTAAGGATAATAAAAAAAAGAAGGTTTTCATATGGTATAAAGTTCGAGAGGCACCTGAACGTCCCTGCAAGGGCTGCATGACATGGTCTAGCCAATGCTAAGTATGAATAAGGAGCATTAAAAATAAAATAAAAGAGTCCAAGACAAATCGAGCGTGGGTACAGCAATCTGGATGAGTTTGTCCATATGATCGAGCAAGTAACGATGGATTCAAGTGGACAGATGGTTTGGATTCAGATTCAGATGATTACAGTGAGTGGTGGGAATGTGCTTTACGAGCACAAGGAATATCTATTCCTTACATTGTGTTGTCCATCATGTTTGGTGTGGTGGCACAAAGGAAGGAGGGTGGGTGAATGCAGGGAGGGTGAGTTGTGTTGACAATGTAACAACATGCTGCATTGTCATTGCAGTGAAGGTAATAAATCCTGGCTGTAGTGCAATACTCAGGGGGATTGAAAGCAATAGAAAGAGGGTGAAGGAATGCGATTCTGTTTGACCCAGGGACAATGCTGAGTTGGTGAACGACAAGGAATGGTTTTTGAGTAGTCTGAGATGAATCCGGGGCGAATCCGGATTAAAACAGATAGAAAAGTGGACACGGTAGTCCGATCTGGATTGAGAAAATATGAGGAGAGCGAGAGAAAACGAACGTCGACCAAAAACAATGTGAGACAGATGCACACGGGCAAAAGCTACTGTATTTTGTCAATACAGTGAATTTATAGTCCTCGGGAATACCCTCAGACTCATCCTACAGTGGCTCAAACAACTGTCCCAATGTTTGCATGTTTTTCACTAAATGCAATAAAATGTGGTAACTACTAAACCTTACCCAAGCCTGTGGGAGTATGAAATATAGTACCTACTCCCAGCTTTCTATTGGACCAAAGGTCAAAGGATTTGAATAAGATTTGATGACATGGCAATCATTTCAAAATGATCACTCATTGGGACAGTTTTTTGACTTTATATAAATGTAAGTATTATTATTTGGTATGACCTCCTTTGGTCTTGGTAACAGCTTCAAGCCTTCTATGTATGCTTTTAATCCATTTCTGATGCTATTCTGCACAAATATTCCCCCAGTCCTCTACTAACCTCTCCTATAAATGATAAACTCCTTTAGGGGCACTTGTATAAGCTGAAAGTCATTTTTTGAGATAATTTCAGGTATGTTCACAGGAAGTGAGATCTAGAGACTGTGCAAGCCAATCTAAAGCTCCAATTTCTTGATCTTTCACCCAGGTCTGAACTCTTTTAGAGGTATGCTTGGGATCATTATCTTATTGAAAAATGATATCACCTTCTGAAATTTAAAATTCTTCAATGTTTTCCAGCAACCCCTGCTGTGAAATTGTCACATACTGCTCAGCATCCATCCTTCTGTACATCTCACTCTAAACTCCCACTCCATTCTATCCTATATAGGCCCATAGCCTCCTCTATGCTTGAGTGTATCCTAGCAATCAACTACTCTCCTACCTTTTTCCACACATACTCTTGTTTGTATGACCTAATCCTATTGACTTTAGTCTCATTTAACTATACAACCCTTTTCCCACCCTCCACAGTCCAATGCTAGTATTGGAAAACATAGGCCAACCATCCTTTCTTGTGACTCTTGAAGAGAAGAGGTTTTTGTTCTCTACCACAGCTTTCAAAGAGGCTTCCTTGAGGGTATTTCTGGCTGTCTGAGGGTAGAGAGGAGTATCAATAATGGTATTGATAAGTATAGTGAGCTGAACAGCATTTTTGGCCTTGCCAGTAATGATCTATTGTACAATAGCCCTTTTGCTGGTAAATGAAAACTTTGAAGGGTGACCACCAAGATGTTTAGTGTTGTCTAGTTGGATTTCCTGAAGGACCCTAGACACTATAGACTTGCCCAGACCAGTTTTAGAAGTTATTTTCCTGGAAGAAAGCTTAAGGAAGGGAAGAAGACATTATTGTCCCTTAAGAGCTGGAGATAGGTTTCATACTGATGATAGGAAAGTTACTATGAAATGGTGGGGTTTATATGGTGCTAGCTGATGATAGTTACATAAATATAACATAATAGAACCATTATCAAATGTATGTAAGTACTTTCCAACATGTTAGGGTCTGATATATGTAATCCAAACTGAAAGTCAAAGAACTGTCCCAATGAGTGATCATTTTGAAATGATTGCCATGTCATTAAATCTTATTCAAATCCTTTGACCTTTGGTCCAATAGAAAGCCGGGAGTAGGTACTATATTTCATACTCCCACAGGTTTGGGTAAGGTTTAGTGGTTACCGCATTTTATTGCGTTTAGTGAAAAACATGCAAACATTGGGACAGTTGTTTGAGCCACTGTAAGTAAGGATAATAATAAAAAGAAGGTTTTCGTACGGTATAAAGTTCAAGAGGCACCCGAATGTCCCTGCAAGGGCTGCGTGACATGGTCTAGCCAATGCTAAGTACGAATAAGGAGCATCAAAAATAAAATAAAAGAGTCTGAGGCAAATTGGGCGCAGATACAGCAATCCGGATGAGTTCACACAAGCAGACAGATCAGGATTGGGATCAGGTGACGACAGGGTGCGGAAACATGCTATGCGAGCACAGGGAATACCTATTCCCTACAGCACGTTTGAAGAGCAGAAGTGGTACGTAGCAGATGAGGGCACAAATTCTAGATGGTTGCAATAACGAAGTGGTGAATTGAGTGGTAGAAGAAATGAATGGACTATACGATTGTGTCTTGGTTTTTCTATACAGAGATAGAGATCTGCCGGATGAATACCGGGGATGAAACAGAGATGAAACGGATATCAAAAGAATGATTTCAATGACTGAAATTGTGAAAATGCGAAAAGTTGCGTGTGGAAACCGAGGCGGTCTTGTAGACCCCTCCCCCCTGGGTAGGCCATATCTGATGACCTCCCAGTCATCCGGATAATGCTGTGGAGAAAGAGTGAGGGCGTCTCAATGATAGTAAAAACAAAAACAAATGGTCAGATTCCCGGATTGAAGGGAAAATGTGACCGAACAGTGTCGGCCGGGTCATCGAATAAACCTGATGTGAGCAGAGATGGCTAAAGCATAAACTGAAATGAAAAGACGCATGCATTAGTGTAAAATTGAGAGAGAGGGAAACAGATTGGGAGAGCAGTGAAGGGCATGTGTAGTTTCGATAACCAGCTCAGAACCGATTGAACTGGTGAGGTATGGGTCCTCAGATACAGCTGTAAATGTAGAGGTGGCGGCTCGGATGAGATGGGTGGTGGCATGGTTGCGGAAGCGAGGGGCGAGGTTGATAGCAGCGAGGGCAGTTTGTTGAAAAAGAATGAGGGTGATGGGCGTGGCTGCAATGTGTGCACTTCATGGTGCATAGGAACTGTGCAGAAGAGTGCATTTAGCTTTGATACCCGGCCAGAAACCAATTGACCCAGCAAGGTACTACAAATCCTCAGATACAGCTGTAAATGCAGCAACAGCAGTTCAGATGTGATAGGCAATGGGACAGCTTTAGGGATGAGAGACCAACTGGGCAATGCGGGTGGTGATGGATCCGACATGATCCAAGCTATCTGGATAGATGTTTTCAGTGATGTGGCCGGCGTGCTGCTATCGCAAACGGATGGCGATGATGGTGGATCTGGTGGTGTTAAAACAGTTGTGTCTTCTGGAGGCAAGTGAGGTGGTCGTGCTAAGCCAGGTGGGTGAGAGGGAAGTGAGTGGGATGAGAGTATGCGCCCAGTTGGCCGTTTTGTCATAGCCAAAAACATCGATCTGCTGAGCTGCAATCCAGTACTATGTGACGGATGGGTAAGTGGTGATGTGAGGTTCATTGGTGGCAACTTCATAGTCATCCGAGGTGACAGAGGTGGCAAGGTTGGTGTGGTCAATGGTGAGAGCAATGGGGTGGATGAGTCAGGTTGCGACGTATCCGAAGAGGGCAAAGGCAGTTGGATTGGTCATGGTGATGGACCCAAGAGCCTCCGGATTGATGTATGCATGAGTACGTCCGGTGGCAGAGAGATTGTGCTGAGGAGGGTGAGCGTAGTGGGTGAGATGTGTGGGGCGATCCGTTCATCTTGCTCCTGTGTTTCAGCATGCAGTACTGCAAATTCGACAGCTGTGAGAGGCAAAGGATCAGCACAGACGGGGTCGACTGAGACATTACTGGGTTGCTCAGGATTGCATTCTACTATTCTTGAATAGACCTGAACAAAATCACTTCGCGCGTGTGAATCTGCTAGATTTGACAAGGTGGACACTGAGGCAAGGATGGGGTCGGTGGTGATGTCAATGGATGGTTTCTGGAACGTAAAGTGGGTAGGTGTCGTCGTATGATGAGTACAGTGCTGGACATCTGCTACGAACGTTGACCAATCCAGCTGCACTGCGAGTACTTGCTGTGATGTTCCGCCATAGCTCAGCATCTTCTGGGTAGGCATACCAGATTGCTGTATTAATCTTCTGTGCATCCGTGAGTCCGATGCTCGTAGCTAACTGATCGACGTGTTTCAAAAAGGCAGGTAGCTGTGATGGAATGGTTGTGTCGAAATGTGGGGCACTAGAGGCAGTCCGGAAGGGCAGCTGTAGGAGATATCCAGGTGATGGCATAGTAACAACTCGGATGGTGGCGCAGGTCCCTGTGTGCCATGACAGGTGTGTTGTCTGACTCGTCTGACGTCACTTAGAGTTCTGCGGCAGTGTAAGGGTAGTGGTGCAGGGTTCAATAGGGACGATTCGGATGCTATGCAAGGAGGTGTTAACCGAGGCAGAAATTTTCTGAGAAGTGAAGCGAAGGTGTGTCGTGAGTGAGGTGAATAATGAGTGGATGGGTTGTCGTTGTCTGTACCAACTTCTGGAAGTCCCTCACGGTGGGCTCCAGTTGAAGGTAATATATCCCGGCTGTAGTGCAATACTCAGGGGGATTGAAAGCAATAGAAAGAGGGTGAAGGAATGCAATTCCGTTCGACCCAGGGACAACGCTGAGTCGGTGAATGATGAGGAATGGTTTTTGAGTAGTCCGAGATGAATCCGGGGCAAATCCGGATTAAAACAGATAGAAAAGCGGACATGGCAGTCCGATCTGGATTGAGAAAATACAAGGAGAGCGAGAGAAAATGAACGTCAACCGAAAACGATGTGAGACAGATGCACACAGGCAAAAGCTACTGTATTTTGTCAATACAGTGAATTTTATAGTCCTCGGGAATACCCTCAGACTTGTCCTAAGTAAGGATAATAATAATAAAAAAAGAAGGTTTTCGTACGGTATAAAGTTCAAGAGGCACCCGAATGTCCCTGCAAGGGCTGCATGACATGGTCTAGCCAATGCTAAGTACGAATAAGGAGCATCAAACATAAAATAAAAGAGTCCAAGGCAAAACAGGTGCAGATACAGCAATCCGGATGAGTTCGCACAAGCAGACAGATCAGGATTGGGATCGGGTGACGACAGGGTGCGGAAACGTGCTATGCGAGCACAGGGAATACCTATTCCCTACAGCGGCACATTGTGACATTGTCCTTGTGTCCAGGTAGCACAAAGGGTGGGGGTGACATGTTCGTCATGTCATGTCACAGCCTTGTCATGGTTGCTGTCATTGCATGCCATCATTGTGTGTCATCATTGCA
>JAHNUO010000047.1:0-128885 GCA_019787685.1 Chiua virens
GTCCGAGGCAAAACGGGTGCAGATACAGCAATCCGGATGAGTTCGCACAAGCAGACAGATCAGGATCGGGATTGGGTGACGACAGGGTGCGGAAACATGCTATGCGAGCACAGGGAATACCTATTCCCTACAACGTACCTCAGTCATTTGGGCTGGAATGACTGAGGTACGCATGCAAATAATCGGAGCGTAAGTAGTGAGCAGTGACGCATGAACAAACTACTAAATAAAGTAATCTACACTCGCAGCTGCTTGTATGTATTGTTTCGTATCAACACTCCCCTTCAGTGAGAGTCCTTACGCGGTAGTATCCCCAATAGAGTTCGCAGTGAATTGGATACAGGGGCTGGTAAAGGTTTGGTAAAGATGTCGGCGATGTTGTCTGCAGACGGGACATGTCGTGGTTCAAGTTCTTCTTGTTGCACAGCCTCCATTAGCCAAAATTGTGCGATTTTGGCATGTTTGTGTCGATTTGAGATCTCATCAGGTGTGAGGATAGTGCGGATGGTTGCTGTGTTGTCGATGAGAAGAATAGTGTGACCAGAAGGTGTAAAGCCAATCTCTGCAAGCAATTGTCATACCCAAGATATTTCTCATCCAGCATGGACTGCAGCATAGTACTCAGCTTCACTAGTAGAGAGTGCCATGGCAGTTTGTTTCTTTGCTGACCACGAGAAGGCTCCATTTCCAAGTAGAATGGCATAACCCAAGATTGATCGTGCATGATCTAATGAGCTAGCAAAGTCTGAGTTGCTATAGGTGATTGGATTGATGGTTTCTCGTGATACACTGCCTCCAAGTGTCAGGACATGGTTGTGTGTGCCTTTTAGGTAGCGAAATACACGCTTCACGGCAGACCAATGAGCTGGGCCTGGATTTGATGCAAATTGGGCTACTTGCTGGACAGTGAGTGAGATATCTGGGCAAGTGATTATGGCACAGTGGTTGAGTGCTCCAATGGCATTCTGGTAAGGTATATGACGCATTTCATTTGACTCGGTAGGATTTGAGGGACAATTGGCAGTGGACAGGCGAGTTCCAGGTTGCGCAGGTGTAAACACCGGGTTTGCAGATTCGAGATTGTACATTTTCAACATCGAGTCAATGTAGTGGCGGTGCGAGAGTGAGATGGTGCACGCATGTCAGTCATGGATAATTTCAATGCCAAGGATGTGAGTGATCTCCCCCTGATCCTTGAGAGAGACAAACTTTTGTATTTCATCCTTTAATTTCTCGACAAGAGCTTTGGATGAGCAATACAGTCCGAGGTCGTCAACGTGGGACGCGACAATACAAACTCCAGTTTCAAGGCACCGGATGAATACACAGGGATCAGATAGGCAAACAGAGAAACAAGATTTGAGTTAGGATATATTTGAGCTTCTGATACCACAGGTAGCCTGATTGTTTGAGACCGTAAAGTGCTTTGAATAGCAACCATACGAGGTGCTCAAGACTGCGTGCTTCAAATCCAGTTGGCTGCTTGACACAAGCAGGTTGGTCTTTCGGCATCTCACTGTTAAGGAAAGCTGAATCGACATCAACAACATGGATCTCCCAATCAAGTATTGCCGTGATTGCACAGAGGAGACAGATTGATTCGATTTTCGCCACAGGAGCGAATGTTTCGTTGAAATTGACACCAGGTTTCTGTGTGAATCCGCAGGCAACTAGATGGGCTTTGTAGCAAGTGATGTGTCCTTGTGCGTCATGCTTGATTCGATAGACCCATTTTGTGTCAATTGCTTCACAACCAGGTGGGAGTTCGACAAGCTTGTAGGTACCAAGTTGCATGATGGCCTTGAGCTTGTCCTCCATTGCACTGATCCATTCAGCACAATCCAGTGAGTTGATTGCTTGGTGATAAGTGCGTGGCTCCTCTCCTGACACAATGTTTGCTTCTTCATCCTCAGCAGGTCCTTGCTCGAGGGTACGTGCAACTGCAGATTCGTCTGCACTTGAATCTGAATCCGAATCTTCAGCATCTGACGCTCTTTCAAGCTGTCAGACATCACGAGCAATGCCCTCTCGGGCTTTTGCTGCTGCAGATCGGGTGGATGGTGCTCGTGGTGGTGGCCTCACTGGAGGTTGACGAGGTGCAGGTTGCTGTGGTGGATTGGTGGCAGGTTGTTGTGGGTTGATAATGGGCCCAGCGGGTTGCTGTGGATTGACAGCAGACGACTTGGGCTCAGCTGGTTCTTGTGTGGGTTTAGGATCGTGGCTGATGTTGTCCATATCGATAGATGATGATTTGAGTGATTGATAGGAGAACTGGTACTCCCCTTCAGCCTGGAACCTGTCCCGCACGTCTGTGGCATCATCAAATGTGATGTGCACAGATACTTGAATGGATCGGTTTTTGGGGTGGTAAACCCTCCAACCTTTCTGAGTTTCTGGGTAACCCACGAATATGGCACATTTTCCTTTGGGGTCTAGCTTACGGCGAGTGGGGGTGTTGTCAAGCACATAAGCCGTGCAACCAAACCGGTGGAGGTTAGATAGGTCTGGTTTCTTTTCGTATCGTTTCTCGTATGGTGTGATATTGGTCAAAGAGCGAGTTGAGTGGCGGTTTTTGGTGTAGACGGCATAATTGACTGCTTCAGCCCACAAGAATAGTGGTAGGCCGGCGTCAATGAGAACGGTGCGGACGCGGTCGATGAGGGAGCAGTTTAGGCGTTCTGACACACCGTTTTGTTCTGGCGTGTGTGGGGTTGTTGTTTCCCAGCGTATTCCCTGCTCTTTCATGTACGTAGTCCATTTGTTGGATAGGTATTCGCTGCCATTGTCAGTGCAGAACGTCTTGAGAGACTGCCTGCTTGACTTCTCAACTTCTGCTTTCTATGTTCGGAATGCTTCAAATGCATCACTTTTGTGGCATAAGAATGCAACCCAAACCCATTGCGAGAAATCATCGGTCAAAGTGATCATGTAGCGCGATCCGGACATTGTCTGGACTGGCGCAGGACCCCAAAGATCTGAATGTATAAGGCCAAGAAACTGGCTGGCTCTACCGCTCTCCGAAAGCAGGAACGATGCTCTAGTAATCTTGCCTAGCATGCATGATGGACATATAGGTGGCTCAATGTCGAGCTCTGCCTTTGTCATTGATATCCCGGTCACGACTCCTTTCTTCAGCATTGAGCGCAAGGACTGATAATTTAAGTGTCCGAGCTTCCGGTGGAGTGCTTCAAGCTTCGAAAGAGGGGCAACTGTAGCAGGATTGGCGGTCTCATCTCATGGTCTTGGCGTATCTAAATGGTATAGGCGGTCGGTGTGTCATGTTGCGGTAAAAACGATAGAGTTTGATTTTTTGAGTAGATCTTGTACCATTTGTCCTCCATCCTTCGCCTCAAAGGTGATGCAGCGACCGGCACCAAAAAGCGTGTAGCAATCAGTGTCATCGAGTCATGACACAGAGATTATGGATAGGGATGAGGACGGGACATGACAAGCATCTCGAAGTTTGAGTCATGACGTGTTTCCAGTGGGTAAAGCAGCCATTAGCTGTACTTCACCTTGGCCAGATATGGTGGTACGACTATCACCAAAGCCATTGATGTTGCCTGAGGAGGCAGAATGTGCTGTAAACTTTGAGTGGTCCAGGAAAATATGTGTCGATGCGCCAGAATCGATGATTGGCACTGGGTTTGCTGTATGTGCACTGTACGCATGATCCTCAGTGTTGGGGGATGTCGGAGTGAATCGTGTTGAAATATCTTCAATCTGCAAATGAGCAGTTGAGATATCCTCGCTTGTGGCAAGGCACTTTTTGAACACGACATTGGATGTTTCATCTCCCCCATCTTCAGCTGCTACCTTCGCTTTCTCGTTCTTTTTGCCCTTCTTTTTCTGCTTCTTCCTTCTTGGGCCCTGTCCTTCCTTCCCGCCACCTGAAGCCCAACATTCGGTGATGTCGTGCCCCTCGCGCTTGCAATTTGTGCAAAATTTAGTTCTGGCTGCGCGAGCGGCTCTTTCGAGCGCTGCAAGTGCATTCTCGGAAGCTCCAGTGGTACTGGTTGGTGTAGGGGGGGGTTTGGTGGCGTTTCTCCTCGAGAATCTCGGATACTGTACTCGCTAGCATAGTTTTATTTTGTTGAAGCGTACACCCTTGATACAATAGTCCCATGAGTCTAGGTCCTTTGGATCGGATGGTAGCATGGATAGCAGGATAGCAGCAGCAAACCATTCAGGTATGATGAAATCGGCATTTGCTAGATATTGGATGGCTTCTTGGTAGTCGTTGATGTGACTTGATACGTTGCCGCCACTTGGCATGTGGAGCGTAAGACGACGAAACCAATAGATAATCGATCCAGTGCTGACTTGGCTGAATTCCGCTGCTGGTTTGTCCCACATTTCCTTCGCTTTCCGTTGACGGATGATCTTTACGATCAGATCAGGTTTGATACACTGCGTGATAAGCGAGCACACTGCTGAATTCATGCTGCACCAGACAGCTAGGTTTACCATATCCATGTCGGGAGGCTCTTTGAGAGTTCCGTCGATGAGTGAAGTGAGACTGCAGTAGTCAAAACCAATTCGCATGCAATGCGACCAAACAAAGTAACCAGTTTCGTTGGCGAGTTTCGCATCGTCACTGCACGGGAAATAATGGAGAGGATTGGATGGTGGGTCCCACTTTATTGCGGTTGTCGCGGGCATGGTGGATCCTGCCTGGGCGCCCGGGGTAGGCTGCCCTGTAGACGGGTTTCCTTGGCCGGACATGAGGTGTTATGGTGTGTAAAAAAATGCTAGTGTGCGTGTAGGGTGGCTCAGAATAAGTGCGAGCAAGATTGGAGTTGTTTCGAGGGAATGGGAAGGAGGTTGAGGCTTGGAGGAATTATGACAAGGCGAGAACGGAGCGAAAATGCGTTCCGGTGCGATTTTTGCGACTGTCGAGTTGCGCTAGGGTGCAGGGCTCATAACCTAATGAACAGACTCAGTCGTTTGGGCTGGAACGACTGAGGTACGCGTGCAAATAATTGGAGCATAAGTAGTGAGCAGCGACGCGTGAACAAACTACTAAATAAAGTAATCTACACTCGCAGCTGCTTGTATGTATTGTTTCGTATCAACACTGATACCTCATGTTATCACACCTTATCCACCAATCAGGACACTATTACTTATCATGTAGTTCATACTCAGATTAGATCTCCGCTTGTACTTTTAGTATATAAGACGTGAATGCAGCACCAAGGGAACTCTAACAAAGTTCACCTTTGGATATTCCAGACGGATCTCCTCTGTAGTTCTCACCTCACTTGTTGGACTCTTGCACATAAATCTTTACACTGAACCATTACAACCACTCGCAAGTTCCTTATAGTCCACATTTGTTCTAGGTTGTTACACTGTATGACCTGGGAAGGTGTTGGAATGGCTTGCAAGATTGATGGTAAGATGGATGCTGATCTCTATGTGCAGATTTTGGAGGATGAACTCCAACAAACTCTGGTGGATTATGGATTTTCCCCAGAAGACATTATCTTCCAGCAGGATAATGACCCCAAGCACACCAGTAGGAAGGCTAGGGAATGGCTTGATGACCATGAATTTGAGGTCATGGTATGGCCTGCTCAGTCTCCAGACCTTAATCCCATAGAACACCTATGGTTTCTTCTCAAAAGAAGACTTGCAGAGTATCCTGAGCCAGCTAAGGGGATATTGGAACTTTGGGAGAGGATTAAAGTGGAATGGTATAAGATTGGGGTGGAGGAGTGTCAGAGATTGATTGAAAGCATGCCTAGAAGAGTTCAGGAGGTTATCAAGGCCAAAGGAGGATACACTTCATATGAATCTGTGATACCCTTATACCAGCAACAAAACTGATGCAATGAGTACCTTATACCAATTTCAAAATATTTCCTGATATAGTAAGAATTACATAATAAACCCATATACCATTGGAAAGCCTTGATCAGGGCTTTCTAATGGTACCTAGGTTAGGGGGTCTAGCATCAACAGGGCTCTCAATATTCATGCTTCAATCAAAATGCTATAAACATTGCATCAGTTTTGTTGCTCACTGTAGTGTGTGCTAATGACACGGATTCGAACTTGGACTCAAGATTTATGGGATCAACCTGAGAGCCTGAGAAATGCATCCAAATCCAGCACAACACAAGCAAAGTTGGTAAATGCTGACTGTGTATCAAAGGGTTAGTGTGTTTGGTTCAACACCAAGTAAGTAGCAGTGTCTTACCCATTATCAATGGCATGCAGGTACCCCCAAGTCAGAAACCTTCCAAGTCAATGGATTTGCTAGAACCTAGGGCGGGACAGAGTACATTATTGACATGATCAGACTACAGAGCATCGTCCCCAGTAGCTCCAAGGCGAGAAACAAGGACCTCGGTACTGACGAAACAGTCCATCATCCATTTGATCAGAACTGATATGGACATTATAAGGCCATTGAAACTCACAATGTGACAAGATAGCCAAGAACTTGAACTTGAAGTTTGGTAAACACTGGGAAATCGCAAGAGGATAATGAGCTCACCTCAAAGGGAATCATGAGGGCACTCAGTGTGACACATGTGGCGATCATGAGGCACTCAGACAAACAAGTTTCTTTGCTTTGACGAGAACTTGAATGTTGCAGGAGATGAGAGCAGCATCATTGTGAGCAGTATATGTAACAACCTCAGGCTTATCCTTGGGACAATAATCAGCCATGCCAGTGGAAGACACGCTGCGAGGCTCAGAGATGAGCTTATGGAAACAAGCAAAGTTGGGAGAGACGTACGTGTGCTGAAAAGACCATTCTCTCTTGTTTTTATCCTTGTACTACCACAAACTTTCTTCATGTCATCCTTGTCTTGATGTTCTTCTCTAGCATCGTCATCACCCTTAGCAGCTTCTTGCCTATCCCCTCACACGATCATGTCTTGATTCATCTCATTTTCGGGCTGAACGAAGAATCAATCAGTGCAGAGCAGTCTGGCATCTTCAAGTTGGAGTAACCTGGTGTGCACAGAGCTTGAGTTCTTAGAATCATGTATGTGTATTGGTGTTTTAGGAGTCAGGACTAGAGCCTTGAAATGTTCATGGGTGAGCTTCATTCAAGGTCAATTTGAAGGCAACATAGTCTATATGCATATGATACCAAGGAATTATACATAAATAAATAATATAACACAGAAAAAAAAAACATTGAAGAGATACTTTTACTAGTACAAACTTCATATACTTAGCACTGGTGAAAAAGGCCAGAAACCAAGCAATCTGAGAACAGGCTGGCACTTATATGGCTTGTAAATTTGGCAATTCGGCTGATAGTTCTAATATGAGTAGTGTGCAAATCCACTGTAATAAAATTCACTCAACCTATTTGCGAGTCCTGGATTTGGCAGCCAAAAGGGAAAGATATTTGTCAAGGAAGAACAAGTAGGTTGGTTGGCCAATGACCTCAATGATGTCACTTGCATAGTCATCGAGTTCCTGCTCTGCAGCTTCAAATGTCTGTTTTGCAAGTTCCCTCTTTGCCAGTGCCCGGGACCAGCACTGGATCATCTCCTTGTATATGAGAGGTTGGTCCAACAAGGACAACTTTAGAGTGAAAACCCAAAGACATCAGACTAGAGATGCTATTGGCAATGTAACAGAGCATACCGAGGCGAGTGGTGCGAGGGGCTCATAGATATCTGAATTGGATGACATGGCTGTGCTGGACAAAGACTTGTCTTCTACCAATGCATGATTTCGAGGATGATGGCATATGTCAGAGGTTCATGGGATAGCCTCAGGCAAGCAGGGAAGTGCCAGAGTGAACAAGTGTGTGGAACAACAAGATGAGGAAACAGGGAGTGATTGAATGAACATCATACTAGTAGGTTGTATGCCAGCACACAGGGGTCCATAAGTGTGGGTTAAGTTCTAGAGCAATCTTCAAGCTCCAAGGACTGGAGAGGCAGGTGGTGAGGGTGAGTCATGAGTCACCATTTGGCTTCACTTATTCAATTGTAAACTATTGAAACTGAGTATAGCTTTCCTTATAGGCACATTTCATCAATGACTCGCTTAGAGTTTAACCAGACAGTTATGGTAATCTCCCATATCAAACAAGTTGCAGTCCACTCCCACATACCTGCTAACAGCCAAACTGTCAACTTGAGATCCACTCAAAACAGTCAGGAGCAGCACAAACCCCCTGAGCTCATTGCTTTCATCACCTTTTTGAGTCTGCAGCTGATGCTTACCAGATTCCGGCAGTAGAGACCAATGTGATCTCATCTAAAAGCAGAACATCCATACCATCTCTTTCCTATCTTGGCATCTGAACTGGGCATTGAAGTTGCTCCTGTGAGAACAGCAAGGTGATCACGATAATCTTTTGGGCCAGACCATAAACTTCACCTGGACTTATTAATACTTTTGATAATCTAAGACCATGATCATCTCATTAGCTACGGTACTCTCCAAACCACACATATTATTCATTGAACCTGCCATAGCATACCTGGTAACTATATGCCGACGCAAGTGAACGCCCATATGTACCTACATATGCAGGTTCCATATGCAGAAGCTGGTCACCTTTGTTACGGTCACTCTCCCAAGATAGGTAAGGCCCAGATTGCACATTGCACACCATGCCATAGATGCATGTAAAAATGGATTCCCGACAGCAAGGTAAAGAGCCATTCCAGGCACTATTTCTGGTAACTCTGGGAGGCAAATTCTTCCAAGTCGGATCAATATTGTAGTATGCCATGGGTATGTTCGGCTGGGAACATATGTGAGAAAAGGTCATACTGCCAACTGTCTACTAGGATTGTTGATTGATTTTTAGTCCTGCGAGCACTACAGGGTATTGTTTATGTGGGAGTTGACTGTAGTAATGTTTCAATAGATGATTCCAAGGGTATCGGACGGACAATTTTGGTAATCACCCCGTGGCCCTACCGTGGCGTTTGTTTCTGGACTCAGAGTCTCAGACATTTTACTCATAGCATGTCACAAGCGAGTAGGTTTGCTGCATCAATGACTTGCCAAGGTCTCGGACAGACAGTTTTGGTAGTTACACTGCCCTGTGACATGCAGGTAAGTACATTTTATCAATGACTTGCTAAGGTCATTACTGCACGTCTTCAGTTCTATGAATTGATTATGTCAATTACCACTCAGTCATGGCAAAATGTTCAGATTGCTGTCCTGCCAGGCAATTTAGGAATAATTTGAGGGCAACATTGGGACCCTTGATAGTTTCTCAGTTAATGAGATAGTATGTTGCGATCTATTTATTGCCTCGATCAGGAAGACTATGAAGAGATCGGAATCCAGTATACCCTTCCTAAATGGTATGCCATAGATTTGACCGTATCTTGGGAGGGGATTCATTAACATGACTTTCAAGCTGCTAGGAACACTACCTTGATCATCTCTTCCATCCAACCACTGATATGGCCTTCAACAGGTCTCGACTCATTGTTCTCTGATGCATTGCCCACGAATACTGAGAACATGGTTAACAGCCTCGTCAATAACTTACTTCATGACTTTCCCAAGGATCACACTGTGACACAGCCGGTCAATGATGTGACACTCAATGGCTTGTTCAACGATGTACTGAAGTGCCTGTTGGCGAAACCATACCTAGCAACGTACCACCTGCAGCGCCAGAGCCCGAAAGTGATGTGAGTTCAGTTACAAGACTCTCTGGACACCGTGATCACATTCATCTGTGATCAAGGAAGTGAGTTTTAAATTCATATTTTGAGATTAATGCTAAATATACTATTACTAAACAGTACCTTTTCTACGCATTCTCAAAGCGACAAGCTACAACTGGACGGATCTTTTGGGGCATCTTTCCGCCCTCACGTGGAAGTACATAGCCTTAGAATGCTTTCAACCATGCTTGACTGCATTTTGGCAGGGCGAAATCATGCGGTTGTACTGTGAGTATCAACAGAAAGGGAGAGAATTTGAAGAAGGTGAGCCCAACTAGACCATCAATCCATACAAAACTAATCTGACTGTCAACAGTCCCAGTCCAGTTAGAACTTCTTAAGAAAACCATTTCTGCAGTCATGCGACTCAATGACTCAAGATTCATGGACGGTTAGCTACATTTGTAAGTACTTGCACATCACATGCTGACATCACTACTTGCTAATGCTTATCAGCTGACAGAGGATATGCCACACCATGTCCAAACCAGGTTGACCCTTGCTGCCAAGTAAGGATTTGCATGGGTATGGGTACAGTGGGTCCATAGCAAGGTGAGGGTGATGATGATGATGATGATGGCTTACCATGAGTGAGTGAGGTTTAGCTAAGTTAGGATAAGGTATAAGATAGCAGAGTGAGTATAGATATGATGTTTAGAACAAGGTTTAGTCTATAGTTTAGGCTTGGTACTACTAAACCCATGGGTACGGTTTTTGATACCCACAGGAAAACCCATACCCATGCTGTGGGTATGGGTTTTTGGTGGGTATGGGTATGGGTATGAGCTCTGATACCCATGGGTATCCCCATGCAGAACCCATTCCAGACCACCAGTAGTGCAGCAAACTTAGACTGGGCTTGCTCTTCAGTCAAATGGAAGGAAGAAACCCATGGATTCCCTCTGTTCCATGTGTATTAATTGTACCCGGATTCCATTGAGGAACAGGTAAGTGTACTCAGGGATTGATGTGTCTCTCGGTTCGCATCATCTATCACACAGGTGTTCTATTTTGAAAGTATGACTCCAGAAATGTTTCTCAGTTGGGATTTGAAGCCAGAGAACCACAAGGAATTTTTCAGCATTTTCACTGAAGTTACGGGCCCCGATGGTTTGTCATACTTACAGCCGCTACAACACCCAGACATGGACCACCTCATTTTCTCCTGCAGTGTTGTAAGTACAACATCCTACATCTTGCAACGTTCAGACTTCAATGATGGAATGCCACTAGTGCTGTCATAGTGATTATGCTTTACCATGTGTATGATATCAACTGTAACATCCCTATCTACCTGAAGCTCGTCAAGCATATGAGTGTAGCTCAAGCCAGTATCCCTTTTAGGTGCATAAGTCCAACCTTTTGACTCTAAGTAGTTCAAGTAGTACATGAAAAACAAGCTATAATAAATAATACAGGACATTACAGACGGCTGGTGATCCGAGACTGATCATCTTGGTTTTTGAGTGTACAATGATGGCCCGTAGGGACCTGCATGGGTATATCTATGGGAGCTTTCCATTTGAAAAATTGTGCTGAGGATGAGGATGTCTGTGGCCATGGTTATGACAATAACGACAACAGTGACAACAGCATGCCATGGTGCTGCCACCATCAGTAACACAATGTCACTGTGACCGTGCGACCACCACCAGCAATGGAGTGATACCATGCTGTGATGGCACCAGGGATGTAACAACGTCAAGGGCAATGGCAATGCGACAGCATGCCACTACCGTCATCAATGCTGATAATGCCCCCATCACCACATCCATGATGCTATGCTGCAATGGCACCAGGGATGCGACAATGTCAAGGGCAATGGCAATGTGACCCATCATCAACACTGACAATGCCCACCACCACATCCATGATGCCGCGCTACAATGGCATCAGGAATACAACAATGTTGAGGGCAATGGCAATGTGACAGCATGCCACCACTGACATCGACACTGATGATGCCCCCATCACTAGACATTTGACAATGTGCTACAATGGCACAGGGGATGCGACAATGTCGAGGGCAATGGCAATGCAACAGCATGCCATCACCGACATTGATACTAACAATTCCCACACATCTCCCTCAACGTGCTACGATGACAGCAAAAGGGGATGGCCATTGTGGCCACAATGGTGAGGATGAGGATGAGGCAAAGGCACACTGCCAACATGACAACGACGACAGTGGTGATACAACTGTATGCCACCACCCACACATCTCCCTCAATGTACTACTACGATAACGGCAAAAGGGGACAGCCATTGTGGTCACAATGACAAGGACAAGGACAAGGCAAAGGTACACTGTCAACACAACAATGACAATGACAATGGTGATGTAACTGTAGGTTGAACATGCACTGGGGTTGTACCACCATGGCTATGCAGCCACTGGCTCTGATGGTTGTATTCACTCTTTCTGTGCACATTTTAATACATTCTATCTGGTGGCTACATTATATGGTCAAACAGTCCCGTGTGCATGATTGCAACAGTCAGCTTTTTGGTGTGACTTAAACAGCTTTTTAATAAACTTTTTTTTACTTTAAAAAGTGTTGGGTGTCTTTGGATGAGTTAGAGATGTGTTTGAAAAAGTTATGTGCTTTTCCTACTTTTGTCTTTTTTCACTTGTATGAGTAAGAAAAGCACATGTATATTTTGCTGATGCTGCCTGACCTGCCAGTGTCTGCTGTTGAAACATAACAAAATGTGTGCTGATTATGATACAGCATTTTTGCCAGTGAATGTAATGTATCACATTGTTAAAGATCCTTTCTTCCTGAGTTTCCTAGTTGTCAGACTTGCATTACTTGGGCACACTATGCAACTCTGATGGGTCTGTAACATAATCCAATATATAGCCAGACAATCTGGATATTGAGCAGTTGACAAGTAGTTAATTCTTCTATTGTTAGACTTGCACTCTTTGGACATACCATGCAACTCTGATGTATGAGATACAGTTAAATATATGATGAGGCAATTTGGCTAATAGTGGCTATCAGAATGTGAGCAGTTGGCAAGCAGTTGATCCTTATGTCACTTGGGCATCCTGTGGGATTCTGATGAGTGTGCTATAGCCAAGTACATGATTGGATAGTACAACTCTCAGAATGGCAAGTGGCTAGTTGTGGTTTTGTTAAACTTGTGTTGTATAATCCAGCTATCTAATTCTGATATATGAAATATAGCCACTGATCATAATACAACATGCTTGCCAGTGATTACTTGTCATGGACACAGATTAAACAGAATGATTGCAAGGTGATCTTAATAACATCATTCTTACATTGACCATATCATTGAATTTAATGGGTAACAAGGCTTTATCATTATACTTCATATTTATATTAAATTGTCATTAATGTCTGGGAATATCTTCTCAACACCATTTTCCTGATGTCATTTATTGGTTTTCACCACCAAGTTCTGCAAAGGTATGGCCTGATGCATGGATGGTGGATGTTTCCATTTGAACAGATAATTGGCATGTTGCAGAAGAGCAACATGAACTACAAAATCGGTAGATAAACATGACCAGAAGGAAGATCAATAAAAATCACAGGAATGAAGGTGAAATGGAGAAAACCACACTTCTTACTTTCTGCACAGGAGCAAAAGTAAGAGTCCTCCTTCAAGAGAAGGATTCTGCAAGCATTATTGAACACACAAGGCCCATACTACAAGCGTCCAGATAGACACAAGGAGAGACTTCATTTGATGCAGATCTCAGTCTTCTGTGTGGAATATTGACAGTGGGAAATGTACCAAGCATGCATGATGACCAACACACTAGTGAAGAAACCCCAACACCTGACTATATCATCAACGCACTCCGTGTGAGAGGAATCAATGCTCAGAATAGCAAGATTGAAACATACATATACTACTGTTTATGTGGTATTCAATATGCCACACACAAGGTATCCAAAACCGATTGTACCATCTTTTTCAATGATAGACCAGTGTCCATCCCAGGGAGAATTGAGCACATCTTTGGAATCTCATCAGCGGGTGGAAAGGAGTACTTCTTGACAGTTCACCAACACTTACCAAATCCAAATGCCGTGCAGAATCCCTTCCAAGAATACAGAGATTTCAGAGCCAGTCTGTGGAGGGACACGTATGCAACTGATCTGGATATTGTTCCCTTGAAACAGGGAAAAGTTTGCCACAGAATAAGCATGCTGTGGATTACTGGAATTGTTACGATATCAACTTTCCATCCCTTATCGGATCATACTTTCAATCTACTCTAAAAGATAATGCCTCATGTCAAGGCTGTCCAAAGGATCATATCCTATTGGCTGCCACATTATCACACACATATGCTTCTATCTATTCATTTCCCTTATCACTGACTCATCACAGCAGTGCAAGGCTATGCTCTTATCTATGACTCATATATATTCACACCTCATCATCCAATAGGATACAGTATGCTTATCTACGTAGTTCATACTCAGATTAGAACTCTGATATCCATGTAGTATATAAACCCCATGAATCAAAGCCAGAGAACTCTAACAAAGTTCTCTTGGAGTTTTTACCTCTTTACTGGACTGAACCCCCTCTTCACTACACCACTACAACTTTAACAATCTACATAGGTTGTTCTAGGTTGTTTCATTAGAACTTTGTTGTTATCTTCAACGTTGAACACTACTGTCAAGTTCCTTCAACCTCATTGTAGCCCCTCTGACAAACTATACAAGCAGCACCCAAGTATG
Organism: Chiua virens; assembly: GCA_019787685.1. NCBI lineage: Eukaryota > Fungi > Basidiomycota > Agaricomycetes > Boletales > Boletaceae > Chiua > Chiua virens. The sequence goes on from JAHNUO010000047.1 coordinate 14,414, forward strand.
TAAGTCGCAAACTTTGAACAGTCATAGGAATGTCTAGCTACCAATAAGCTGATTCACAACTCAAGGTCTAGTGAACACAGAAGCAGACAGTGTACCCTTGGGTAGCTGATTGTACTCTTAACTGAGACCACTCTCCCAGTGCTCACATTACCCCTATCCATTGTTGCAGCAGCCCAGGAGGCTTTCCCTGGTCTTGAAGAAGAACCTTATGTTCTTGACACAGCATATCTAGTGGAAGTCGTAGGTCTTGAGGACCTTGATCCCAAAGACCATACAGACACTGAGATCTTTAATGCTCTACTAGGGCATTTCATAGGTGACTTTAGCACCTTATCCAACTACTCCAGTCAGAGAGACTCAACCTGGTCTGACAGCCTGGAATTACGGTATCCAACTGAGGAACCAGAGGTCAAGTGTGAATACTTTCCTGCTCCTATTCCCAAATGAGAACCATTAGAGGAAAGTTTAGGAGACCCAAATGATTGGCTCCCACCCAGAGAGATAGAAAGAATAGCCAATAGAATGGCTGTACAACAGAGAAGGATCTTGAGATGTCACAGGGAAAACTTAGTACCTACACACATTCGACCTTACTCACAGTATGATAATTTCAAGTTCCCATACCTTAAGCCTCGGAATACCCTCAGAACCCCTAGGAGATACCTACAGTAGATGCTTGCTTATTTCATCTTCACAGCAATCTTCATCATCATCCTTATCATTCTCTTCATACTTTACCAAATCTCTCGAAACCTCATCGACTACCAGAGATCTCTGAACTTCAGGATTCAAGTAAACCGATACATAATTAACTTCTCCCTCTACGCTCCCTATGAGGAACAAGAAGTTAACTACCACCCAGCACCAGTCCTTGACAACGCCTGGGGCACTCCAGTAAACATAGCTGATTGGGAAGACAACCAATCCAACAACTAAACAAGTATGGATTACCAAACCGCCTTGGGCATAATCAATGACCCTTCACAATCAAATGGTGATCAGATTGCAGCATCCTTTGCCATAATAAACCAACAAGTGACCATGATCGCAAACCTTCAGGGACAAATAAATAACCTCCCACCTATGCCACAAGCACAGGCTGCTTCTTCCTCTAAAGTAGAAATATTCACAGACCCTGGCTCTTACGATGGAGACATGTCCCGATTCAAAGAATGGTGGGCCAAAATTAAAGGATAGCTGGAAGTAAACAACACCACCATTCCCCCCAATTCACACAGGGCAGTACAAGCAGTACTCTCACGCCTAAAAGGAAAAAGGGCTGCATAATTTGCTAAAACATGCTTAGCTAAAGGCACATCGCTCACTTGGGCAACACTAGTTCAGGACATAGAAGGCATGTTCAGACAAAACAACAAAGTTAATTGGGCTCAATCCTAATTAGAAAATCTCAAACAAGGAATGATGAGAGTGGAAGACTATATTGTCCAATGGGAGGCTCTTTGGCTACAAGCCACAATAGATCCTACCCATGCAATAAGACTCCTTGAGGCAAACACTGCCCACTCCATCATATATCAAATCTTCTGTGATGGGCACAGAGTTGACCCATTCCACCCAATATACACAGACCCCACAAGGCCCAATTATGAAAAGGACGACAACCATGCGGTAATCACATACCTTTCCTGGATATGGAATGCTGGAAATGCCATGGAAGCACTAAATTTTGTGCAATATGACCGTTGGAAAAAGCAAGATCCCAATGCCATGGACATTGGCACAGCCACTTACGAAAAGGACGAAGATGGCTGGTTCACAGGAAAAGAAGTTTGAGCATTTGGAAATAAGAATTCCAACAAATGCTTCAACTGCAACAGTGCTGGTCACAGAACCAATGAATGCATGATCAGAACACCAAATATCACTTAGAATGCAACTCATCAGATTTTGCAATGGGAGCAGTTCTATCTCTAGAAAAAGAAGGACTTTGGCACCCTGTCGCTTATAACAGCCACTCTATGACACCAGAAGAACAAAATTACACTATAGTCAATAAAGAAATGCTTTCAGTGATCTGCTCACTAGAACTATGGTGCCATTATCTTGAGGGTGCAAAATGTTACAATCATGTTTCACTCATTATCTTTTTGCCTTCCTACTCAAGCTCTATTCCACTACTCAAGATACTTCATTATCTATTACGGCATACTTTGCCTCATGTCAAGTTCCCTCATAGTCCACATTTGTTCTAGGTTGTTACACAAAACATGAATTTGAAATATAGAATGACCACCAGAACCTTACATGGTTTATGACACACCAAGATCTTAACTGAAGACAAGCAAGATGGGCACAATATCTCTTGCACTTTAACTTCACTTGGCACCACAAGGCTAGAGTCACCATGGGAAAAGCAGATGCTTTAAGCAGAAGAGAAGACCACATGATCAGAATTGAAGATGATAACAAAGAAATCCTACTCATGGATCCATCTAAGATCCGCTCAGCCATCACTCTCCTATACAACAGTGATCAATTTCTCAATGACATACAACATGAAACTATGAAACTATCACCTAATGCCATGAAACATCTCCTATCTATCGGATATACAGTCAAGGACGCCTTCCTTAGAAAGGGAGGTAAGATCTTCATTCTCAATGCTTTATGCACCAAATCCATCACCATGTTTCATGACACACCCGAAGCCAGACATCCCAGATATGACAAAACTTTAGAACTTCTCTCATGAACCTATATCTGGCCTCAAATGAACAAAGAAGTCAAAACTTATGTCTCACATTGTGAAAGATGTGCTCATTTCAAGGGTTCTAATCAGAAAACAGCAGGACTCCTGCAACCTGTAGAAACTCCATCACTACCATTGGAAGATATCTGAGCAGATTTCATCACAGATCTCCCAATGTCACACTCCTATGATTCCATACTCACAGTCATGGATTAATTCTCCAAAGAAGTTGAATTCATCCCATGTCACAAAACATGTACATCCATGGAACTCACTAAATTATATCTCTCACACATATGGAAACATTACAGCCTCCCTAAAACCATCATATCAGATCGAGGACTGCAATTTGCTTCCCAACTTATGAAAGATATACATATGCTCAGGGTTAAAAATCATACCCAAACTAAGTACTGCACATCACCCACAAATGGATGGACAATCGGAATGAATGAATCAAGAAGTACAACAGTATCTTTGCATGTTCTGTGCAGAGAAAGATAACACATGGGCCGACTGGCTACCTCTCACACAATTCTCATACAACAGCAAGAAACACACTGCCACTAAATTCTCCCTGTTCAAAATCACATGTTCCTACATCCCTAGGATGGGAATTATGCCACACTCTATGAAAAACCTGGCTGCTCAAAATTTCATCACGGACTTCTCAGAAGTTCTAGAGCAAACCAAATCTAATATAGATAAAGCTGTGGAACATATGAAAAACATTGCAGATAAATTGAGATCAGAACCTCCATCTTACTTCATTGGAGATAAAGTTTGGCTCTCTACTGCAAACCTAAAAATAAAACAATATCCCAAATTCATAGACAAGTGGATTGGACCCTATGACATAATATCCATGCATGGTCCAAATGCTATAAAACTCCGACTCCCATGCACTATGTGAATACACCCAGTTGTAAATATTTCTCAGGTCAAACCTTATAAGGAACATCTTCCCGATCAACCGGTTCATAAACCGAGACCAATAGTAATTGGAAATGACCAAGGAGAAGAATTTGAAGCAGACTACATAGTTGATTCCCAAATGAAGGGACGCCACTTAGAATATCTCATACACTGGAAAGGTCATGATGATGATGAAAGAACTTGGGAACCACTAAAGAATCTAAAGAATGCTCCAGATCTTATATCAGACTTCCACAAAACCGAATTCAACTCTATGTTCCGTACCTATGATGATAAAACCAAATCTGAAGATGAGGATAGTCTCCATTGTCTCAATTATGAAATAGATCATCCGGAGTCTGATCAACAGATGGGGGGTAGTGTTACGATATCAACTTTCCATCCCTTATCGGATCATACTTTCAATCTATTCTAAAAGATAATGCCTCATGTCAAGGCTGTCCAAAGGATCATACCCTATTGGCTGCCACATTATCACACACATATGCTTCTATCTATTCATTTCCCTTATCACTGACTCATCACAGCAGTGCAAGGCTATGCTCTTATCTATGACTCATATATATTCACACCTCATCATCCAATAGGATACAGTATGCTTATCTACGTAGTTCATACTCAGATTAGAACTCTGATATCCATGTAGTATATAAACCCCATGAATCAAAGCCAGAGAACTCTAACAAAGTTCTCTTGGAGTTTTTACCTCTTTACTGGACTGAACCCCCTCTTCACTACACCACTACAACTTTAACAGTCTAGGTTGTTCTAGGTTGTTTTAGGAATATTGGCAATGAAGGCATTAAATAGGGTGAGTGACTGCACACGAATACAGGGTGGCACCGAGCTTACAATGTTAGAAGGCATTTGATGGTGCCAGCACAACATGAGGGGAACTGCGGGGTGAGGCATAGCATTAAAAATTAGTTGGTGGTAGACTATTGCAGTAAAGTGAGTATACATACAAGCTAGTCAATGTGGATTTGTGTACTACATATACATGATTGTGCGAAAGAATGTATTATTCATTCGCCATTAACCGTTTGAGACGCAAAGCATAGTTTTTGGGGTACTTACATTACATGTAGATAAATTGTCCAGGATAGGGAGGATGCTTAAGGCATACTAAAGGGGAAACTGATGGGGAAGACACTGGGGTGGACTGCAAAGGAGCTAAGGGGGAGACTATGAGAAGAATCACTGGGATGGATCACAGAGGGGCTAAGAGGGGGACTAAGGGAGTCACTGGAATGGACCGCAGATACAGTTAAGTCTCATATCGTAATGAAGGTATTATACGGGGTAGAAAGGGTAAGGTATTGCATAATAATATTCACGAGGACACATATGCCGCCAAAGATCACTATCTGCTTAGTAGATGAGGAGGGCTGACAAAGATTTTGCATGGTAGGGGGTGAGAAACCCTGCAAAGAGTGCTGGGTTCGCTCAACAGATTAGTAACGAAGGGGGAAAAATAACTACCCACCTGCTTTTGTAGAGTCTATATCTTCACACTGCTATGACCCCCTGACATACTCCCGATTGCAACAATACAGCTGCTTGTTCCTTCAAAGGCCTGATAGAATTTAAGTTGAAGTTAGAGACCACATGGGAATAACTCAAAGACAGTTCACCATGACAGCAACAATTCGATTTCCAGCTGGAGATTGAGGAGTCAGAGTACTCACAAGTGAGTTACAAAAACACATACAGCCACCATGGTCCAACTTCCTACAGAAAGTACCTGTTTGATAATCAAACACCCTGGCGAAACCATTATCCCCGCTGACTATCACCTATCCTAGCTCATGTGCAACTGAAATCTGGAGGGGGACATTGACAAGAATTGTATGATGATATGTCTGACTGTGATGCATTGTAGGGAGGGTGTAGCGATCTATACCATCATGCAGGTTGGTGATTAAAAGGTGTTGGCCATCGAGACAAGTGCTGCCACTGCAGGGATGATCAACTCCAAGAACAAGGACACAGAGGAAACGTGTACATGCATCCATTGACTTTCTTTTTCCACTTGAAATCCCATGGATCACAAGAGAAACAGAAACTGCAAGCCCAGCACTATAAGCACCTTTGATAAAGGATACAAGGGAAAAAAATGAGGCACACACAAAGCTACTTTTGAGGTAACTGCTTTTGAGGTAACTGACAAGAAGACTTGAACCTTCGTCACAGAAATGAACAGAACGAGTAATATAGGGCTGCTTTTTGGCATCAGGGCTCAATGAAATGAATGATTCTGAGGAAGTCAGTACAAGAACTATGGTTCAGATAGACAATGATTAAACATACAGGCTTCCAGGCTAACTTTCCATAACTTAACTTCAGCATTGCCTGCACTTGCCAAATGACTCCGAACAGGATCCCATGCAAAAGATTCGATGGTGCCACCATGGGTGAGAGTGATCAAAGTGAATGCAAACAAGGGGTTGTCCTTGGGTTGACCATAGAAATGAATATTCCTATCAGAGGCACCGAACACAAATGTGTCCTCCTTGTCAGACAGTTTGATCCATGTGAGACAAGATATAAATCCAGCAGAGGGAATACAAACTTCCTGAATCATTTCTCCCAATGATAAACTCCAAATGACAACACAACTATCATTACCTGATCTGACAGTGAGAGAGGAATCATGCAGAGTAGAACAAAACTTACCACCACTCAGGAGCATGGAGCCACAGGGACTTATAACAATTGTATTCATAGCTTTGGTGTGCCACACAAGCATGAACTTGAGAGAAAACTGTTACCATTAGTAGAAAGGACAAAGGACATGGACATTGCTTTGCTCACATCCTGAGTAGCATCCATGTTGTACAATGAATGTGGGTTCATTTTCTTCACGGTATAAGTACAGTATTGTTTTTTGTTCTTGAGTGTTGCCAAGGAGCAATAATAGGAACTACCATACTGAGCTTTAGTGAGGTAACTGAGGAGCATATCCAAGTACGCATAATGAAGGGAACGAAACAATAGTGGTTCCATAGGGGAATTGAAGGGCATAAGCTTACTAACTTAGGGCACAAATAGCAAACATGACTTTTGTTTTCTTGGGGGTAACTAAATGTGATGTAGGTAAGGTATAGTGGCTATGGTATGGGGTAATCTTAGGGTATGTAACTATTACTGTGACTGATAACATTTCTTTGTCAGCAATGGGGTAATTTTGTTCTTTGGGTGTCATAGAGTGGCTGTTATAAGTGACAGGGTGCCAAGTGTTGTCTTTCTCGAGGGATAAGACTGCTTCTGTGGCAAAATCTGATGAATCACATTCTAAGCAATATTTAGCATTCTGGTCTAGATATGTGAGGATAGGGGCTGTCGTAAAAGCCTGTTTAAGCATATGGAAGGCTTCGTCACAAGTGAAGGTCCATTCGAATTTCTGATCCTTTTTAGTTAAATCATGGAGTGGTCGTGTGATTTTGCCATAATCTTTAATGAATCTGTGATAGAAGTTGGTGAGACCAAGGAAGCTTTGGACATGTTTGACTAAAGAGGGAACAGGCCATTTGGCTACTGTGGAGGTTTTCTCTTCATCCATTTGAATTCCGTTTGTTCCCATGATCATTCCGAGGAAGTCAACTTCTTTAATGTGGAAATGACATTTTTCTGGTTTTACAAATAGATCATTTTCTTCCAGTCGTTTGAGAACCTCGAGGACAATCTTGTCATGAGTTTCATAATCATTGGTGTCAGTGAATATCATAAGGTTATCAATGTAGACAACCACTACTCTGTTCATATCGGCAAAGATTTCATTCATCATAGTTTGGAACATGGTGGGGAAATTGCATAATCCAAAGTACATGACGATGGGTTCAAAAGATCCATGGTGACAAATGAAAGCTGCCTTCCATTTGTCGCCTTCTTTGATATGTACATTATTGTATCCCCATCTTAAATCCATTTTCATAAAGAGTTTAGCCAATTTCAGCTTATCCACGAGTTGAGAGATAAGGGGAAGAGGGTAATTGTTTTTGCTTGTATGTTCATTTAAGTATCGGTAGTCCTGAACCATTCATTTCTTTCCATCCTTTTTGGGGACAAAGAATACTGGGGATGTTTGTTTGGATTTAGAAGGTCTGATATATCCTTTTTTTAATTGGTCATCAATAAATGCCGACATTTCTTCTTGCTTGGTGGGAGAAAGAGGAATGAGGCGACCCTCTTTAGGTTTGAACATTTCTTTGAGATTGATTGCATGATCCCACAGTTTGCGAACTGGAATTCTTTCAGATTCAGCTTTTCCGAAGACTTGAGCATATTTCATATATATTCTTGTGGGACCATCTCTTCAAGAGTACATTCCTTAGGAGGAGACAGTGAAGTTTCCATGTTTGCGGTAAAAATGTGGGATTCAGCAATAGAGTTTGCATACCTAAGTTCTTCTGGGATAATGGAATCCAAGAAATTGTCTTCATCTTGTGAGTGACATGATTCCAGACATCTCCGCATTACGACTGATCCTGTGTTCTAGTTAATATGGGGATTGTGGTGCTTTAACCATGTGAATCCAAGGATAAGATTGTTCTTTCCAAGGTTGGTAATTTCAGCATCCACTATTTCCCTGTGACCTTTGTAATCGATCAGGATTTGGGTGGTGTGAGTAATAGAACCAGCTTGATTCTTGGTTCCATCCACATTAAAGACTTGTATGGGATGTGGTAGCATGTGTTGTGGGAGTTTGTGTTTTGCAATGTAATCTTCATGTATGAAAATTGCATTAGCTCCACTGTCTAAGAGTGCTTTTGCTCCAACATATCTGATTTGGTTTACTGGGGATACCAATATCGGTGAAGAGATTTCTTTTTGAATCAATGTTGATCTAATGAAAGACCTATCGGGTATTGGTTTTGTGACAGAATTAAGCATGGAACTATTGTGTCTGCCATGCTCCACAGAGATGCTGTCAATGCTTTCATTATCTGTTGTTTTTGGTGAGTTAGGCCTTTTTATGTCTTGCTGGGGATGTTTATTAGAATATTTAAAGTCGAAAGCTAAAGAGATAGAGTTTTCATATTCTTTTGGAAGAAGGGTGTGAACGTGAGAACCCAGTTTTCTCAGTTCGCTTTGCCTTTTCCCTTCTTTTCTAATTTGTATTTGTCATAATAGAATGCTTGGACTTCTTCAGGAGTCATTCTCCAAATAGTGGTAAAAGGGTCCTTTTCTGGAACTGATGTAGTGGAGGTAGAAGGAGATGACTTCTTTTCTTCTTTCCTCGTGGTGCTACGAACTTTCTTTGTGTTCATGCAGTCCTTCTTATGGCCGCTGCTGTAGAACTTGCATTGAGTGCATTGGTTCTTTGGTTTAGGGCAGTTCTTGGGGTAATGTCCCTGCGCTTTGCAATTGTAGCATTTAGGAGAGCGCATGGGTTTTTGTCTTCCCAAGGCTTTGACTTCAGAGGTATGGAACCATCCGTCGTCATCCCTGTAATAGGTGGAGGATATGTCCATGGCGTTAGGGTCTTTCTTGGCCCATGTTTTCTCACTCTGGACAAGGTTTATTGCTTCAAATGAGTTTCCTGTGGCTCAGGTGTAAGCGAGGTATTTAATTACTGCCTGGTTTCGATCAGGTTCATAAGACAGGTGTGCAATGTTTGTGTACATCTCATCATTTGGATCTTGCCATTGTCCATCCCTGTTACGATAGATCCGGGTAGGACCTAGTGTAGCCGCAAAAGCGCTAAGGATCAAGTGACTGCAATAACTCAAACAACCACCACTTGATACGTGGCGCGCTGTGAGAGTTCAAGGAGGTCTGCTGTTAGCGTATTGCTAACAGTGGAATCGAGATAGAACTCAGTCGTTGCTGAGAGCGTCCTGTTGGGAATCTATACCCGAAGGACCAAGGGTCTTCCTCTTGTGTTCAAGGTGAAACCTAGGCGTTGGCCATAGGTGTCGAGGGTCAAGTGTCAAGGAGGTCACTGGGGGGTTCCCGAGTGGAGGCAGAGATACTCAGCTAGATTGCGGAGATCATGACTAGTGTACATGAGTATCGCTGCGAGGTATTTATACTACACAAATCGTGCACAGACCAAGTAACTAAAAGAGGTAGGCCAGAAGAGTGGAAGAGTGAAGGGCCAAAAAGGGAAGTGCACGATATCCAAAAGGGATGGCCAAGAAGAGCGGAACAGAAGGAAGGCCAAAAGGGGAATCATACGATGCGAAGGCAACGGACGATGACGAAGAAGAAATGACTAAGTGCGATGCCATCGGAGGATGACGTGAAAGAAACAAGTAAGCAGCGGGTAAAGCCGATGCTGGGTTACGTATTGTGAAACGCGTATGGATGAGCGTACGAAGATACCTAGGTATCAAGTGGAGTGAAGTAGTACAAGTGAAACAAAGAAAAGAAAGAAATTGTAACAATCCCTGAATATTTGTGTGATAATTCCTCTAGCCATATTGGTTTTGAGGAGGCAAATTGTGTGTGTGGGATCTATGGAAGCTTGATGCCATAAGTTTTCCCACTTTACAATGTAGTCTTCGACTCTCATCATTTCTTGTTTGAGCTCTTCCAATTTGGTTTGAGCCCAGTTGACTTTATTATTTTGTTGAAACATTCCTTCAATGTCGACGACAAGCTGTGCCCAGGATCGCTTATCTACTTGAGCTAAGCAGGTTTCGGCAAATTGGGAGGATTTGGTTCCTTTCAGGCATGAGAGCACTGATAGGACCTTCTTTCAGTCAGTATCGATTGTGGTTTTGTTGATATCAATCCATCCCTTGATTTTAGCCCACTATTCTTTCAATTTGGCCATGTCTCCATCATAGATTCCTGGATCTGTGAAAATCTCTACTTTGGGACCTTGGATAATTGTAGCAGGAGTGGATCCTGATCTGGAAAGAGCAGGTGCCATTGCTGCCTGCACGGCTAGAGCATTTACTTGGTTTTCTACTTTATGTAAGTTGTTTTGTAGTGTTTGGACCAGCCATGCTGCTGCATCAAGGTGGTCATCTAGATCTTTCAAGTGGTCGTTCATAGCATTGGCAGCGGAAGCATAGGAGTACGACATTTTGGTTTAATGAATTTACCAGCCTTCTACTTGAGGTTCAGGTGCACCCCAGTTGTTGTTGGTTGGTTGACTGTATTCTTTGTAAGGTGAGAAGAGGCCAAAGGTAATTGCGAAAGGATAATCTCTCCTTTTGATCGTGAAGTACAGGGGACGTTGAGTTTCCTGTATCTTGTTGGTGAGGTAAAAGGCAATGTATGCAAAAAGGTAGACCATAAGAGTGCAGGCAATGATGATAGAGATTGCTACAAGTTCCTAAGACATATAGTTTTATCTAAAGAAAATGGGAAGGGATCCTAAGGGAATTCCTAGGTCTGAGTGAGGTATTTTCTCTATTGTATTGTGAGTATGGTCTGATGCGTGCTGGGACTTTGTGTCTCCTAGCTGCATGGATTCTCTGCCTATTGGTTCTAATGGGACCTGCTAACCTCCTAGCTAACTCTGCAGGAGGGATATAATCATTTGGATCTCCTAATAAATCTACTGGCAAGACTTCTCTCTTAGGTAGGTGGAGAGGGACAAGGATGGGTTGCACTTCCTCTTTAGGGATAAGTGCCAGGATGTCCTCAGACTTATTCTCTGGTTCCTCTGATGGATAGCGTAAGTTCAGGCTGTCACTCTGACTATTAGTTTCAGATGAGAAATCCGATAATGGCGATTGTGCACTGAGATAGGATGCGAGGAGGGCATGGAAAACCTCTTTCTGTGAGTGGTAATGCAGGTCGAGATCCTCAGCAATAACTGCTTCAGCAAGGAAAGCAGCTTCTAGGATGGCTGGGTTGGCGTCGCAATTAAAAAGTACCTTCTCCCCTGAGATAACAACAGGTAAGGTGGGTATGGAAGACACTGATTGGGAAGCATCAGTAAAGAGCTCCTTTCTGGTCTGAAATCCTCTGCGTCAGTTGCTATGCTATAGACCTTGAGTCTTTTTGCGACTGATTTGAAACTGGACAACTCTTCTACAACAGTAGTGACTTAACTGGATTGATAGAAAGGTATGATGAGATCGAGGAACTTGGCAGTAGTGTCGATGGCGAAGAAGATAACAAAGTTCTAATGAAACAACCTAGAACTAAGACTGAACTATTGGTTGTGAAGTGGAAGTGAGAGGGGGTTCAATCAGAGAGGCAAAAACTCCAAGAGAACTTTGTTAGAGCTCTCTGGACTAAATTCATGGGGTTCATATACTACATGGATGTTGGAGTTCTAATCTGAGTATGAACTATGTAGATAAGTATAAAGCATATGATTGGATGATAAGGTGTGAACTGATAAGAGTCAGTACAAGTCATAGATAAGATGCATAGCCTTGCACAGGTATCTGGCAGGTATGAGTCATGATGAATCGGAAATGAAAGATAAGGAAATGAGTCATAGATAAGGCTGTGTGTTTGTGGCAACCAATGGGATATGATCCTGTGGATAGCCTTGGCATGAGGCATGACCATCTAGAATTGATTGAAAGTATGATCTGAATGAGGGTGAAACATTGAGATCGTAACATGGACAACCTAAATATCAAGATGCATAAGCTATAAACAATAAAGTAAAGGGACACTGTTGATTTACTCACTATTTTCTCTGACTTTGTGTCCATCAAGGTGGTTTAATCTGACAGTACCAAGAAGGTCTTGAAAGGACAGTGGTATAAAATCTGCAAGTATATGTTAGATGAGTTGGTGTAGCAGAAGTGACAGTTGACTCACCATTGATATATCATAGAAACAATGAGACCTTTGTCAAGAAACATGGAAAGCAAAATAGCTTCTTCTTGGGGAGCAATTCATCTTGTTGCCACCATATCCATAGCATCCACTATCTGGAGTATTTGAAATGCTGTGTAGAGCAAGGTGAAACAACCAAACCTTTACAGGCTTAAGTTATTTGCTAGAAGGACAATGAAAGCAAGTCAAGGATCTAGAGAGGCTTGGGGAAACTCCAGAAGGACAAGACTGGGTCCTTCAGTGAGTTGATGATGTCCCTTTTATACTGTTCTACTGTTTGTACAAGTATAAACTAAATCTACAGATATGCTATGCTATGAGACAAGGGTTTGAATAATATGGGGTATATGGATCTAGAATACATAGCCATGGAATGTGATTGCATCATAGACATGAGGGGAAAATAGTTATGAGGGTAGGCATGAGATGAGATAGGCATAAGGTAAGCATGTGTAGAATGGAATGACATACTATGAGTCTAGAGGGTGTCTTAGTGTTTGTATGGTCTAGACTGGTCAAGGGTTAGTGATTCTAGACCATAGCAAGGTATGGATTAATGTATTCAATCATATATCACTTTATATTTGCTAAGTGTTCATTTCTGGAGTTTCTAAGAGCATGGGGATTTTGAAAACTCCAGAAACTTGGAAACTCAGAAGGAACAGAATTCTTATAGCAAGCTCAAATGCAAACAGAAAAATAGGTCAAGGTAGGCAACAAATAGAGGGATTAGGTTAGTATATTATGTGATTGTAACACAAGGTATCAATGAGAACCACTAGGCAATTCCAGAAAGGTTCAAGAAAAGTACTCACAATAACCAATCCTTGATGGTTTATTTTCAAAAATCCAAGGTCTGAAAACATTTTCAAGAGATGAAGTGTTGAAGTGAGTGGCAGTATTTGTCATGTGTGATAACCAGGTGAGTAGCTCACATTGATTATTGGATACATACTATAAGCTAAAATAGTAATGTAGTCACTTTGTGTCACTGACATATGTATGTTCCAAAACTGCCTGGTAGCCATGTGTCCAACTGCTATCATGGCCAATCTCCCATCTACTCATGATGTTAAAGCTTACATCCACAATACATTCTCAGATTTCTTCAGAGATATTAAAGCAAATTTTCTTGTGAAATGAGCTCTTCAGCCCAATTACAACTGTTTGTCATGAAGGTACCTTGAAGTGCATATCCTGGACTGCATTTGCACTCAAACCCTTGAATTGGGAGTATGTAATGACTTATGTGTCATTGTCTTGGTAAGTCCTTCATTGTCTTGTTCTATCACATATTGCCTAAGTTACTCGTGTTATTTTAGGATGCAGTTCTCCACCCATACTCCAAAATAAACTACATGAAAATGATGTGAGATGGGGCCAAGGAACAGGAACAGGAACAAGTGTCTGTCATATACTGCTCCATTCTCCATTCCTCTGGACACAACTCCACTCTCTTAGACATTAACTCTGGGTCAATCTCCATCAGGACACAACTTCGTGACCCCAAATCTTCTGTTACGTATACATGTTCCCTTTTTGCTTTAGTACATAAACCTGTGTCTTGCTTACAAGCACAGCTCCAGCTTCCTTAGTACCTGAATTACCTCCAGTTATGTAGTTTCCCAATATCCATCAAGTATTTAAATCATAGTACTGTGATTGTAACTCCAGTCTAAATATTAGTTTATTTATACAACTCACTCTGAACACTCCAGTAGACCTTGATGCTCTTCACTCCACTCAACTTCACTTTATGTGTTGAGTCCTAATATGACCTGCATTCTCCACTACTCCAAAATATAGGGACAGACTGTGACAAGGGTGTACCATATACAGTGAAGCCAAGCCAAGTCCTGTCCAACACCACAACTCCAGTCATGGTCCTGTGTCTATCTGAGTAGATCCAATTCATATTCATATGTTTTGTTTCTCATTTCTTAATGTTTCTGCATAAGGTGACCAAATCAGTTCACTTGATTGAGATCAAATAGTGCACACTAATTGACTTTCTTTTCTGTCTAATTTCTATTGTATTTCATACCTTGTTAAATCCTTTTTCAGACAACTCTGTGTCACAGAAATATATCTGATTGGTTGATAGGTATGGCTAACCTAATAGTTGGATTGTACAACATTTAAAGGTGGTGCATTGATTCATGGATTAAACCTTATCCCACCTTGACAAAACATTGTTTTCCTTCATGGGTCAATATCCACAAGAGACAGCTCCATCATATATATGCTTTCCTGATTTATTTGGTACTTCAACCATTGTAAAGTCCCAGGAATACCTTGGACTATAAAATTGTGTTTGTAAATAAAAAATTTTATCTCTTAATCCCTGTTTTCTCTTGTGTTCCAAGTCATCTCATCTATTTTGACCATCCTTTCAAATTGCTCTTACTCATACTTGATCACTGTTTTGTTTGGGTCTCTGTCTCCTTGTTCAACCACCCAAGTATCTGCTTCTTAGCCATTTCTATTGATTTTCATGTAGTTTCATCTGAGAACATGTCTGGATTGTTTCTAAAGCTCTCATCAACACCTTGATGGTTTGTCTCCAACCTGAGAACCCCTTGGGTTGAGTCAAATACTCACACCTACCCTTTTCATTTTATTGACCAGACACTAACACTCTAACAACACTAACCCTCTAATCTCTAACTCTGACCTTTTGACACTGACACACTAACCCTGACACTCTGACCCTGACACTCTGACTTACTCTGACCTGATACTCTAACCCACTCTAACTTATCTGACCTAACACTCTGACCCACTGACACTCTGACCTACTCTGACCTGACACTCTGACTCACTCTAACCCACTCTGACTTATCTGACCTAAACTCTGACCCTGACACTCTGACCCACTCTGACCCACTCTGACCCACTCTGACCCTGACACTCTAACCCACTCTGACTTATCTGACCTAAACTCTGACCCTGACACTCTGACCCACTCTGACCCACTCTGACCCTGACACTCTGACCCACTCTGACCCTGACACTCTGACCTACTCTGACCCTGACACTCTAACCCACTGACACTTTGACCTACTCTGACCTGACACTCTGACCCACTCTGACCCTAACACTCTGACCTACTCTGATCTACTCTGACCCTGACACTCTAACCCTACCTGACACTTTGACCTACTCTAACCTGACACTCTGACCCACTCTGACCCTGACACTCTGACCTACTCTGACCTACTCTGACCCTGACACTCTAACCCACTGACACTTTGACCTACTCTGACCTAACACTCTGACCCACTCTGACCCTGACACTCTGACCCACTCTGACCTACTCTGACCCTGACACTCTAACCCACTGATACTTTGACCCACTCTGACCTGACACTCTGACCCACTCTGACCTACTCTGACCCTGACACTCTAACCCACTGACACTTTGACCTACTCTGACCTGACACTCTGACCCACTCTGACCTAACACTCTGACCCACTCTGACCCTGACACTCTGACCCACTCTGAACCACTCTGACCCTGACACTCTAAACCACTGACACTTTGACCTACTCTGACCTGACACTCTGACCCACTCTGACCACACACTCTGACTCACTCCCAAGTCTGATTAACCAACTCTGACCAAGTCTTACTCTAACCAAGCCTGCCCACTCATCAAGTTGACCATCTAAATTATGACTGACCCTAACTAGTCTGACCCCCCAAGATGGTCTGACTACCCAAGATAGATAGGTCACAAGAAGGCTATGGGATGAAGGGAAGAAGGGAAGAATGGGTGTACTTGTATTCTAAAAAGTTATAGAAGAGTATCTGTAGAAAGGTTATGCGGTGAATGACGGGATGGAGAGCTGAAATGGGAACTGGGACCATGGTTTCGATGACACGTCAGCCCAGAAAAAAAAAAGTGGCAAGTACTTGGTGTGGGTTTTGTACACTAGTGTACGTTTGAGGAACACAGGCATGGAGACGTTGAATGAGGACAGTGATGAGAATGGGGATGAGGACAGAGATAGGGGTGGGGACGGGGACAGGGACAGGGACAGGGACGGGGACGGGGACAGGGACGGGGACGGGGACGGGGATGGGAACGGGGACAGAGTCGAAATTAAAGTCAGACGGGGAACAGGGAAAGGAAGAAGGTCAAGAAGTGACGGCAGGGGCGGGGACCGGAGTCGATAAAAAAGCCAAAAAGGGCGACGGGGACGGGGACAGAGAGAAGAACGTCGAGAAGTGACGGCAGGGGCGGGGACCGGAGTCGAAAAAAAGCCAAAAAAGGCGACGGGGACGGGGATGGAGTGCGGTACCGGAGACGGCGAGACATAGAGATAGGGACGACATCAAGATCGTTGACGTCAACGAGAAAGTGAGGGTCTATGGTGATGGACCGGCGTGATTGAAGAAGGTGGATGGCGTGAAGAGTGTTGCCATGATCAAAGTAGCGCTTCAAAGTGGAAAGAGGGACGTGCTGAATACAGGTTGCACGAAATTGAGCATCATAGTCGGGGTTATTGTGATCTGGACGAGTTGTACGCATGATGGCGTCGTTGATGTCATGCTGGTCATAGGTGTCGGTAGCGAAGAGATGAAGGGGGACATGGGCGATATTGAAAGGGCCAAGAGTGGTGTCAGAGTCGGGATCATGATGAAGGAGAGGGTCATGAAGCTGAGTGGGCGGGTTAGGATGAGAGTCAGAGTCGTCGGGAGAGTCAGAGTGGGAGTCGGAGGACGAGAGAGAATATGGACTGGAGAAAGAGAGAAAGGGAAATCAGCATGTGATAAAGAGAAATGGAAGACGAAGACGAAGACGAATAGAAATATAAAAAGGGAAAGAAGACGAACTGTAAGTGTTGATTCTGGGAAGGACGAGGGAGAGAGTTTGGATCAGAACGATGGTTTGGATGAGGAAGGGGAGAGATGGAGTTGACGAAATGGAAACGGCGAGGATTGAGGTGGTTGAGAGCGTTGTTAGACATGGGGAGAGATTTCGAAAGGAAAAAAGAGGACGGATAAAAACGGAATTTGAAAAGCGAGCTTGAAGGTAAAAGACAACGAGGAGGATGCGGGTAAGGGGGGTGGCACGGGCGGACAGGGGTGGCACTGGAAGGGTCGAGTGAACGGAAGAGGAAATAAAAGGGTGTCGGGTGTGGGGGAAGTCAGGGAAGGCGGAGGGAAGGAGAACGAGAAGAATTGAATTGAACTGACCTTGAAGTTCAAGGCACTAGTACAAAGTGCTAGCGGAAGATCGGAATGCCTGAGAACGAAGACTGCAAGGGAAGGACTGTTGGTGGGGGTCACTCGGTGAGCGAGTCTGGAACAGGTTGAGATCGGGAAAGGGAATTGAATGGAATGATACGATGGGTTAGAATAGAGAACAAACCAGAGTGTCACGGTCTTCAATGATGTGATGGCAGTGGAGGAACTTGGCAACAAAGAGTATATATTTTTTGAAATATGGAGGGATAACGGCGAGGGTCGAATACAATTACACTAACGTCGAAAATGAAGGACGGGGGTGAAGGGATGAAAGAGAGACGTTGAAGCTGAATGAAAAAAGAAAGGATGTACTGTGAGGGGTTAATCAGGCGTAGCTCAAAGAGTCCATTGTGAGATCATCAAGATCGTCGTCGTCACAACCATCGGTGTCCATGTCGACGTCATTGTCGTCGACGTCGCTGGCATGGAGATAAGTCTGTTTCTTCTTACCTTCAGACTTCGACATGGCAGCGATGGACTTTGATGTGGAACGGGTTGTGCGAGGAGCGACGGTGACGCGAGAGCGTTTAGTGACGGAAGGGGCGCGTTCGGCTGCAAAGACGAGAAGGGACACGCGTGAGATAGAGGATGGAATGAATGGAAAGATGAAAGGAAATACTGACGAGATACGAGGACGCTGGAAGTGGGGGACATAGGAGAACGCTTCTTGTTTGCGGAGGAATCGTTCTTGTCAGTGTGTTTGATTAGAGACGACGAACTTGAAGAATCGGCGTGGATGGAGGGACCGGGAACAGGATCGGACGGAGGAGGGATAACTGGGAGAAGGATGAATGTGGTACGGAAACGGACAGAAAAGGACACGAACGATCATCGTGCATGGGAACGTCAACTGAAGAGGAAATGGGTTAGCTTTACAGTCGAAAAAGAAGAAGAAAACAAATGAATGTATTGATCTGAACCAAAAGAATGATAGAACGAAGGATGAATTGACCGATATCGGTGAATATGTCGAATATCGGTGAAACAAAGCACAAATATCGACGGAAGAAACACGAAAGAGTGAGACGAGACATATTAAACATGAAACGATACAATCGTGAATTATAGTCGAGTAATGTGCCGAGATCCGCACAACAGCGTGATGTCGGTGAAATGACGAAGACAAACACAACACGTACCTTGATGATGGACCAACTGTGTAGGGACCAAGTCTTCGCCGCTGCCGACACCCATGACTTTGAAACGCTGACTGAAGTCGGTGTCGAACGGGTTTCCGATCGACGATTGCGAGTCCTGTGAGGAAAGAGTTTTACTCTGAGATCCACTTTGCGTGCACTCGTTAGTGGGAGGATCGAAGGACGATGCGGTGTTTGTGACGGTGTTGGAAGTGTGCGTGGAATTAGTTTTCGGGTTCGATTCGAGAGCAACAGAAGGACCTGTATATTGTGTGACGTTTGATGTTGTAAATATGAAGATATGGATTAAACTTACCTAGTGTCGATTCAGATCGAACGGCGTGATCAGTACCGGTAGATGAGACAAGAAATCCGCGACTCTTGAGAACTCGATCATTGTCAGAACCTGAAAACAAGCATTGCGTGGAAAGAGACAAGGTGTGAGTGATCTCTTTGTCGTCGTGAGTAACGATGAGATTCTCCAAGAGGATATCTTCGTCCGTCGGAATAGATGTAGTATTGTTGATGAGATGTTCAAGTTCGACGTCCTGTTCGCGATTCGCGTATGCACTGAAAGAAAGAAACTGCGATTTAAGGGTAGTTAGAATGATGTTGAATCAATATGATGGCGCATAGTACGAAAGGAAAATAGAGAGTACCTTGGCTAGCGTCTTCACAGCGGGATATATTTCAGAGCGAATGGTACGCTGTTTGTTCATTGCATCGGGGTCGACAGGATCCAACGCAGATGGGCAAGACTGTATGGCATGGATAACTTTCTTGATGTCGTCGACGTCCTTTCTCTTTTGAACAGTGATGGACATCCGCTTGTTTTCGGCTTGAATGTCGAAATTAGTTTTTAGTGCGCGAGAGGTGTTGATGTCGATTCTGTCCGGCCATGTGAGTTTGTTCCCCTGGAGTTCGTCATCTGGTGCGGATGGACGACCTCTGTTCTTCGACATCATCGGGGAAACAACAGACTCCAAGAGTGAACGGATGTGTGTGGAGCCGCTGTCAGAATTGGACAACAGAGCGAGACGATACCTGTAGACGGTACAGTATTCGACGATGGCGGCAGCGATCGTCTCCTTTCGAAATCTTGATTCGCTCCCTCCAGACGTGCTCCCCCATTGCATCGTGTGGAAATCGAGGAGAGTGGAGATGCGAAGGAATCCGGTGGGTTCTTTGTTGAATTGAACGGTCTTGGTCCATCTCTCCATCCATCCTTTATCGACGACAGGCTTCCATTTAGATTTGATAACATCTTTCGCAAAGTTATCAAAAACGACAATCTCGGATCGTAATTCCTTTTGAAGAAAGAGTTCTGCGTGTGATAGTAGATATGTCATTGTATAGAAATGAATGTAATATGCGACATACCGTCTGTGTCGCTTGATTCGAAAGGAGCTTTGGTACCTTGATGTTCGTGATCAACTTGTTGTCTTCTTCAATGAGCATGTATTCTTTAACGGAATGAGATGTGTCTGGACGAATGGGAATATTTGCGTTCAACAGCTCCTCCTCCATGCGCAAGAGTGAACCGAATTCTTGGATTAACGTCCAAATCGTCTATAATAGAAATTGTAACGGACATGAAGAATATAATCACGTTCGATTTACTCACTGCTTGGAATGCGTCGTTCAAGTGAATTGATCTCACATCTTGATGAGCATAGAACGCTCTGACCAGATCAGCGGTCGGTGATCCGATCTTCCAAGTCCCGCCGATAATCTTGTGGATATAAACGAGAGGGCTGTACCACGACGAGATCTAGATGTTTTTGTTAGAGGAAAGAACGAAACGAAGGTTAAACGACGAAGAAAGTATACGTGTATTCACCGAGATATCGACATATGATCGATCTCGGCGATCAAGACACAATTAACGATGCAAGACGAGAAACACAACAGATTAGGTCGTATCTGCGTGAAATAAACGTTTGTATTCACCGAGATATCGAATCATGTTCGATCTCGGTGATTAAGACACAATTAACGATGTAAGACGAGAAACACAACAGACGTAGACGTATACGTCGTATCTGCGCGAAATAGATATGTATATTCACCGAGATATCGAACCATGTCCGATCTCGGTGATCTCGATGAAATGATGCTAATGAATAGTTACGCACCTCCAGCAACGTCTTCGGAACACGTTTCAATTGCTGTTCCATTGAATCCCATACAGACGCGGACATGAATGGGAGGTATTCGTGAATCGGATTGATGTCTCGGCATTGAAGAACAAGTTTCGCTTTGGAGGAGCAGTCTTTCCATGCTCGCTGGACGTCTCCGTTCAAGCTGTCCATGAGATCGTCGTCAGTCATCTCAGACAGAATGTCGTCCAGCTTCGCGACGACCGCCTCAGCATATTCCTCGTAGGGGTCCGACCACTCTCCACATGGCGTCCCGAAGAATTTCCATAGGTCGTTTTTTCCTAGCGTATTCACGTAGATCGTATCCAGCTCGTACCTAACTTTGTCGTTGACAGCCTCTTTCACAGGCTTCTTGTCCAACGAAAGATGTTCGATACACTGGTTGAGATAAAATCGCGATTCTTCGGCGGTCCTCTGATTCGACGCTTGATTGTGGTCTAGTATCCGCATGTGCCTCTCAACTTCGGACGCGTTCCATTCGACCGTGTTGAAACACATTTGAAGTCGATGTTCGAGTGAGATCGCCAGCGCAGCTAAGAGCTGTGGAACATGGGTTCGCCGTTACGATCAATATACAATCGACCACTCACCCCGCCATGTTCAGATAGTAGCTGCTGCGTCAGTTTGCTGATCTTGAATATGTCCGAATGAATGTAGTGCGTCGACGGGATGTCGACGATCGTTTCCATGAGCTTCCAGATGAAATCTTGCTGAAGCAGACTCCGAATCTTGTATTGCTGGGACTGAGAGCGAGAGCCCGTCTTCACATGACAATCACGCCAGGTTTCGTTGTTGATCTTCATCATCCGGAACGTCTGCACGATACCTTCTTCAGCCGTCTCTGCGTACGAATATAATCTGAGATTTGTCGACAAATGCATGCCGAGTCGTTGATTCACTTTCGCTACATGCTGGCTCGTCAGATATATCCGACGTTCATACAACGTAACCACTCACCTTGATCGTACACAGCGACGATCCACATTCCATGCAGGTTTACCATAGCCTGGTTGATCTCATATTTCACTTGCGCTTCCTGAATCTCTTCTTCCAACGCAGGATCGTTCTTACGGTTCTTCAGTTCCTGCTAGATCGCCCGAGTCTTCCTCGTCAGCATCTCCCTTTGTTTCACCCACTCGCCCAATGCCGCATGACGGTGTCGTCCACCTGCAGCAATGATGTCGTTACTTGTCTCTCCGTCGTCATCCCAGGTCAGCCTTAACATTGATAGGTGGGATCCATGGCGATCGATCGAGTCGATCGCGATGTCTTTTTTCAACGTCGATGTGTCGACAACGTCAGAGGGAAGTATTATCGGAATGGCGGACCTGATCGAGAATCGATCAAGTCCGTTGTTGTTGAACGAATCCAGTAGGTTGCGCATTTCCCCATTGTTGAGGGGACGCGGATTGTACGATCCGAACGTAAAGTGTCGCTCCAGCAGATCCGTGCGCGCGTAACCCAAGAATGCGTGTCGACCTTGCTCCTCCAGATTGTAGTACTCTTCTAACGTCGTGTCCAGCCCAGTCGCCTCCGACGCAGTAACATTGACCGCCGCTTTCTTCTTCCGCGTAACTTTGTCCACGTCTTTCTGTTTTCCTTTAGAGCCTGACATTTTGACCGATTGATCGTCGAATATTGAGAATATTGAAATGAAATGGTGGTGGTTATGTCGAACAGAAATAGAATCGCCCACAAAACTGTAGTCTCCTCATCACGTGTGATACAACGATCACGTGTACATCATTTTTGGAACGAAAAACTATACCGTATCTGACTTGAATATTATACTGGCATCGTACATGTTGTAGATATATTATCGGATCATTTGTATCGTACACGTGGATCATTGATCGGATCAGACTCAAATTCGCCGAGATCGACATCATGTGACGATATCGGTCACCAAACTCGATTATTTTCTCACACAACTACATCCCAAGAGTTGACATGTCATTCATGGTCGCTAACATCCCTGTCGATTATACTGCATGAAATCGCCGATATACGACGTGTTTCCACATCTCGGTGAATACGCACACCACACCACAAAACTCTTCTCTAATCACTCAAACTGATCACAGAATCAGACTCCGGTATGTAATCGTCATTTCCACGTCCAGCTGCTTGCCTCCTTCGAACGGATCTGACTGGTGAGTGGAACGCTTCTAACGGTACTTGGACCACTACTTTCCCTTTGTCTTTCTTGCGCTTGGGTCTTCGTCGCGACGCAGAGGGTGGGGTTTCCAGGTAATACACTTCATCCATCTCCTTCACGATTAGATAGTCGCGTGATCGCACCAGACTTAACCTGTCTTTCGTCAGCCAATACTTTTTGAATCGTCGCATCACCTCCATCGACATCCTGCACATCGAAATCGGTAAGTTGTGTCAACATCTCTCAAATTCCATACCACTCACGGAAGCTTGAAGTCTTTGTCCTTCTCGATAGTACCACCTTCCCCCCACCTCTCCCAAAGCGTCGTCTCACCCATCTCCTCCCAATCGCACTTACTCATTCCACTCTGCTTCATAACTTCCAATCCCCTCTCGATCATACGATCGAGGATTCTTTTCGTCCCTTCATCATCCATAAACGGCATGTTCCATCCATGCCGTTGGCTCTCGTGCGGTATTCCAATCGTCTTCGTTCGACAGAGGGCACACTCGAATTCCCTTTCCATCATCATATCGTAAGTCTCGTATCGTTTCGTTTCGAAATCGTAAGTGTGGCACCATAATGACAATGCACATAGCGCACAGTATAGGTGTTGACACTTCTGCATTCGCACAACACACATGCTGTCGGTCCTTCCAATCAATACGCTACGTCTATCCATCCACAAACAACAACTCACATTGGTTCTTTGCAGCTGCGTTACATTCAATCGCGTTCATAGATCAGCTCGATGTCATGCCGATAGAGTCAGTCCCACTCACATAACGCAGGTCAGTTGATCGTTCACCAGATCATCAATCTCCTTCAAAACGCTCATCCTCTCCCTCATCTGTCCTCCGGTGTCCTTTCCCTTTCCTATTTTCTTCGTCATTTTCAAAATCGTCTCATTTCCTTCCTCCACTTTCCCCTCTAACTCTGCGTTCCGCTTTTCCAAATATTCGATCTTCTCTCTCATCTCTCTCGCTTCGTTATCCTCCTCCTCTTTTCCCTTACCCTTGACATTCTGCTCCGTTTTCTCCATCATACGCCGCTCATCAATCATATCAACTCCCATCTCAACGTCCATCGATCCTCGATCCTCTTCTCTATTCTCCACTTCCAATTCACGTTCAGCTATTACCATCCCTGTATCATATCATCATAAATCTTCGCATTCAGTGAGTCAATCACTCACCATCTCTCATCTCCACTTGACGTATCATCGCCTCTTGCCTTTTCATCAGACGTTGGAAGTAGGACATAGTTATCAGATAGAGTGCGGTATGACACACAATGTTGAATGGAAGGAGTTACAGGGTTGAGCGTTGATCACATACCATGTTTTATACCATTTTTCATTTCAAATATACTTCAACGATCATCATTAATAACACCGAGATCTCTACATGTGTAATATATCGGTAGATTATGTGTATATTTCACCGAGATTTTGCTATGTGTAAAATATCGGTAATTTAATGGTCTCTTTTCATATATACATATGATACAAAAATGTACATTATATTTGCCGATATGTTTGAACATTCAAATCTCGGTATATTTAAGTTTCAAAAAAGTAAAATAACCCGGTCTAACCTGAACCCAATTAGAAAAAATATGTTACAATTTGGTTTGATTTTGCACTAAATTATCCTTGGAATATGTATGGCTGGATGGCTGGATGGCTGGGTGGTTGCATTTTTCTCAAATTGTGTTTCAATTATGCTGGGTTATAATTGTAATTTACCGCAAAACCTTGCATCACTTGATGGTCATTTTGCATGAATTTGCACATTAGTTCGCGCAAATCATGTACCCCTTGAAGTGTGCGGGTTGCCTTGTCTGTCCAGTCCAAACAATGTATTATTATATTCTGCGCATATCACATATATCTTGAAGTGCGCCATACACATCTTCATTTCCTTACCCGAACCATAGTCTAACCCCCATCTATTTGTAAAAATGTACTAGAATATGACAGAGTGTCCGGTTCGATGTCAAGTAGGTCGCAAGGGCAGGCTGACCGCGCGTCCGTGATGCTGAGAGGTGTCATGATGACGGTTGTATGAGGTGCAATCAGGATTGAGAGTGGTGAGACCGGTTCAGTTAACACGGTCGGATCGATAATAAAATCCGTCGGTCGTTCCGTAACCGACGGTCGCGATGACAGAGCAACACACGGGTTGATGTCCGTAACCAGTGCGATAGCCGCAGCACTATACGAGTTAGTAGGCGGTCCTTGGATTGATGGTGAAATAAAAACGGATGAAGAGATGGGTCAGTTATACGGAAGCGGATTGTAAGTGTCAGGTAGCGAAAGTGAAGGTGATCGAAGGCAAAGCGAAGGTGTAGGTGTAAAATAAGAATGTGATCCTGATAAAAGAAACTCGGCTGCGTCACGAACGTCATCGAGCGCATACGAGGCATCCGGGTGGATATCCGGTCGCAGGATCGCTAACCGTCGACGAATCTCATACTGTAAATCGACTGGGAAACCACTAAGAAAAAGAAAGTCTCGATCAAGAGTTGCTATTTGTTGTCGGGTGAGGAGGAATGATGATACTTTTGTAAATTCCCGAATATACTTCCCCAGCTCGTCAAGGGAGCGCATTGACTTGGATCGATAGTGATTGACGAGATTTTGGAGATCCTCGAAACGGTACCGGTTATTGAGTTCTGGGTAGAGTGTCTTGACGGCTATAACGAACGCCTGCCAATCCAGTGGATCGGCAACCGCTTCAGGTAGGGTCTCCCAAAGGTCGCGTATACTGGGATCGACGTAATGCAATGCATACCGTACTTTCTTCGATTGGGGCAGTCCGACGCATGTGCAAAGAAAGTCGACGTCGTCTAGATATGGTTGGAGATGGGAAGCTTTTCCGCTGAAGGTTGGTGCATCCAGGGTGCCTCGATATGGCATCCGGATTATGCTAGCCGCGATCATGATGGACGGAAATGGTGTCAGTTGATTGTCTGATGCGCTCGTGACCTTCGTAGCTAAGGGCGGGTGTATCGTGAGACACGGAGGAAGGGTTAGTAACGGTACAGGGGTGCAAGCAGGGTGAACAGGGACTAAAAGTCAGAAGGTATCATAACCGGATCCAAAAAAAATATAAGGTTTGTGAAACCGGATAAGGCACAAGTCGGGGACGGGTGTAGGTGAGGTGCGCAGCAAAATGAAGGAAAAGCAGTAGGAGAGCAAAGACGTCCGAATCCGAACCTTCTGAAACCACCCCTCGCGGTGGGCTCCAGTTGTAGAAAAGAAATGATAGGTGATAAGAAGAAAGGTGGGGCGATAGGTTCGTCCCGAGGGGGGTTATGTTTGAAGGGATGATGGATTCAGGTTTGTCTAAGAGTCCTAGAAGCTGCTGGACAATCCGGAATGAAAAGCAGTCGATATAAAAGTATCCGGGTGGAGGCAAAGCGATGAGAGTATTGATTCGAGTAGATGAGACGTCGAGGAACGATAGGACGAGGTAAAAGAGAAACTATCCAGCTCACTCACGCACAGGAGAGTAAACAGGAGATCTCCTGAACGCAGAAAGACAGTATTTTTGTGTTAGAAACATGGTTTTATAGTCCTGGGCATAACCCAGGACTGTTAAAGGTAATCCAACCCTAAGTAAGTGTACAGGATTGACGTAGGGTGAGTATGGAAAGAAGGGGTGTCAAACCTTGTAGATGACAAAGAAAGGGAAGGTGTTAGGATAGTAATGACCTTAATAAGGCCAAATCGAGTAGAACCAGTCAAATCGGATGAAGCGGAATACGTACGAAAGCACTGGATTGGATTGCGTTGACTCGGATTGGACTCGGATTGGACTCGGATGATCTGTAAACGCTAGGAATGAAACCGGGCTGGCATGAAGTCGATGGCGGATGAGACAGGAGATGATATGACATGATGAAGAGCGAGGAAAATGTATCCTACAACCGTAGGGAGTATCTAACTCCTACAACGAGGACGAGGACAATTCAGATGTAAATAGTGACAACAGTATGAGTGACGGCTATGAGGACAGCGACTTGGATGCTTATTTCTAGCTATGACAATGACCATCCAAATCTACTTTTAATTATGAGTAGTTCGATGGCTCGTTCAAAATGTAAATGTATTTATTGCCTACTAACGGTGTTGGCTGCGATAAGGGCTTATAACTCCTTGCAGTAATTACAGAAGTTTCGAAAGCACTAAAGACATTACCAGCAACTACCACAATTGCAGTAGTATACAAGAAATGCGCCAATGCCTTGCTAGTATGTATATTCCATGGTAATAATGTAAATCATCCTCGTAGTATGGCAACGATCCTATAAATTTGTGTAACCCCTTATCGGACCTCGGTCAGATCTGCAATGTTGTATGATATTGATTACACAAGCAATTCCCAGCAAGTTAGATACAATGGTAGGGTATTGGTCGTGATATACACACTCGTGGGCACTAGAGTCCTTGGCTCCAACACTATTACGTCCTCTCATGATGGCCGTGCTGCCTCGACTAGTTCATTATTTTCACAACACATAATCCATTTGATTTATAGTACAGGTTCAATGATCTCAAACACGCAGTGTCACACATCGAGCTGTTGGCTGTGCATGACACCCATTTGAATACATAATTGAGTAATTGCAATTGCTCTGCCGGCTAAAAGTAATGAGTCATTGCAGCTGTGCTCCCCATTGGGAGCTTGAAGTAACCTCTGAGGCGAGATTCAACGACACATCTCACTCAAACATTTACTCCACAGGTTTATAAAGAGTGCAACCCGCTGGCAAATGGCACCCAACGACATTCGAAACCTGCAGTTCCCTGCCTACTATTATTTATGGCTATGAATGCGTTCCCCGTAAGTACCACTTGGCTCCTTTGAATGCTGTTGACCTACAAGATAGAACGGCACGCGAGTTTTCTTCTGGACGGCCTGTGGTGAAATAAAGTATGGTACTGTACAATCCATGAGTCGCCTTGCCGATGTGAGCTGTTTGCTCCAATATGCGCAGTATCTGCGACTAATTGTCAGTACCAGGGGACGCAGGTTATCATTGTAGTGATGGATGGAGGGGAAGGTCATCGCAGTCTTCCGTAAGTCATATTAACATTGTGAAACCCAGACACTCTGAGAGGCTGACGCCAATTATCAGCGTGTCGAGTGTCTCAAAAGTACACTAGTAAGCCAAGTCATTATTCGGAGCATGCTTTATCAGCATTTATTGTAGATTTCATTAGACTAGCTAGAACCATTGGATGGACTTCACATCCCCTGCACATCTGTGTTCCTCAGATTCCTGACACTTTGAGCTTTCTCACGTCGGAATAAGACTTTCAGTCATATTGTACATAGCAGTCTATTGTTGAAAACCACAAGTACAACGGCTGCAGGTATCATGCGCGAGCTTCAGATGCAGCAGGTGTGCAACGACGCTTTGAGCCCTGTTCTAGTGTTGGACTAGCCCCACGCTTCGAGCCCTTCGACAATGACCCTTTCGAGTTCGCCAAATGGTTGGTCCCACGCTGGGTCGTCTTTACCCGAATTTTCTTCGTTGTGGTGAAACTACCCGGTAGATTGTCGTCTGCCTTGTCGTCCATAGGCCACGCCTCCTTGTCCAAGGCGCATCTCATCTCGTCAAGGAACGAGCGAGCCATTTTGAGAGACTCAATATCCTCGTCATACTCAGAAATGATGACGCGTAACGCGATGAGCTTGTCGTCCTGCTGCTCCCGTGGAATGTCGATCTTTTTTCGATCTTCATCACTTGGAGGTTGCCCGTAAAACGACTTGAAAGGCTTGCGTAGGACTGCAAGAAGCTTCAGAAGTGGGGTGGATATTCTGGGTGCGAAGTCCTCCGATGGATAAGTGCCCGCAGCAAAGTCCTTGGCCTTGGCGCGACCACCAGATTCGAAATGTCCTAGGTTCGAACACACCTCATCAAACATGGCGAGGTCATAATCCCGATTGCCAGCCGAATATGTGTCACCGGCAGGCACGTAACGCAGAGTAATCCATGCAAGGACATGAAGGAACGACTCGAGATCATCCGCAAACTCGTGCATCTTGCCAGGGTTCTTAAGGAGATTGGCAGACATGAACTGCCATGTGCCCTGGTTGAGTTGACGGTGATCAATGCATGAAATAATAGCATGGCGCCGGATGGCTTACAGTGCGATCAGGGCGTCTGCTTCCAACGTCATCCACTAGTTTACCCAGTTCCCAATCAATCAATAGACCCCGGCCCTCGTCTGTCAATATGATATTCCCCGCGCTTATATCGCGATGTAAAATCTTTGCCTTTTCGAATGCGTGCGAGTGGGCTGTATCATGGTTTGTTAGAAATCTCAGTCAAAATATGCAGGAACTGTACCTTGAAGTGCGTCAAAGACGCCAGTAACCAGTTCTTTTGTGCAAACAAATTTGTAAAGTGCTCGGCCAACAACCCCATGGAATAGCCGGTAGTGCTGGTATGGCGAGATCCGGAGCTTTACGCATAGCCATGGAGCATTCCCAAACTCTTGTGTTCGTGTCTTTCCGCCATCAATGTCACCACCAGCGACATGCTCGGGGATGTTGGGAGTCCCATGAGAGTGCAGGACCTTGTAGATCTCATGTTCAGGCATCACCTTGATGTCCGACGAGCCGGACAGGAATCGCCAGGTGTCCTTCATGTAGATGATTCGTTCTTGATGCCATGGTCCTTCCTTCACGATATTGTCCTGGGCTGGAACCCAGACTACGGGGAGGCTTCGAGTGCGTCGGCTGACGGGCGACCGATTTTGCGTCGACGGCTTAGGACCATATGCATAGCCTAAACCAGACATGCCAGGTAACTCGTATCTGTACAGCGCCGCATCATTGCTTTTGATCCCCAGTTTTTGCCGCACGCGCGCGGCGAGATCAGGCACAATTTCCGCTGGCTGGACGGTGGGGTCGTGGCCACGTTCCACAGCAGAAAGGTGATCAAACTGCCACAAAAATTCGGCCATAAGCCTGGGCTGTGCACGGTAGTTAAAGGCAGCGGTCACAATAACGCCCGATGGGTCCCATCGCAGGAACCGAGCATCCTGGGTTTCGACTAGCATCGAGAATGAGAAGTTGCGGAATTGCACACTGTGCAGAGCGCCAGCATAATGCGACAGTTGGCCTCGGATCGACCTTCCCTCCTTCGTAGCCGGGGTGAACGAGCCTGACTTGATCGCGGAGCGACATGAGTCCTCTGTGATATCTGAAGGATCCTGGAAAGCAGCACCATCGTTGTTCTTAAACTCTATCCAAAGCTCCATTTGGGAGAAATTAGTCCTGTCTGGGATTGGTTGGTCGCGATTGTAGATGGAGATATCTGTCCTAAGCTTTAGCTTGTTTGACGTGTCCTCTCTGTTGCTCGTGTTCACCGCTTCAAGATGTGGCATCCATTGTTGAATCGCGTCGATCTGGAAGAGGGCGACTGTCACACCGTGAGATCATCTGCAGAGGGCTGCGCTACTTACAAATGGTGCATAACGGCCACTATCCGACCCATTCTCCTGGACTTCCTGGAATGGATTC
The DNA here is from genome assembly GCA_019787685.1 of Chiua virens. Taxonomy (NCBI): domain Eukaryota; kingdom Fungi; phylum Basidiomycota; class Agaricomycetes; order Boletales; family Boletaceae; genus Chiua; species Chiua virens. The sequence continues at coordinate 45,065 of JAHNUO010000047.1, forward strand.
TCGGGGATTTCTGGTAACGGTGCACCGGCAGTAGAGAGGAATATATTGAGGAATTCCTTGACGGGCATCGCACCGACCCAGCGACCTTCCATCTCGTCGCTAAGGCGTTCGCGGGCTGTTTCGTAATCCTGAGGAGTAGAGGTGTAAGCCAAGTTTGAACCAAACTTCTTTTTGGCTGGAGTGGAATCGCTGGCGAACTCGAGCTGAGGAGCGTGTTCAAGTTGTGTGCTGGATGTGGTAGTCGACTGGCGTCGGACAACAGGCTGGACCTGGTGAGAGTTGGGCATGTTGAAGGAAGAACGGGTGATCCAGGGTGAGGAAAGAGAGTGAGCGAACATGTAAGTCACGATAATCGCCACGCACCACATGTTTGTTTTCCGACATAAGTATCTGTAACCCGGTAAGCAATCTGAAGTTGGGCCAGCAGCAGGCTAAGGGGCCACGTGACAACCACTGGCAGGGCGCGGTTCGGGCGTGCTACAGGCCGTGAATGACCGGGACCGGTCGGGGGATGCGCGGCAACTGAGTGGCCAAGCGTTGAGAGGGGCCTTGCGTGGGAACCCCGGCTTTGCGCAGCGAGCTCATGTTTTCTCTTTCCGCGTGTGAGGTGCAACTAATAGTCCATCTAATTCAGTACTACAGTACTACAGGACCAGTAACCCTCAGCCTTCAGATTCCAATGTCACCTTGGCTGTCACGGCGACGCCGATGTTTATATTCTTCTTGGACGGGAGACATGTGGGTGGTGACTCGGATGCGGCATGCATGGACAGAGGTTGATTATGGATGTCGTCGACTCGCCTGGACTGGCCTTGATACGGCCGTATGGATGTGGTACATCAAACCACACTGACGCTCTAGGTCGCGGCTCCATCTTTCCTTGACATCGCGGTGGGTTGGCATGTTGCTTGGGATGTGTGACGCGTGTAGTGGACTGTGTGCGTAGCCCATCGTTCCGGTCACCTTCAGCATTCTTCTGGTGCTTCAGTTCGCTCTCGGCACTTCTTGTTGTGACTTGCTCGCCCATCGACCCTCCTGGAGCAGTATCTCGACTTTGCGCACACCGCTGATGCGCTTGCTGGGTGGCTTGGGTCGCCTGGAGCTGTCTGACGAGTTTGCCTCATTCACATCCCTCGACCGTTTCCTGACCCGTTCTAGCGCTTCTAATGGCTTCTTCAGCCTGTTACGAGGATCCTCAATGCTGGCGACGCATCTGCATCAGCTTTCGGCATGGCCAGCTCGTCTCAAGCTTTGTGGCGCGTTTTCTTCAACTATTTTCTGTGGTCCTTTACTAACATGCTCTGATACGTTCTGCAGCTTCTTTGGATGCTCCTTAGTGTCATACAGTCACCAGCAACCATTTCCACCATCCTACAAACCTCCAGACCGAGCCCAAGTCAAAACGGCCGAGCACGAAGACGTGTAACAACCCCCACCACGAATGCACGGCACTGGCGAGCGTAGTGACAAAGCGTGCTCGTAGGCGATGCAGGCATGACTAGGACCTTAGGAACAGGCTTAAGGCAACGACGAATACGCCAGAATGTCAGCCCGAGCGGGAAGAGCGAAGGGAGAGAGACCGCCCACCAGAACTCCCATTCACTGTGATCCAAAGCAAGGGGCTTCACAAATGCTCGAGGGCATGACAGAACCAAGCTGCGTATTTACCCCGTTCAATGAAATAGCTACATTTGGCTTACGATGCTCTGCAGTTTCAATGCCTGTTCAACCTGCTGGCTTTGGTGGGATCCTAGCCTGCCAACGCAAGCAAGTACGAACGTTTCGTACTTGCATATTTAGCCGAGCAGCACCTATTAATACTTTGTACTTGTATTTGTTTGAAAATCTGGAATTATGTCGTTTACAACCATAGGCTCTTACGAAAATTCGAACGTGCTTGCACCAAGTGCTGCTGTCCCCTCCCCTCCCTGCTCGTCCTCATCAGTCTCCAGGTCATTAAGCCCTCTTTCTGTTTTCCTCCACTCATCTCATCACCTTTCTGGCCCTGTGACACCCTCCTCCCTGCGCCGTTCGTCCAAATTACTGGCTGTTTCTACCGCGGGCACGTGCGGCTGTCAGAAAGTGGTCAGATCAACGCAGTGACTTCAGCTGAAAACCGACTTTTTTCGGGGTTGGTAGCAAGGGCGGCAGCGGCGTAGCGAACTGGACGAACATATGGTGAGGAATGCACGGTAGCATGACGTCCAAGAACGTACCCATCTTGAGACGTGTGTCGAGCGCGGTGTGCGTTGGTTGGTGTCAACTGCAAAGATTGTGGCTTAAACTTTACTGTTGCAGTTTGGATTCGGCGGTGTCAATGCTGTCAGCCACGCGATCAAAGCAATGCTACTTACTACTTACACCGTGATTGCATTCCCTCCTACACCTCACCTGCTCCTTGCTCGGAGTCACCGGTCGTGTCTCCCGGTGAGTTGCGTCCCCCCCTCCTCTCCTCGGTGTTGAGACAAACGCGACACGTGGACGATGCAACACGCTGTCATCTCGTTCTCGTCATGTTGCGTCGTTGTCGTGATATCATCGTGATGCCGCTGTCGTCCTCGCGTTGTGGGGCGACATGGATTGTGAATGACACGAAGGAGAGGTGTGGAGCAGTGTGGGGCCCGGGCCGCGAAAGATTACAATGAGTGAGTGCAAGGTGAAGCACACCAAAATACATCCTAAGACGATGCAAAACATGTTAGAACGTTAGCAACAGCACAGGAAGCGAATGGTAGAGTAAAACTCACCCAGAGGATGACCAGAGTCGAAATATGACCCAAGGGGCGAAACGGCCATATTACACGACATCCACACTCACTTGAAGTGCCCTGGAAGTGAGCAGCACGAGAATCGAGGTGCCATGGTGATGATGCCACGGCGGATGCGCGAGTCAACGACAACATACGTCATGGTCATGCTACGTCACTAGTCACTGCTGGTGGTTGCGGCAGCGGCATTGTCGTCCGTGGGAACTTTAGGGCAAGGAATTTTACGGGGAAACTGACCCAGTGTCACGGGTGTATCATGCCAGGAAACAACTCGGATAGCCATGATTCGTCCGGAGTCGCGCCTGCTCATCACTCTAATGTCTCCTTCTCTTCTCAGTCAACGACATTCACTTCCAATAGCGCGTCTCATGATGCAGACAACTCCAACAGACCATCTGACGATCAGTACGCGCACATACCCCATATAACACGAGCGTGTGACGAGCAGAGTCCCAGCTGGAAGCACTCAAAACTCTCCTGGAGAGAGAGAATCGCATCAAGGAGGGTGCAGAGAAGTTCCTCAAGCTCTCGATTACAGTAGGTACTCCTTAGGGTGTCACCGCGAACCATACTCACTGGGACCTACAAAGGACACGATGCGTATCCGAGTCGAGTCTGAATTGGAGATGGATGAGATATAATTACTCACCAAGAAGATCGAACTGGGTAAGGACTTTAGTCACGCATCCTCTCCAAATGCCCACTGTCTCTCAAGAAACGTCCCGTGGCAAACGGAGAAGGAATGGCATGCCTGCGACCAAACGCAGGTTCGCTGGACAAGCGCCGCTATCCACCGTTCGCTTCAGAGCGGACAGCGATGGCAGGGATCGAGGTACTGACATCTTGATGATGTGGCGTGCCCCGACTAAAGGCTCTATCAGATGACTTTCGTACCGCGTTGAACCAGGCGACTTCTTATCTCAAGTCATTCGCGACGACTTCTCGTGCCAGTTCGACCAGTCCAGCGCCGTCATCGTCGTCCAGCAGTCCTGCCAGCCTAACGAATTCTGATCTCGATAAATCGCGTATAGATATCATGAATAAGTTCGTCAACCTTCTCACCTTTGTGTCCGCTACGAGCTAAGCATGACCGAGCTTGTTCAAGCGTCAGTCCCGTTGCCACCTGCATCACTGGTATGACAGCTGATAAGTTGTACAGTGTGATATCATCTCTCTCAGATAGGGCTTCAAAACACTGTCGCGCGGCTGCATACAGACTCATTCGTCACTCACTGGTTGACTTCGCGTCAGTAGAAGAGTTGCATCGACAGTCCTTGGAATGGTTCATAGTAAAGTGATGCAGCTCACTTCTAACCCAGAATTGTATGTGAACTTTCCATAGGTCACTGGCGTGCGACAACAAACATGCTGTTGAGAGAGAACAGGTGATCAAGCTCATTCGTACCGTAGTCGATATTGTATCCGAAAAACGTGACAGACAAGGAAACGCCGGCTCGAGTTGGATCCCATTGTCCGAACCAATCATGCGAGCATTCGTCGCTGTTGCTGAGCACGCAGATGATCCATTTAGGCAGATATGCGTTCAAACGTTGGCCGAGATGAGTTCGTAGAGATTGCAAGTGAGTTATTGTCACGCCCTGACTGTGTCCTCGTCAATAGGTTTGCTTGATATCGATCTGGTTGCAAGGGCAGGCGGCATCCGGTTTCTCCTTCATGCTCTCGGTGAAGGCCCAGTCGAGATCAGGCCCATCCTTGCAGCTACCTTCCTTCATGTAATCGACTCGCCGCGCACTCGTGCTTATCTGCGATTGGGTATCGATGTAGAGGTACATCACAAAGTTATGCTCTTTGTTCCTCTCAGATGGCTCGCCAGATTGCGCTCTTGGCAATGACAGATGCGTATGGATGAGATCCCGATCACGTGGATCGCATGAAAAGTTGCACGAAAGTCATAGAACTTATGTTGCGAACTTGGAGCGGTTGGTATCACACACACTCGACTCTTTCACGATTAACACTGTAACAGGACTGATGTATTTCTGCATGGAAGACCGGAGAGCAATCAAGTCCATCATCAACACGTTGCGTATACCTTCTCTCGACACAAGGGTATTTTCATGTTTTCTGTGGGAAGACGAGCACTCACGAAACACAGGAAATCATCCTGGATATGTTCTTTGATCTTCTAAACATTAAGGCCCCAGAGTGGTATAAAACCTTCATAGATGGACGTCACTTGACAAGTGAGTGACCTCGAATATGCGTTCATGGAATGTGAGATGACGTTCTTGTAGTGTATCGTAAACCCCGGAATTTACCTGAGCGCATTGGTGAAAACAAGTCACCAGAGCGGCCACCTGAAATGCTGAAGTTGACTGACCAGTACATTGCTCTCCTACTGGTGTTCACAAATGCGGGTTTACTGGATGTAATCATATTTCCCCATTTTGAAAGAGGTACATGCTGATTTTATTCATAGGCCTTGACTTGCATGCTAGAGGAGAGTACCATTGTGTCCAATCTGGCGCGGAAGGCCACTCTACTCATGGCAGAAGTCATGCAAATGGCGAACAGAGTCTTGCCATTAACCATTGCAGCCAATATACAGGCTGTTCCTCGTGTTTTCAGTCTGGCATCGGATTACAAAGGTGGGGAACACAGGATTATCGGAACGTCAGCAATATCAGCGATCGATAGTTTCAATCGCAATCGTACAAGGCTACAACCCAACGTCAAGGGTACAAGATCAAGGTTAGCCCTAATTTCATCTCACGCACCCTCCATGAGATGATGTTTTGTTCAGGGCTAATTCTGCGGAGGATGCCGTCCGCCGAGGTCAACGGCAAGTGGAACAAAGCAAGGTTAAGATAGGCATGCAAATGGACGATAAAACGTTCCAGTCAAACTTACTTGAGAGTCAGGTAAATGGATTGATGCGAATGTCGGATTCGTTGTTCTGAGGCCATTTCCTAGGTCATGCTCACCAAAGACAATACGAAGTGGAACTTTGATATGCTCCAGGAATTAATCGATGGTCCACTTCTGAGCCCCAAACGGCTGGAGGAAGCCATCAAAGTATCGCGCTTCATGCGTCGTCTGATATCGTTCTTTCACCTGTTTTCACACCATTTTTCGGACCTTCCGCGTAGGCAGGCAAGTCCGACGTGAGTTCTGGTTCTCGGTTGACTTACTAGGATTGCTTGACAGCCTAATTTCCGATGGGTACGATTGGGGTATAATCTCCTCACAACCCTTCTTGCAAGCCCGGATGGTGTTTGCTTTCTGATGGCGGAGGACGAATTTCTGAATCAAATCGTGAAGAGTTTTGCTCAACTTGACCCAGTTCATATAGCATTCGTAATATGTTCACTGCGCTGATCCCAAGCGACAGTTCAATGGTACTCCTGAGTCCGACCCGATTTTCTCTAAAGCACGCCTATCGGACACCCTAACCTATGGCTACTTTGAAATGCTTGGTACTCTTGGCAAACACGCAGAAGGACTCGAGTATGTTAGGTCCCTTCGGATGTCTTCGTTGTTTACACAGCCTACAGGCTCATGGAGAAATCGAAAATCTTTACCGCCTTCTATCATCTCAGTGAGCTCCGAAATCGTGAAGATATCATAAGTACAGTGATCACAAACTTGCACTATACCATGTACGTCTTCTCGCAGATGTGGCTTTGTGATACTCAAACGCAATGAACCTATAGCGATGGCCACTCACGTGTAGTGCTTTCAAAGGCGTTGACATCTGAGGATGTTCACGTTCGGCTATTTGCGACGAATCACCTTGGCAAGCTCATTCGGAATTCACTAAGCCCAGTCTCGTGGAGTTTGCGACTTCTTCTGACGCAGCTCTACGATCCTTCTCCAGAAGTATGCGAAATGGCGATCCAGTTCCTCGAGGAAGTGTGCGACGCCATGGAAGTGCTCCACTTGTAGTGGAAATGCAGCCCACAATGGACCATCTCGGCGAAATAGGTCATCCATTGTTGCTGAAGTCGGTTCTGCACAGTTATTCTTCGGACTCATCTAATTGACGTTACGTCAGATTCGTGTCCACTCCAATGGGGTTCCGGTATCAATGGGGTTCCGGTATCTCTACAATGCTGGTTACATCGACAGAGAGATGGACATGCGGTTCCATGTAAGCGCACTCATCCTGTTTGAGACTCAACTGACTGATAGAATACAAGGAACGGAACATATACTATGTCGTTCAAGTTGAGATCTTCTTGGCAAAGGTATTCACAGAAGACGACGAAGACGTTTTGTGGGTGCTGTCTGTTCATTCCAGCTTCAGTTCTCATACCATCATGCAGAGCTTTTGATGGTGTTGTCCCACCCCATTTTTATGGGGAGATGTCCAAGACTGAGCTTGGTTGTCAAGTCTTGAGTGAAAAGGGGCATTTTGCAGAGTTTTCTCATTTTATACGGCAGTATGGTCTTGAGAGCGAAGATCTCGAACTCATCCTGAAGCTGAATGTTAATACCCGAGCGGCACCATCATCCCCGTCGCTTCACCATAGTCGGACAAACGTGAGTAGCCCATGTTCATCTGTGTTCAGGACATAATGCCCTGTTTCAATATAGGGATGACCACGATCGCCGCTGGTACAACTTATTTCCGAACCAAAATAAGGCTGAAAGTCGTGTGGAATAAAAGTGACCGAAAAAGATAGTAATCGTGGAAGTGTGTGTACGATCGTGGAAGCACAGCCCGGGAGGGAATCTTCGTGTTGGAAGCGTACTAGGGTCATGCGGAGATGCTGTAAGCGGGGAAGAGTGCGAACTGCCTTGGCGAGTGCATCCTGCGAAAGCATATGGGTCATGGGAAAGTGCAAAGCAGTCAAACGAGCGTACAACAGTAAATGAGGACTTGCGGGAGCGTACGACTTCAAGCTTAGTGAGGCCAGGACAGGCATGTGCAATAGACCGGCCTTCATAAGTGGACTGAAAGACGAAGCTGACGCGCAATTTGGTCAGGGGCTTTAAGCCCCTGAGAACGCTAGCTAGTAATGAGGGTGCAAGATCGCAGATGATCAAAGGTTCATCGAGCGCAATGCTTGTAATCTGATGGCGAATAGGGACCAGCGCTTGTAAATGCTCTATGGTGCCGCTAAAGTGTGTGAGGGCAGGGAGTGAGCCATCGGCGAGAGAATTGAGAAGTGCTGCTCGCGAAGTTCGGAGCGACCGCAATTTCGGATGTGCCTCAAGAAATGCAATAAACAGAGGTTTCATATCAGCGCGTGGATCCCAATCGAGTAAGATGTCCCAGTGAGAGTGTGTAGTCTGGGCCAGCGTGTGTAACACAAGGGACGCACTATTTGTGCGGAAATAAATGGTGCATCGCTAATGTGCAATTTTTCTAGGTCAGGAGAGCGGTGAATGAGCATATCCCATAGCCGAGGTTCAGCGGGAAACTCTGCTCTGCCTGAGAAATGTGCCGGCTACGTGGATGGATGGACAAATTACCTTGGAGATCAACGTCTTCGAACCGCTCATAGAAACCCCTCTTCACGTTAAGGACGAAACCACGTAAGCCTTTGAATTGGGAGAACTAGAGGTTCGATGAGTCCAGGATCTTAGTGTGTCAAGGAACAAAACATACATTACTATGGCTGTCAAGAAGTTCTGAGCCGTAGGACGTGCCGACGGTTGTCAGTCTCAGACATCTGTGAGACAAACTGATTGAGCTCACGACCCATGTGATCGGAACAATGAGAGTCTTACGCAACGCGAACCACGTATCATCGCGTTGGAGGAATTTCATCGGCATCCCAGATGAATGTATGTAGTGCGTCCAGGCTATGTGCAAGACATTGTACGAGCCCAGAAATGATACTTCCGTTGAGATCGTTAGGCCCGGTTGAAAAGCGAACCAGGAGCTTCTTTACATGGCACTCTTAGTAAGCATGCAGAAGGACTCGAGTATGTCAGGTCTCTTTGGATGTCTTCGTTATTGACGCAGCTCACAGGTTCATGGAGAAGTCGAAAATCTTCACAGCCTTCTATCACCTCAGTGAGCTCCGAAATCGCAAAGATCTCATAAGTGCAGTGATCATAAACTTGGACTATACCATGTACGTCTTCTCGCAGATGTGCTTTTGTGACGCCCCAAACGCAGTGAACCTATAGCGATGGCCACCCCCGTGCAGTGCTTTCAAAAGCGCTGACATCTGAGGATGTTCACGTTCGGCTTGTTGCGACGAGTCACCTTGGCGAGCTCATCCGAAACTCGCTCAGCTCGGTCTCGTGGAGCTTGCGACTTCTTCTTACCCAGCTCTATGATACTTTTCCTGAAGTATGTGAAATGGCGATCCAAATCCTCGAGGAGGCGTGCGACACCATGGAAGTGCTACAGCTTGTAGTGGAAATGCAGCCCACGATGGATCATCTCGGGGAAATAGGTCATCCATCGTTGCTGAAGTCGGTTCCACACGCTTTTTTTCTTTTTGAATTCAACTAAATAGATCTTGCCTCACAGATTCATGTCCGATGGGATTCCGGTATCTTTACAATGCTGGTTACATCGACAGGGAGATGGACATGTGGTTCCATGTAAGCACACTCATCCTGTTCGAGACTCGACTAACTGCTAGAACACAAGGAACGGAACATCTACGTCGTTCAAGTTGAGATCTTCCTGGAAAACGTATTCAGTTCGGAAGCTGCGGAAGATGACGAAGACATTTTGTGGGTGTTGTCTGTTCATTTCCAGCTTCAGCTCTCACATCGTCATGCAGAGCTTTTGATGGAGTTGTCCCACCCCATTTTTACGGAAGGTGTCCAAGACCGAGCTTGGCTGCCAGGTCTTGAGTGAAAAGGGGCATTTTGCAGAGTTTTCTCACTTCGTATGGCGGCATGGTCTTGAGAGCGAAGATTTCGAACTCATCATGAAGCTAAATAGCATTCTTTGGGCAGTGGTAAGCCACTTGACATTATTTCTTTCTGCTGTGATTAATGACGATTCACTGGAACGTGCAGGGTAATGTAGGCCCAACCGAAGGTGGTTTGCCGTTTCTCGAGGAGGAAGAGATCATCCCGTCAATTCTTGACATAGCGGAGCACTCACTCATACCTTCCGTGCGAGGGTGAGCCGAAACATCGTGAAAACTGATCAGACACTGAACCGGTTCATAGTACATGTTTCTTTGTCTTGGGACTGCTCTCGTCGACCACACAAGGGACGGAAATATTGGACGACTACCGGTGGGAGGCTACACCATCACCACTCGGTCTTCCGACTGGGTTATGTGTACCAGTGGACCTCAACAGATTCATTTCGGTATGTGACCAGTGTGCACATGGGGGTATCATTTTTAACAGTTTTCCAGATTGCCGCCTGGGAATCAATCGAGCTCAAGAGTGACACAGACATTCGTTTGCTTCCACCCACCGCACAAACGGAACTCGAAGTGATCACAGCGATCGACAATTTGAGCAATACCGTGATTGCAAATGCTGCCCCACGTTCCCTGGCAAGGTCAGTCCTCCCTATCGAGATAAATCATGCCCGACTCACCTAAGCATCTCAAAATGAAGTCACGGCTCGAATACCGTTCCGCGTTCACCTCTCCGACAGTGTTCTTCAGAGCACTCCATATCATTTCGACGCAGCGTTACCGTCTCCCCGTGTGGCGACACATTCTCGACTTATTCAATATCGAGCTTGACCAGGATGTGCTCAAGGCGATATGTGACGCCGCTGTCTCGCTTCGTGCACCTCCGTTTTTCAAGCAATCTGAGGCTCACAGCAGTCGCGTCGTCAGTATGCTGGGTCTGAAGCACGCTGGGAGGGAATCCGATAGCGACGCAGAAGAGGATGATTCAGAGATGGACGACGCGACCGAAGAAGGGCCCGTCAAAAACAATCCTGTCATTATGTTGCGTCCAGTGAGCAGGATCATTGGGTTTGATACATGAATTCTTTTCCTGTTAGTGTCAATGGATTGACCAGATTGGATATCATTGCTAGTACTGCATATATAGTCCATACCCTGATTGGTATCACTGACACTAAGTCTTTGAAATGGGATTGGCGATGTGCCAATGATCCACATGGCCGAGCACGAATGTCGCGTCCAACGTAGGCATCAGAAGGTAACAAATCAGAACGCGAGCAACAAAAGCCAATCAGAGCCGAGGGAGCAACGTCCCTCGGCACGTTCTTTCCAAGAGTCTTGTCTCATCGTTCTAGATGATGAGGCCCATCCCACCACCGCCCACGGCGGTCGCCTTGAGGTGCATCACTAGAAAACCGATCTCCCTTGTAATTCTGAATGCGCATCCAGGTGTATCAAACATGTCCTGAACGAGCTCTTGTAACGGTCTACTAGCATCAAAATACACAGTAGAAAGAGACAGGATCGTAACGGACTGTGGTGCTCGCTCGAGGACGGCGTGCAGCTCCGAAAAGTGTTGGCGTTCCCACATAACCACACAATAGTCAAGTTCTGCAATAGTAGACGAGGAAATCAGTCAACTCGACGGACATCCAAACGATCCACTTTAAGAGCTTGCAGGCAGAGAGGATCAACGGCTGCCATGGACAGGTGACAAACATCAGGTCCACTATGAGTGACTTGAAGGCGAGGTACTCTATCCTCGACCCTCCTCTCCAGTTCAAATCTCCCTAGAAATTTGCAATAATCGAAGGAAAGTAGCTCGAGCGATTCTAGACCCGCAATTACATGCCAGAGTTCTACGCACACGAGGTTTGATGAAAACTTGAGTTGGCGTATGTTTGTCATGTGGAACATCGAAGAAGTGTACTCGGCAAAGACTGCCAACGAACCGGTGTCGTAGGGGAACCAATCCACGAAATCGCAAAATCTCACTTGCTTGGCCAGTGAGAGTGCGAGAGGCTGTTTCGCAGCGATCTGTGTGTATAGGGTGATCTCATGCGACGTCTAGTTAAAATTGGATGCACCTTGGAGGTGCATCATGGCATAGTGCCAAAAAACTTGACATATTCGACTATTCGGGGGAGGCAGAAATTCGCAAAGGACCTGCAGACGAGGGAGAGCTTGGCGAATGTACGACTTTCATTTGACGCCAGACGCCCAGCAGGTGGAGCGAGGCATTCGAATATGTGGATGTATATTTCGTTTGGTATGATGAGTAATTCTTGGTTTCCTTTGCGTCATTCTGGCGCTGGGGGAAAGCACGGACTAGTGGAAACGGAGAGGAAAATATCGTGGACTCACTAGACCATTTCAAGAGTGCCATCTTTCTAGCAGGACACAAACACACTCAGAGCTACGACGTGGGTACCCGCCCATTACCATGCTGTGCTAGACACTGGCCAGAAGCATTCTACATTGTCAATTGTTATAACAACGTCGTGTACAAGGTCTAGTAAGAAAGTACTATGGAACCACCCTTCGTAGTTTCGGCAGATTCTAGTAGCTTTGTTCATTTCAGAAGCCAGCATTGTATTTGATTATCTTGGACCAGGTAACCACATTGTCGTTTTGAGCCCTTGAAGCTGCCAAGGCCATGAATGATAGTACACGACACCGACGAGGAAACTTACTCTTTCATATAACAGCGGGAGTAAGGCCGCTCGACGTGCATACGCAAAAGACAGCGTTGCCATGAGTAGCGCTGCGAGTGGATGGAGCGTGAGAGTCGTGCCTGGAGCTTGGCGTTGTACACGTCCGTTTGGCTGGCCTTGACGGCGAAGGCCGACGCCAAGCCATCAAGAACTGGCTTCACAAGTTGCAACGAGTACGAGACCTGTAGAACCATTGAACGGGCGGAGACGCAACTGCGTAATCAAGACACGGACCTGGACTTCCTCGATGAAGAGCGTAGACACCGGTGTACCGGTGTTAGGGCCTATGTTAGTACGGTGAACAGGCGAGCATTGTGATCGTATTTTATGTGCGACGCACCCGCCAACATGTAAAAATTCGGAATGTCCGGGATTGCGGTACCATAATAGCCAGTGGGGCCCTCATGGGCGTCATAATACCCCTGTACAGTCGTTCCGTTCAATCCTTGGATGTGGACAGGGTACTGATCCTGACAAATGAGTCAGCAAGCACAACTTGAAACCACAGGGAACGTATGACCCCTATGAATCCTGTCGCATAAATGATAACATTGAACGGCAGTATTTCACCTTTCCAGGATAGAACGTTACACTCGATAATGCGTCCGAGATGCAGAACGTCCCACCTTTCTTTGTCCGAATGCCACTGTTTACTATTTGTTCGATCCCATCGAAGTTGAGCGTGACGTTCGGCAGACTCAGGCTTTTGAGGAAACCGCTATCAGCCACTGCCAAATAGATGGATGTGAGAATTGACATGAGAGGGATGCACAGTGGACTTACGATGTGTGGGTATTAGATGGTCGTAATACTTGCTCGGCGTATTGTCTAATATATATTGTTGCAAATCCTGCAAGGAAGTTACGTCAACGCCCTGGGCACATCGCTCGACACGCAAAACATACTTGACGTCTTTCACGAGTAGCTACGCTTTGAGGCCACAAGGAGGGCCAATCGAACTATGTATGGACATCAAACGTAAGACTATGCAGCGAGAAGTGAATTGCAGGTACCTTGAACATGATGTATGCACGATGAAGTCTCATCACAAATGGTATGTTAGCGAATATCCATTTGGCCGAATCGGAATATGGTATATGAGGCTGAACTCGTGAGTGAATACTGGGATATCCTGGAGAACAAAGACTCACTCGCTGGTTGAACCACACAGGAGTACGAATGAAGTTGACAATTTGAACACTCGGATCTGCTGCGAGGTGAGGGACGAACTGGGCGCTAGAAAAAAATCAATATGTCGCCAGGAATTCGTTACTGCGCCAAGTACCCAGAAGAAGCGTTAACAATGACAGCTACACGCTTGTGACGAAGATCCAGTCCCTGCGGCCATTTCGCTGAATGAAACGAGATTCCATTAAATGTCCCATATCCTGGTATTTCGAAGGGCATCTTTGGTATCTCCAGGATGCCTACCGCAGAGATGACGATCTCTGCGATGTCCGTGATTCTCCTTCCCGTTAAGATCTCTTCGGCGACGATCTCGTAGCGACTGTGGGCCCATCACTCCATTCGGCCGAGATCACTTTGGTATTGAATACGAGGCGGGGTGTAGGTCATACTTTTTTGACAGAGCGATCCAATACTCCTGAATTTCGGGTTGAAGGCCGTGAGATTTGTTCCAGTAGGGATTAAGGTCAGTCGATAAGCTATACCAGTGAATCTCCACGTCAGAAGAGCAGCCCTAGGAGATGGTGATCAGTGGGTTCCCAAACGAATAGTGGCACATACAGGATACGTATTGGCCTGCAAGAACGTCAAAACCATGTCGTTGACCTGTCTTTAATGCTCACCCTCCAGCAGCCGCCTACTTCGTCTCCCGCTTCGTATATCTAGAATTGGCGGTGAGCAAACTCTCCCCTCACACTGAGACGATACTTACGGTGAAATTTCCAAATCCAAGTTGGGTCTTGAGCGCAATAGCATATGACAGACTTCCGACACTCGAGTACGGATCAGGACATGTTACCATCGGGACGGAGCAACGACTCACCCAGCACCGATGATGACCACTTTAGGCTGCGCTGCAGTTTCTTTCGCCATCATGATCGCAGTGATGGCAGATGGGATCAGGGCGTCAAGGAAGGACTTTTGGATCTAGCATCAGTATCAATACATTGTTATCTCGGAAGCCCTCGGCGCGGTCCAACGTCAGCTGATACGAGCATCTCTCGCGGATAAAATGGGGTTAGAATTGTGGGAGGAGATGTGAGGATGAAACGCGTACCAGAGTACGGATATTACACCATAGAAAGACATCTGAGATCTGACCTGGGCAAGAATGATGTGCTCGTTGGCGAATCCACTGTCACAGGACCTGAACGGCGAAAAGAGTGAAGTCGAGACATTCCATGACAGTGTCGGCATCGGCGAGATCAGCAAACCTACAGGGGAGGAAAGAATTACAGTTTGGTGGAGTCGGTGCCTAATTGGTGGGCGACGACCACGGACTCAAATAGCCAACGCAAACTCGAATGTAAGAAAGGGGGAAGCGAACGGAAGAAGCTGGTATTTGCAGTATTTGAACGGCGTCGCCATCGCCACTGTCACGTTGTGACGACTGTGACGCACTGTAACACGCCAGGGCTAGTAGTTCAAGCTCGTTATTGCAAACCCGCACGTATTGTGAGGAATTAGTAGGGAAAATGCTCGTATTTATGTCCTCTTTCACAGTATCACTTGCAAGATCACTCATTCATACAAATTTGTTGTCGCTTATGTCGCTCTTTGCAAGGTAGTCGCTCTTTTGTCCAACTTTTGTCGTCATCTTATGTCGTGTACCTGTCTCTGATCGAATCCAAAATAGGATATACCCTGTGCTAATATGACTAATTTTGTACATGACAAGGGGGTGGTCCCCCCAAAGTAGACTGGCGACCAGCCGTCCAAAAGAGGCAATCCGTTGGAGCCTTCGATACCCCCAAAGAAACTGCCGGTCAGTATCCAAAAACTTTGTCATCGCACACCTCTTGGTTGAATACTGAATATTGAATCGCGGTCTTGGTTATTTCAGGTACTCATTCGACTACAGCCTTGCCCACATTATTCTCAATGCCAAGACCGTGGCAGATCTTCCCATCGGACTTCAATCGGCAGATGAGGTCGAGGGCACCGTGCTGGGGAGGACCGTTTGGAGCTCCGAACCAGCAGTTCGACCGGCTTGAGAACGACCTCACCTCTGTTGACCGCGAAGAGAGCCCTGGGTGATTGTCGGCCTCCACCGGCCATGGTACATCAGCGTCAAAACCAGCAATCAGTGCTTGACATATTAGCACGCGTTTGAGCCGTCGATGATCGATTATCAAGCGCGGTGTTTTTGTACATGCAAGGACACATCCGTACTACGAGCGGGACATGCCCATCGCGACGGTACGTGCCAGTCTATCAGCCATAACTAGAGTTCTGAGCACATACTTCTTTTTCTATCTGTAGATACTATCGATCTTGTGAGCTTCAACAACCCAACTGCACCCTGGAATATCAATATCGTCAACTGTGCCGGACATTATGACGGAATGGACACGTTCAACTCTATTCCATCCTACGCTGTTGTCGCTCGGCGGGACATGTGAGTGCCTTTTCGTCTCTATATACGTTTCTGCACTCTTCGTTTGCGTGGAATACTGATGGACCACACATCTAACAGTACTTATTTATGACTGATCCCGACTCACGTTCCACAACTGGACACATCTCACACGTGAATTCATCGCGCGTGCCAACGGGACCGCCTTGGATTCCGCCAGCCTGTACAGGGCGCACAAATCTCGAGCGGTAACGGGACTAACCAGGGAGCTAGAGGCTCTGGTACTCACGCTATCACGTCATCCTGTTACAGATACGGCAAGAGATGAGTATGTGGACGCTGCCCATTCGCCTGGATAGATTAGGTTCGACTTTCATCTAATCCCTCACTGTCCGCCGATACATCGTCGCCAGCGTGCGCCGTATTCACTGGTACATGTTGCTGGATACTGCTGGTTTGGTCTAGTTTCTCGGTATTGGCTAGGCCGCACGTCCGGCAAGCCCTTGCTTGGATTTATAGCTTGAGTAAATCGGAGAGATTGAGCGCTGAAGGAAATCGATAGGCCTTACTGCACAATTGCCTTATTTATCGAAGTCGTCGCCAGGCTTTACGATGGGCTCGATATAAAGGGTAAGTTCTTGGAGCTACGTAACGGCGCTAGGGTCCGGCTAATTGCTCTCCGCCGGGACGAAAAGTTGAAGCGGGACCGCCATGGATTCAGAAGTCGTTCGGGTTCTGCAGGCCATACACCCGGACGCAAGCGTCGATCTGCTCCGTCTGTTGAACAGCTTTGGAGCGCTGCCAGATTCTCTCGTTGAAGTTCGCTATCGCCTTAGAAATAACCTTCTTGGTAACCTCTCGCAACTAAAATTCTATTCTATGCTCATGCTGCGTTAGCCTCTCCTTTGTCATCTGTTTCTGTCGCTGGCCTCCCAACAAGCCCCTCACCCTCATCGCGGACTCGCACCCCAACAAGTGTTTCTCCCGCCTCGTCAACTCTGTATGGCGTCCCCAGGGTCAAGCCCTGCAGGCAGGATGATGCTCAGCCAGGCCGGTTGGCGTCTCCCACCCCCGCACAAGATCTTGACTCTCCGTTACCGGCTTCACTATTATCTCGCTTGGACTCTCGCTCGTCTTCTGTGCGTTCCCAGCTGCCAGCTGGGCTTTTGAATCTTCCCTCCTCTGTTACTCAGAGATCAGAGCGGCTGAGGACCAAACCATATGAGAAGCCCGGGAAGCTTGTCAAGGTTGCCAACAGGTGCCCAGCGCGTGGAGCGCTGCCACCTGAGAAACCCAAGAAACCCAAGAAATCTAAGCAGAAAGACCAAACTGCGTCGTGGGTTCCTCGGTCAGCCCCACATTTCCAGAAGCTCGAAGACCTCGATGGACTAATTGGATTGCTGGGCTCTGCGGCGTCGTCGGCTACAACTTGGGTTCATGAAATCTCTCAGGCATATGGGGCTTTGTCTGCGGATCCTCATTCACTTAGGTCCATTGCGGAGCAATGCCAAGATCTGGATAGCGGCACGGCAGTCGATCAAGTTTCCTCTCTCTCATCTATCGTGGGGCAATGTCGCAATCTGCAGCAGAAGTCTATCCGGGTTGATTTTGCCTTTATGATCAGCTGTATGCGGCTGACGCTGAAGTGCCAGAGGTGAGTAAGCCTTTCTCTAATATCTACTTGTATGGATAAGCTGTTTTCAGTATCAGGGTTCAAACTAAACAGAACCTAGAAGGCATTTTCGAGAAGGAGCTAGGAGGCTCCTGCAACGTGGGCTTCCAAACCTTTTCAAGATGGCATTCAGCAGGTTCCAAGTTCGCCAGGGTGGCAGCTGGGGGTAGCCTCTACCTCCTAATTCTGATTGCAGGTCTGGGATTGCAAAAAGCACTTACGAAGATGCTGGGGAATCTCCCGTTAGAATTTGGAAATTTACTACGTACGCCGCCGAAGGGTGAGTTGTTGTTTCTGCCCTCTACAGAGTTAAATCTCATATTAAGGGTAGAAAGTCCTAGTAGACGGATCATTGCTTCAAATATTGTGCCTAGCATCTCTTGCATGATGGAAGCTTGGCCTATTCCCATGGCTGAAATGTTCCCCTCTGAGGGTTTGCCTTCTCAGTTTGTGAGCAAAGACCTGGAAAATACTGATGTCTTTTTTGATCATTTCAAAACCAAGTAAGAGGTATAATCAATAATTCAGTCTAGCTGCTGACCATTCATTCAAGTTCCTTTGGTCTCATTGACCGTGATGTGGCATTATGGGAGCCCTGCTATATGAAAGGCTCAGAACCTCTATCCTTTTTGAGGCTGGTGACTTTTGCAGAACCACAAACTCCTATGCACTTTCAGAGTGGAAGGCAAAGCAACTATAAACTGCCAACTTCCCCCCTGCTGACATTGCCTTCTCCCTGTTCAACCATCCATACGTTGTTTGACTGTTCTCATCAGGCAAATATGTCTTTTCCTATACCCCACGAACCAACTCAACGAGAAGAATGGACTCAGCATGAAAGGCAATTGGCAGAGGGTGCTCCTGTGATAAAGGACTTGAAGGACTTCAAAGACAAGGCTTGTATGGCTGTTTTGTCTGTTGAGCTGGAGCTAACGTTGTAAGGCTAGGTGGCCAGCATGTACCCTAAAGGCGTCAAGCATGCCCAAGGGCAGTATATTCGAGTGCCAATGGCAGTGCTTGGAGGGTAGGCAGTCTGATATATAAACATTATGAGGGCTTACAATACTTGCTTAAACAGTAGCAATATTGACATTAGGTGTAGTGATGGAAGTCTTCTAGCTTTCATTTCGACCTCTATGCCCCCCCATCTCCGAGATATGCTTTGTGACCTTTTGGCTTTGATTTGCCCTGCTTCAAGTTTCTCGCCCACTGCTCAAGAGGTTGCCTCTGATAAGTATGACCATCCAGCAAAGGATTTCCGAGCCATGCATTGGTCCTGGTACTTCAAATATGGGACATCAGTGAGTATGATTCATATATTGAGCTGGTGGCCAGCATCGTGAAGGCTGATACTCAGCTTCAGGGAGAGGGTGCACCTGAAGACATTCACCCATATTACTTAGACAGGGATGGCTGCACACGTACAAATCATTCCCAGTTTATCCCATATTTGTCTCAAGAAACCTTCGATCATGAAGAGACGTATCACCTCTTTACAGAAGGCTTTGGGGTTATATTGGAATGGCTACAGCAAACTGTACGTGTATTGTCTGTATAATGCCTCTAAGTTAATAGATGTTGCAGCTCAAGTCCTGGTTACCTGAGGAATACAAGATAATTGCTCAAGTTGCTTCTGTACTTCCAGAGAACGCACCCTCCCCTGTGCATCCGTTTACTTCTTTGGTACTCAATTTCAACGCATGTACAAGGGCACATCGTGACTGCGGCGACCTTCTTTTTTGCTTGGTCTTGCCTATTGGCCATTTTCAGGGGGGTTCTTTGGTTCTAGTAGAGCCAGGTCTTGTTCTGGATCTGAGACAGGGTGATTTCATAGTATTCCGTTCAAGCGAGGTCAGCCATTTTAATCTGAAGTATGCGGGTAACAGGGCCTCTCTTGTCCTATACTCAGACAGTACCTTGGAAAAATGGAGGAAAAACCAGAATAATTGGAACCATAACATTTACACGAGGTGCTTCCAGGAAGGAGATCCAAATCGCGAGGATTAGAAGATACTCTGCAGACTTATCCTACTTTATCATACGAGATCGTCCCACTATTGCCTACCTTATGTTCTGCTTACTATTTCATCTCAAACTTTAACGTTAGAAGTTGACGCTGCACCGACTGCCACTGGCGGGTTTTGAAGCATTGTTGGGAGAAGGCACGAATGAGAGGCAATGCTATACGACTCCTTCGAGAGTTTTACTTAAAACCTAGGTACCAAGCTTAGGATATGACAGCCTTAACCTCTGTAGAGCGTCGTCTCCAGGAAGATATACCGGTAGATCGCAGAACCCAGTTTCTGAACCTAGCCTGGAACCCGTTCAGATAAGTTCCACCCTGCGATATGTACAGAGGAGTTCGATCAATACTCGTAATGAGATAAGACATTATCGTGCCGTATATTGCTTATCACCAGCGGTACAAACTCTGCTCGCTGGAAGGGTACGCAAGCTACGCGACCTGAAATATTAGCAATTCGACCCAGGCCAAGGCCGCCTGGTTCAAATCATCAGACCGCTGCTCGTACTAAAGCTAAAGCAGCGTTGTTCGCGATGCCATATGTATGCGTACCCTAGATGTCTTGATGGGTTAGCTCGAACTTGAATATCATAGCTACGTACTGCCAGAGCACCCACCGTCGCAATACTGTGTCCCGCACTTGCTGCTGTGCATCTCAACGGCGAACGCTCAGTTCCAACTTGCCGACGCACGTGGCTTGAGATTATCGCGGGAAGGTGCGCCTTCGGATGATGAACGGCAGGTACGCCTTGCGCCTTGCCGAGGATGAACAACAAGTTACAGATTTCAAAGGAATTGATGAGCACGAAGCCCTGCACATTGTGCTCTTGGAAGCGAGAAGTCGCATCTACAGTTGCTTTGGTCTACAGTAAAGGAACTTGATGAGCACGTATGCGTCAAGTTGCGGATGAAATCCTACCATGGCAACAGCTTCCACGAGGGGCACAGGGTTATCTTGTTTTCGTATATACTAATGGCATGTCAGAGGTAGCCTGAAGCAGGGTGTTGACGACGTCGACGCTCTGAAACATAGGCTATAAAAAGCATCAAAAAGGAACTTGTGGCTAGAAGCGCTCATCAGCGTACGGTCAAGCGCACACAGTCTGCCGCTGCGTTGTGTATGCCCTAGTGGGGTGACCGCGTGTCGAGCCCAGGGGTTCATTGGGAACGTCTTTGATGTGATCAACATAAATAGACTGTAGGTTAGAGTCGTGGACTTCTCAGCGACGATGTTAATGGTCTTGTGTTTGCCGATTTGACGGTGCTGGAAGTATGTGAACAAGAAAACACGAGAAAATGGACAAAAAGCCCACGCACTGGATTATAGTATTCCCAAGGATTTACTTCGAGAGGGCGTTCAGGAATGAATATGAAATCCACACCCCACTATCACCGCAAGGTCAACGGGGTAGTTCTCGACACGACTCAGACGGACGCACCTGACACCAGCGAGGAAGGCTAACCAACTGCAATGCCTGCCTATGACCTCGAGCACAAATGTTCTCGAGTGCGACGTGATCGTTGAATTGATGTCCTTGATGGCTTCACATATCCTATGCAAGGTTGTTGGCGCGCTGATGGTGAGATCGCCAGCCATACTCAAATCGTTGTTGATGAAGCCAACAAGCCCAACGATGCGAAGGTGACCGTGCTCGGTGAGCTGTTCTTGGGAGATTCTACCGTGTGTGGAGAGAATCGAGAAGCATGGGCGAAACGAAAGATGTCGGCTCTGGGGACCCATGACCACCACAAATGACGAGTACATCAATACCTGCTTTGATAAGGTTGATATAGTTATGCTGCAGGATAGACAACCTTCTAAAAAAAATGCCGACCTTCTGGGGTGCGATAAGCTTTTGAACGGGCAGTTCCAATAGGTGTATGTACCGCCCTGAGTGCGATTTAGCTCAAGCCACATCAAGCGTCAACCGCAAGATACCTCTGCAAATCAAACGCCAAGGTTTTGGGGTCTGGACAAGATAGGAATCTGCTCGACAAAGACATGCGAACAAACTCCCCATGGCAATAAGAATGTTCTCGGGATGCAAGAGTCAAGGTTATGAGCAAGCGCCGAGTGGCTTCGAGGTTCGTATTGTGTGGTTTGCTCGTATTTGCACCTATAGCGACCGACGGCCTGTCTTCTACAGATAGTATGACAACGCCCAACGCAATTTCAAGAAGACCACCCGCGACTCGTCGTAACTGTCTCTGACCTGTCATTAGATGACTGCTCGACTATCGTTATGCAAGGATAAAGTGGTCTGGTGGCTCAGTCCTGTCCATCTGGAAGAGTAACTTCAAGTTCAAAAGGTTCAAAGGTGAGATGGCCGCTTCTCTTGTGGCATCTTGTAGGTCGACTCATTTATATTACCAGAGCCTTGCATGAAGTACTACCATGATGAACCCGTCAACGAGTACCAAACTTATGTAAAACACGTTGGTCGAACGCGTAATTCTACGATCCGCCACTGCCTTTGATTCCCAGTGACTGCTCCGAAGGCTGAATCGCCCGCTCGAAATGATCTACCTTCGAACAAAACGATGGGCAGAAGCAAAGGTGTAACTGTTCACGAAACTCTATCTCTGCGCAGTGGACCCATGCTGTTGTTGTTCTATTGCAACTGCCATGTGCATTGTTTCGTCGAGTTTCCACGAGACTGGGGCATCGGCGAGCAATCATTCATGTATTGGAGGTTGATGACACGCCAGTGGGTTCTCATCACGTATGACGTGGCTTTACTGCTCATGGTCCCTGAGTCTCAGGCACCCCATCCTTGGTGAGCTTTTCAAATTGGGATCTCGTGCTACACTCACCTTCCCATCCCATGCGTCACTCGCGTCTGTGGTCGGTCCGAACAGTATGCTGGCGCTCAACGCAAGGATTATCTGGACTGCTTGCATTCAGTTCAATTGCTCCCAATGTGAAATCTGGACCGCCAATATTACTACGAGTCTGTGTGCGTTGCACCGAGGCCAGACGTGAACAGTTTCTGGCGAGCGAACCATCATAACTGCCTGCTTGTGCGGACGAGAAATAGGACAATCATTTGATGATCACATTGATGGTGCGTGTCCGCCGTTGATTCCACCAGCGTGGGTTAACCCTCAGTGTAGCTCTACACGAAGTTGTGCTGTTGTTCATGTCCACTACGTCGAAGTATACTTTCCAGTCATCCTCCGTATTGAACAAGAAAAGTACCTACCACATGTGTCCACCACGTCGTTCCCGTGCTGGGACCACTCTGCCACTTCTCAGACCCGTTGTCTGGCGCACACATCCATGTCTTGTACCGCCGCATGCATCGTTTGGCCATCCTTGTGGTGTTTATGGTATGCCTCACCTTCAGCATGCTTGGCATGCGTATGTTGGTTGTATTCGACGAGGTACAGCCATCCCGCTCCGTCCGCACGTACTCTCTTGATCTCGCTCATTCGGTCTTATGCAATCAACATGCCCCAGCGCAACACATCGGAAGGGTCTGCTGTACCGGGCCTGACTTCCTCATTCCTACTTGGCATCATGCTCAACATCCTTGACAAATCCGACATGCATCCCAAATCCCTTGCACCAACTCTACTGCCACCCGTCTTACCTACCTGCCCCACAGCAATCTTCACAAACAACGGATGGCCTTTGAAAATGCCCTCACACTCGTGTATCCTCTCAATCACACCCTCTTTGTTCCACCTGCTCGCCTTGGTCCCAAAACTCTGTGTTCCGTTCACTCTCTCGCACTCGCCTGGATGTTCCGACTGGGTGATAAACAGCAAGGGCGATGTTTCCGCGCGCATATCTCAGCGGACATACCACCAGATGAATGCGTGGGTTATGTGGCATACACGCTTGTCCCGTGGGCTTGGCTTGTGAATTTGAGGCTGATTGAGGTTCAGCAGGCCCTTGTACACGTCTCAAACGAGACTGCGGAGTGGAATGAAGAAAGATTGGGCGTCCGTCCCAACGAAACGCTGTTTCTACCCGACGCGGAGCCACACAAGTTTCACCCCGTGGATACCCCTGGTCCCGCACGGGGGGGTGACAAATGCCATCATTCCGATCGATATACTCACCATGGTACTCGAACGTCTCATCCAGCTCGGCACGCTTGTCGGTTCTTCGTGGCTCCGACTCAGGAAGGCCGGAGACTGTCAGTTTCGTAGCAAGGTACGGCGGTGCACGGTTCTCAAACGCTGCGTTGACACTGGCCACAGAGAGGAACAGGGAAGCCCTTGGAGGGACGTACGTAGCTGCACACGTCCGTATAGGCGATGGTCGTTTTCAAGCAAGGGTACGGAGAAATGTAAGGCTCGTCTGGTGGATATTTGTGTGGGACGTTCTGAGGGTGGATGCACAAATGGTGTTGACACTGGAAAAACGCATCCTGCCCCAAGCAAAGTCAGTCGTTAGCAATATTCACGGCAAGGATGATAGCGAGGATGTAGATATTGACGATATACTGGGACCACCAGAGATACTTCTGGACAAATCTAGCCTAAGGGGACCCCACCCGCAATTGCCACCTCTCCATAACATGTTTTCTCCCGAGCTCTCTTGCCGCAACCCACTCCATACAACACCAAGCCTTCGGGGTCACGTCTTCAGTCCTAGTTTAATTTGCTTGTTTCCAGTCTGCACACGCCTACCACCATTTCAAAGCAACCATTCAGATTCTCCGAGTTGTTTATCACTCCCTACACACATCCACTTGGTTAGATTCCTTCCCTTCCTTTGCTGTCTGTACCTGATAGCCAGTCATGTTTTGTTGCCAGAGGTGTATGTCACACTTGTACCAGTCTTAATGAACAGTGCATGTGTTGACACGGCATGTAGTATAGCATATTGTTGTTAAGGTAATGCATAGATCATTTTTCTAAATTGATCGTCAAGGGTGTGCGCGTATCAGAACGGTACTTAGTGTGCTGACTGTCTGAACAACAACTTGAACTTAGCGTTCAATCATCTGATTGGCATAAACGTCAGCAAACTTGCTACCAGATCTATTCACAAAGATATAATATAGGCAATCCATGTTAATTTATAATCTAAATGATATTTAATTCTAATTGGCAGATAATTGGTGATCAAAGAGTATCTTAGTCTGTTCTATTGATATTAAATTGTAAACAGTATCTGGGAATATCATCACCCCCCCCCCCCCCCCCCCCCCCAATTTCCTGATGTAGGACATTCATTTGTAGCGCCCCCACTATTTATGGTGTTGATCGTTTCATGTTCGCCACCGCGTACATACAGGGCATCCCATACCTCAGGACCTCATATCTAACTGCTCCATGCTCTCGCGCATCGACTACTTCAACCATTTCGAACGCACCCCGTACTGAGGATGAATAGACGAATCAAATTGCACGTGTGAAGCAGAAGACGATAACCAGCAACACTCGTAGGCATATCTGAACAACAGTGGACAAATATCTCGGAGAACTTGCTGACCGATCGACGATGGTTTGTAGCCAAGACGAAACACCGCGTGCAAGGGGTACAAGCGACTCGGATCAGCTTGCAACTTGGGTCAATCTCATCCCTCGAAAGAGATGCACCCTTCGTCGGATGACGACAAGCGGGACACGAGTCATGTTTCCTACATAACATCAACGTAACAGCCAGCGTCAGGAATATCGAAGAAATGTTACTCTGTGATTAGCCAGTTCCCTTCACTCGTCAACGAATGCAAACTATTCTCTGCTCCGCAGCCCATGAGCAACAATCACGGCGACCTGTATAACAAGGAAAGGACACGCAACTCCCGGTGAATGCCACCCCAAACTCCTCGGCTGTGTGTTGATGAGCAGTGCCCGCAAGTTCCACGACCACACGGGTGCGGTCAAAGTTACGAGCAGTCTGGTCGAATATACTTAATGACCTAGCAGATAAAACATCATATAGCCTCACCTTTCCCCACTCTATCTGCTTTGATCCCTCGCCTGGCTTACTGAAGTCCATAGCCTCGTCGAGAATTCGTTCGAGACATCGTGCCCCAAGTCCAAGGTAAATGACAAGCATCTCTATGAGTTCATTGTACCTACGGTTTGTGAACATGAAGCAACACATAAGACCCACATCGAAAAGGACTCACCGATCGCTCTCGTTCGCCCCAACGCCAAAAACACCACTCAGATCGCTTCCCGTATCCTCGAGGTTGGCATTAATTTTGTCCACATTCTCCACGAGACCACCAACAAGGTTCACTGCACGTCGGAAGGGCATTGGCCTGCGTCGTTGGCGTCGTCCTTATTAGGAGCGGTGCCTGCACTGGGAAGAGATATTCCTCTCGGCCTACCCAGGAAGTTTCTCAAAATGCAGCAGCCATTTCTGCGCCCGCTTGTAAGTCCCTGAGTCCATACTCATCCGCCAATAGCTCTATAAAAATTTAGATGTCTTGTCAAGGGTCTACCAGCATGGGCGAAGTACAAGGGAAATAACACACTGGGAAGGTTACGACAGCCTTGACGAGTATAGGTGTCCAATTGCTTGCGAGCCAGCTCACTGAGTTCGATGCCGTCCGCACGGTAAACTTCTTTACAGATGATGTCGATCTTCTCATCGATGGGGAGATCGACATCGTAAAGGAACTTGAAGCTGGACTCTCCCTTGCAAGCCGCGACAACTGCTTTGGCCAGAGCACCAGCACCAGCTCCTCCTTCGGCGCAATAGTTGCTAACTACTGCTGCATCGGCGCCAGCAACGAGTGCCTCCCGACGGATAAGCTGAAGCTCAGCATCGGAATCAGACCTAAACGAGCGTGCCATTTGTGAGAGAGAAAAAAGTGAGAAGTAAACATACGAGAAACGATTGATAGCAATAATAACTTCGAGGCCGAATTTACCCGCATTCTGGATGTGTCGGGCAAGGTTCTCGCATCCTTTCTGGAGGGTACTAAGATCCTCCTTGGTGTAGGTGTCAGTGAGGGGTTTGCCGGGAGTCGCTTCGGGTCCTCCGCCGTGCATCTTCAGTGCCCGGGTCGTCACTACGATCGCGGTAGTATCCGGCCTGAGGCCTGAGATTCGGCACTTGATGTTGCAGAACTTCTCCATACCCATATCGGCACCAAATCCACCTTCAGTAAGCACATAATCGACACAGTCAGCAGAGTCACCTGGTTCCGTTCCCGCGAGCTTGAGAGCAACACGATCAGTAAGAATAGAGGAGTTGCCGTGTGCAATGTTGGCAAAAGGACCAGCATGAACGAAAACAGGAGTGCCTTCAAGTGTCTGCATCAAGTTAGGCTTGACGGCGTCCTTCATCAACACTGCAAGAGCACCTCCGACACCAATGTCATCGGCTGTGACGGCTTCACCACGTTTGCTTGTGGCAACAACCATTGCCCCAAGTCTCTCACGCATGTCATTTAGATCCGTTGTCAAAGCCAACACGGCCATGCATTCACTTGCAACGGCAATGTTGAAATCGGCCTCCCGTTCATGCCCTTGCTCAGTACGATTGCGACCAAGTGTAACTTGACGCAGGAAACGGTCATTGGTATCCAGAACGCGGTTCCAAGTCATTGTCTCTGGGTCAATATCGAGGCGAGCGAAACGGTTGATTTCTTCCGGCGTAAGATCATTGGGATTGGTCTTGTTGATGCCAAGTTTTTGCAAACATTTGAACATCAGAGGAGCAAACTCGCGTTTGCCCTTCTTGGTGGGTACGAGTCGGCTATAAAGAGCCTTGTCGGACTGAGTGGCCTCGTGGAACATACGTGCGTCGAGAGCAGTAGCTGAATTTGAGCTGAATGGTTGTTAGGGCATCTTTACCACAATTAATGAACGACACGAACCAAGCAAATTGTTGGCAGCCGTCACCGCATGGATATTGTGGGGTCGCGTTCCGCTGTGCTGACGAAGCGTGGAAGGCAATATGCGAGTGCGGAAAGGGAAGGAGACTGAGCCGATAGAGGTTTGGTGAGTGAGCGAGAAAGAGATAGCGCGTCCGTGTGTTGGAAAGCGGAATTGATCGGAAAGAGTGCGGAATCGTCGGATACGGAAAATGTGCGGAACGTTCGGAAAACTTTGGATTGGACTAGAACTCGATACTGATGATATGATGCTGATCGTGATGATGATGATGATGATGATGAGACGGATTGTACAAGGTAGTTTATATACGAAAGTGAAAAGGCTATGAAATGTATAGTAAGTGGTGAGCTTAACGACGTCAAATAAAATGAAAAAGCAGTGGAACGCTCGGACCAGATCTGTAGCCGGATGCGGAGTAATCCTTACAATATCGCCAGTCAGACGTAAGTTGAACTGCAGAATGCATCAGTAACCTGCTGTCAAGCCAAGATCAAACTAATCTTACTTCATCCATAGGAATAACCTAACTGTAATCACCACGGGCGGGACCACCCTTGATACCAAAGGTAGGTCCTTGACTGGGCTGACGGACGCAAGCAAAAGCAGGACGACCTAGGTGTGCACCCAAAGCTTGTGCAAGACCAATGGTTGTGGTCGACTTGCCCTCACCCAGAGGTGTGGGAGTGATACTAATACAATCATCAATACCGACCGTTGTTCGACTTGGGAACACACTCACCCGGAAATGACGATATACTTGCCATCTTTACGATGGGCCAACCGATTCAAAACGCCAAGTTCAACCTTTGCTTTATGCTTGCCGTAGCTCTCCGACTCATCAGGCTGAAGACCAATCTCGCGTGCGGGCTGAGTGACTGGCTTTAGTGTGTGTGCCATGGCAATCTCGATGTCGCTTGGAACTTGAGTCTTGATGTCAAGGGGGAGTGGTACGAGCTTGCGGGCACGAGCTTGTTCGAACTGACGGACAGCAGCTGTAAGGGCACTCTCCATCAATAGGGCGACAGTCATCGGACCAACGCCTCCTGGAACGGGGGTAATGTGGGAGGCATATAGCGCTGCTTGGTCGTACTCTACATCACTAACCAGACGCTGGCCAGACATCTTGGTCGCATCTGGGAAGATCAAGAATGAGACTTTCACCAAAGGAGGACATGGGATTCAGAATACCTGGGATAGAATTGATGCCCACGTCAATGACAACCGCACCGGGTTTGATCCAAGAACCCTTGACGAACTCGGCCTGTCCGATAGCGGCGACAAGAATATCGGCTTGCCTGACCTGAGAAGAAGGGTATTGTGAGAAATGCTCACGGATGAGAAATAATGTACTCACAAACTGCTCGAGGTTCTTTGTACGACTGTGACACTGGGTCACTGTCGCGTCCTTGTTCCTCAAGAGACTACGACAGGGTTCCCGACGATATCACTGCGACCGAGTACGACAGTGTTGGCACCGGAGATGGTGACACCAGTCGACTCAAGCAGCCGGATGACGTCTGCAGGGGTACAAGGGGTGAACAAAGGGGACGATGCGCGAGAAGAAAGGTGTCCAATATTGTACGCGTGGAATCTGAGGGAGATAAGCGCGTGACAGATGCTAATGGGGATGGAAGCAATACCCATCAACATCCTTTTCAGGGGAAATCGATTTGGTGACTGTGCGCACACTGTCGGGATCAATATGAGGTCCGAGGGGAAGCTGAACGAGAATTTCGTTTACAGAATCATCATCGTTGGGTCGCTTCACTGATGGAGACGACCTCCTGAACGGAAGCAGCTTCGGGGAGGGTGACATGCTGGAAGCGGATGCCGACCTCCTCCAAGGCTTTGGCCTTCATGCGGATGTAGACAGTGGAGTCAGGACGGTCGCCAGCCTGGACGACGGCGGGGTGGGGCTGGAAGCGAGGAAACTGCAGCTTCAACGCAGCGACCCTGTCCACGACAGATTGATGGATCAATCTGAAAAGGGGGTGAGGTCGACGCGACGGAGAGGGGGGGAGGTATACTTTGCGACAAGAGTACCATTGATGAGAGAGTAGGACATGATGGTGATGGCACGAAAGAAAGAACGACCGACTGATGAAATGGAGAACACCATGAAATCTACAAATTCAATTAAGCGCAAAGACCAGTGCTCTTACATTATATACATTATATTGTCATACTTGTGTATACCGTCTAGTGTGCTATTTGTATACGTTGAAAATATTTCGGTTGACTTGTCGAATGCAGTGCCATGGGTTGGGATTGAACGAGAACGCGCACTCTGATGACGCGTATTGTCCTATTTTGGATAGCTGGCAGTTACATTCCATATTTGTACATATTAGGTTTCTGCTATTTTTGTGATGGCAGCGACCTTGTAAACAAGGTAATTATCGCGATTTGGCCTTGCATGCATCCCTATTGCGCCTTGTATATTGCTGTTCGGCTCCTTGCACTGACTTTCTCCACCGCCTTCTCACTGTCGCAAATACCAGGAATCTAGCCAGTTTGCAGATGGATTCGACTACATGCACATATCCCTTGCCTTAGTATTTTTGACCTGGTCTGCTGATCGCACTGCTAGGGCAAAGTCATTTACTATCTCTGGTGAGGTGTTACCAGTAGGAGCCTCTGTGATCCAGGTTTATCTTCTCTCAGGCATCGAACCTCGTACTGGAAAACCCAGATCCTTAGTGGAAAGGCAATACTATATCAAGATTTGCTCGGGGAATATATCAAGATTGACAAAGATAGCGAAGCACAGAATGGACGGTATTTCATGGGATGAAAAGGTGTTTTTGTGAGCGTACATCCTTTACTGCATGATGTAGAGAGCTGAATAATGTCATCGATGGGAATGATAAGGATGACTTCCGCACAGAGGTTTACCAGAGGCACCACATATGATGCAAATGGGATGAACTCGTTGGAAGTCTCTCGTCAACGACCGGAGATGTGATGAGGAAAGTGAACAACAACGGTACAGCAAACCCATGTGACGCATTCTACTGAGACAAGCTCGTTTTCAGTGTTCGAGCTACCTCTCTACAGGCTCCATGGCGGCCAATTTTTCACATGCCAAATTCATGCTCAAATTTACGTTCACCACAGCTGCACGTCAAGGCTTTGACGCACACGGCCGTCAGGCTGACCATGATGTCGGAAAGGTGGTCCATGCAGTTGACGCAATGCATTCCACACCTGTAGTTGAACACGCATTGTCAGCGGTCAACGCAGTCTCACAAGTTGCAGGGAACGTACAAACATTCGAGAGCACGTGAAATGTTTTACTGGGGAGAGCCGAGCTCTTTACGTGTCGCTGGCTTGGTCTGTTGTGTCGTCCATCAATCAGGTTTGATCTGCCCATCACAAAACCCTATGCTATCACTGATTACTACAATATTCAATACAGGTTCTTGTAAACCAGAAAAATGTGATGATCTTCGAGTCATTCAATTGGCAGGTACCATGAAAGACGTCTTTTCGTTCGTTCACAACGTCGATCCATTGAAGACAATCAAGGAATGCGTCGAACCCCTTAAACTCCTCATTCCATAAGTAATGGAGTGCGCTTAGTTCGTTCGCGACTATGCTGATAAGAGCTTCGGTAAGGGTCCACCAACTCGTGTTGTCTCTCTTGCTCACTTCCAACGTAGTGGCTCAGATCGTGACATCCACATTCTCGGACGTCGAAACAAGGATTGCAGATTACCAGAACAAGTGGTGTGAGCCCAGAGTTGCGTTCTTGCGGGGGACTACGCTGTAGACCAGAATCATTGTCGGTTGCTTGCAGGACATGATTGAAAATGCAGGTAGGCTTGACTTTTTTGGATCCTAATCAGATGCTCATGGATATGAAACGCAGCAAAGAAAAGCGCCCTGAAAGACTTGCCATATGCAGATGGTACAAGGCATGACCACAAAGGGCGTACCTGCGGCTGCGCACTGCAGGTTTGCTCTGTTTCTTGGTATTGGCTGCTGTGCAAAGTCCGAGTAAGCCTGCGTTGGAGAGATTGAGTACTGAAAGCAGTTGATAACTGGTTGGGTTCTGCCGCTGAACCTAAGAAGCAAACCTTACCGGAATTTACCTTATTTATCCAAGCAAGAGCCAGCTTTGTTATGGATTCGATATAAAAGGTAAGTTCTTGGGGCTACATAACGGCGCTTAGGTCCGGCTAATTGCTCTCCGCTGAAAAGAAGGGTTGAAGCGGGACCGCCGTGGGTTCTGAAGTGGTTCGGGCTCTGCAGGCCGTACGCCCCAACGCAAGCATTGATCTACTCCAACTACTAAATAGCTTTGGAACGCTGCCAGATTCGCTGGCTGAAGTTCGCTGTTGCCTCAGAAATAACTTTCTTGGCAACCCTCGGCTATTAGGCTTCCGCCCTATGCTGGCCCCACTTTCTTAGCTTCCCCTTCGTCCGTTTTTGCTGCTGGCTGGCAGAAAAGCCCCTTGTTCCCTTTACAGGATTCCCTAACATGTATTTCTCCCATCTCGACAACTCTGTACGATGACTCCAGGGCTGAGCGCGGCAGGTTGGAGGAAGCTCAGCCGGGCCAGTTGCCGTCGCCAGCCTCCACCCAGGATCTCGACCCCCCATTACCAGCTTCATTACTATCTCGTGAGGAATATCGATTGTCTTCTGTGCGTTCCCAGTTGCTGTCATCAACCTCCACCCAGGGTCTTGACCCCCTGTTACCAGCTTCGCCACTACCTCGGCGCGTTCCCAGTTGCCATCGTTATCCTCCACCCAGGATCTCGACCCACTACCAGCTTCGCCACTACCTCGGCGCGTTCCCAGTTGCCATCGTTATCCTCCACCCAGGATCTCGACCCACTACCAGCTTCGCCACCATCCTGCAAGGAATATCGCTTGTCTTCTGTGCATTCCCAGTTGCTGTCATCATCCTCCATCCAGGATCTCGACCCCCCATTACCCTTCGCCACTATCTCATGAGGAATATCGCTTGTCTTCTGTGCGTTCCCAGTTGCCATTGCCAACCTCCACTTAGGATCTTGAGTCCACCCCTCCCGCACAGAAGAGTCTCCGACAGCAGATATGTCTACGTCACCAGCGAAGTGGAGACCAGAAGTTCTTGCCGAGGACGTGCCTGCACTTTTGACATTAGGGTCCACCCCATCTCGTGTTCTACCAGATCCATCTTCCTGCCCAATCCCCTTTCTACGCTGCTTTCTGAACTCGGGAGTACACGACGTCTTTGCGATACTTTTCAATGCACCTTTCATGACTGTTCAATTGCGCTCAAAGAACTTCATCACACCCTGGCCTCATTCACAGCGTTGTCGGATAGCCAAATTAAGTTATGCCAATATCTCAAGATGGCCCTAGCGCACATTGACGACTACATAGAGGATGCGCATGTGGAGCTGGAGATTCGCATAGCGGACAAAGAGCTCACCGCGTGTGGGTTCGAGACAGTGCTCTCCGCGGCCGCATCGCTCATCGACATGAACGAACGTGCCGAGATGACGGCGAATGCAAGGGCTAGCATCATCTAGATGCTTACTGGTATTCAAACAGCCCTTCGAGCGGAGCCACCACCCTTTTTAAAAATGCGTATTCAGATTACCATTACCTGAACTTTTTTCTCAGGAAAAGGAGTATCAAGATAGGTTGAATGGATAAAGTTCATTGCTCTGACAGAATAATTTCACAGTAAGAATAAGGAATGGCGTGAACAGTCCAGCATACTTTGCGAGAGCAGGCTTCAAGTCCTTGAGGATCCCTGGGCTGTACATGCCCACAGCTCAAGATGAGTCACAAGAGCAGCTATATTTTCCTCCGAAGATACCGGCGATAACTTTTGAGCGCTAGATGGGGCTAAGGTTCGCCGCCAGACTAACTCATCAACCGTGCTGAGGAAATTTACTGCCCGAGTGATGGATGCAGGATATTCTGGTGTGAGATCTGAAGGGGAGGATAAAGTTTGCAGCAGCGAGGTGGGCTTGGTGGCGTTTGAAAAGTCCGAGTCCAGTTCATCAGACGAGAGTGGTTTGTGTGATTGTATGGGTGAGGTGACCTCCTGCAAACATCCATAATGTTAGTAGCGTGTACTGAATCCCAAGAGGACCACAGACTACAGCCAGCGTCGTGTTCTCGTGGATCGTGGTCCAATGATGATTACCGAATGTTGAGCTACACATGTGCCCAGTAGGAGTGCACTCTGCAGGCTTTGGGGACATTGAGTTTGCCCGTGTAGGAACGGCCGAGGATGTGCTTTGGCATGAGGAATCCCCATCATTACTCAGGTTGTCACTGTCATCCAGGGGCATGCCTAAGAGGTATGTTTCCTTCCCAAAAAAAAGGATCCAGGGAAAGTGAAACTTACTGTGACTTTTGCAGTGTTGCTCTGCAAACGCGAGACGAACTTGAAAAATCAAATCAAAGTCCAATTTTCTGGACGAGTCTTTCAAGAAAGACTCAGAGTCAGATGTGGTTACTTGGGTTTCATCCATACCATCGGGTTTAGCGTGTTCTCTGACAGAGTCTGAGTTAAAAGCCTCATCCAAGATGGGGCTCTGCATTTGAGATATATGAGACCTTGAGGCCTTCTGTCAGGTGTAAGTGTAACCAAGTCCGAGTCGATCAAACTGCGCGGTGCGTGGTAACCACTGCCGCTGGTACCGCAGTATACAGGGCAAGTCATGCTGCACGTGTGCTGGGCCACGTGACTCGACTCTCTCTCAGCGGCAGATTGGTTATTTGAAGGGGTCGCAAGCTGTGACCAATTGACCCCTTTGCATGGCGGCGCTGCCAAAATGTCGACCTGTATCAGGGGATCCCAAAAATTCGTAGTCATCGTCCCCGGCCCTCACAAGGGCTCACCTCGTGTACTCCTGCTGCGAAAAAATATATTCCCGCTGGCGAACGTCCAGCGTTGCTATGTAGACAATGATTATATTCGTCTATTATCGTCACTTGGCAAATTTGGTGATGCCCACCGCGCGTTGAGATGACGGTCCTAATCAAGGACCCTGAGGCTGCAGTCTTTGCAAGCCCAGCAAACGACAAGATTTCCACCAAGCACTTCCGTGTTGAGAACAAATTAGGCATGTCCATTCAGTTACCAGATCGTATCCAAGTCCACTGACTGCTCCTTAGTGCCCTTTTATGCATTGCAATCTAACTACGCACTCTAACTATGGCCATGATGCGTTCGAGGAGGGACGTCTGAGTTGCCTCAAGCTGCTGCTTGACCACCTCCTGCATTCTTTCATTCACCCTGTCCTCCAGCATCTCAATCCTATTCCCAAGGTCCCGTACATCTCGTCCACTGGCTTTCATATCGAGAGACGCCTTCACATAGTCATATGTGGCATCCACAACTCTTTGAATGGCCACTACATTGGTTCCAACATCCGCAAGACTCGATTTCATCTCTCCCAGGTCCGATTTGAGGGTTTTCACATCTGATTTGAGGGTTTTCACGTCTGATTTGACCGACGCCATGTCAGACTCGAGGTGCTCAAGGCGGCAGCCATGCTGCTGCAATGCGTGGCAGAGCTCCGGTGTAGTGGAACCAACTAGTCACTCTGCTGTCAGCTTGTATCACGCAGAGAGGAGAGTACTTGCTTGCTTGAGCACTCTGCTGATTCACACCAAATGTATCAGTGGACATGTCAAAGGCCGCAGTTTCACTACTCTAGTCAGAAAGGAGCTACTATTGAACAGGTTGATTGATTGTACTCACCAAAATCAGGAATACTTTGAGCTTCGGATGTCGAATGAAACTGAGGATGGCGGGTGCTCCAAGCCGCAGATCTTGGTGGGTTAAGGGTATTGGCAGCACAGCAGAAACCTAATATGTACAAATATGGAATATAACCGCCAGCTTCCCAAATTAGGACAATCCACGTCGTCAGAATGCGCTCCTCAGATATGTTTTTGCTCGATCCCAACTTATGCGACTGCATTCGACGAGCCATCCGAAGCATTTTCAACACATACAAATGGTGCATTAGAAAGTACATACAAGTATGATAATATTATAATGTGAGTAAGGTTTGATCAGGGTGCTCCGTATCCTTGGTTACCTCCAGCTCATCGCCATATTCCCGATGGTCGTCCATACTTATCTGTCTCCAAGTTGGCAACCCGGATCGAGATGGAAACTCGATTTTGATGGTGATGGTGATTATATGGATCTAATGCGAGCTGCACAGCATCAGAGCACAATGGAACTAGCTTCAATATGATTATCAACCCGCATCTTCCCTATGAGTAAATTGCCGGTGGAAAGCATTCGAATGAGGATTACTTACTGGTGACTTGGATCGAAGTGGTGAGTAAATTCAAGTCTCACCATTATGTAAGTAAGTTGGGTCCCTTCGGGGATGGCCGAGGCAGTTTCAACAGTAGCCTCGCCTTGCCTCTGAGGAGTGCCCATTGACACGCCTTGAACCCGATCTTTGTTGTAGACTTTGACGACACGACGACACGTAGGTGATAAGACAGGGCTTATATTACTTTCCCCAACAGTGAGTCGTCCTTTGCCGCTTCCGCCAAGTTCAATACATACTTTATCTTGATGCGGCAGCACAGCGCTTTCTCATCACTCGCACTGCCAACAGCATCTCCATTTCAACACATGTAGCCGACGAAGAGGTGTCGAAGTTGCATGCTTATCGCCATTCGAGATGTGCAAATATCACGGCACAGATAGTAACTACCGTTTGCCGTGAGTCGAGTTCTACGAGTAGCATACTCGCACCTGCTGACTATGAAGTGTTGTATAGGAATGACCTGACCGAACATGAACGTCTGGGGTTATCGAATGACGTCTTGTGGAACCTTATAGGTACACGCCTTTCCAGTGTTCATCGTTGGCACTGAACTGATTGTCTATGTTACCGTACTAGGAGGGAATTATCTAGTTCCTCCCCATGAAACCGGTAGGACAGCAGTGAATGATCCCTGGTTCTCAACTGACCCGTAATTTGGAAGTAGTCACTGGGTCTTAGACGTACGTGTCGTTCAGTCAACGTTTCGAGCTTTCGATTTTCATGCCAAACATAAAGATGGCAAATGAATTCCCAAACGCTAGGGTCATTGGACTTGATATATCCAAGCCTTCGTAAGTCACGTTTATCTTGCTGGCCTGCAGGAAATGAATCCTATATTCCACCAGAATTGTGGCCCTACCCCCATTCGTCGCGTTCATTCAGCACGACATCAATATGTTAGGCATTTGTTGATTTTTGATCTTATGACGAAACCGCTCGCAACCCAGAACAAGGCCTACCTTTTGAAGACGTGTCTTTTGATTGTATCCAGATGTGCGCAGTACCAAGTGCACACGGCATACACCACGTCAAAACGATTCAACCCACTGACTCCTCCCAGATTCCAGATAGAAGCGAGCTTATGATCAAAATACATCGTATTCTCTGCCCAGGTTTGCCTGTTTTTCCGCATTATTCATCCCTTTTTCTCATTCCTCTTCACTAAAGGGGGATTCCTTGTTTTCTTCGAGCCTGACCAGTCTATCTCGAGGAAACTGCAGAAGTGCGGTCCAGCACTTGCCGAAGTTGATCATTTGCTGGACAAGCTCCTGCACATCCCTCGTTCGAAGACGCTTGATGAACAACCCAAATCATGGTCCATAGCTCATGAACTCGAGCACGTGATTTACAACAGCAAAGACAGCTCAGGGAGCGCTCCACTTTTCAAGAAAGGTGACATCAAGCCATTCTTCCTTCCAATAGGAACATGGCCGGAAGGTATGTCTCATCGATTGGCTACGGAGAGATTATTCATACATTTGTCACTTTTCAAAGACCCGATTCGAAAGGAGACGGGTCGAAAAACGGTGATTGTTCAGATGTGGTTGATTTAGACTCTTGGAGACCAGTTCCGCCAACTTCCTGATTTCAGAAATGACGAATTCAATGCTCTCCAAAAGCGGGCTCAGGAGGAGGTAGAGGATGAGGAATTACAGTTACAGATGGAGTTCATATATGTATGGGAAGGAAATTGTGATCACACAGAGATCCAAAGAACGAACACTATTCAAGGCACCCACCGATGGTAGCTGCAGCAGGAGATAAGCCTCTGGACGTTGTGACAAAGGGTGATTTACTTGTCAGTCACACCAACACATGCGAGTCGGCTATGCGTGAAAATACTAATTCAAGAACTTCGAGTTTCAGCACTCCTTGCCATCATCCCACGCGTACATATCAGACATCTTAGCTCATCATCGCAGTGTTACTATCGTTTCCACAATGTCAACTAGTATGGCGGTCCTGTTCACCGCCTTCTTAGTGCAACTATCGGAGAGTGTACACGTAGAAGATGGACAGCGTCTGGCATACCTACGAGTCAGACCAACCAGTCCACACGGGAAGGATCTGGTGAAAGAACTCAAAAATCCGTCGGTATGTGGCACAGATCTATGCACTCTCGCGCGACACACTCATGTCCTAGTATGGTGGGTGCATGGACAGCCCGTGGGCACCCTTATTGGTCTGAGAGATCGCTATTGCTTCTGAAAAGTGCTGCCTGAGGTGCCCGTGGGACAAGGTTGCTGTTCGATATGTGATGGAGACATCTCATGCTGCACGGAAATGGCCAGGTGATGCTTTCAACGAACAGTCAATGTATGGAGAGCGCTGCTGGAGTGGTAGCAAAGGCAACTGCATGACAGATCGGTATGTGTCTCGGGCTACAGTACCTTTGATGTTTGCTCCTGCTAATTAATTTGTCTTGAGCACGTCTCCATCTTTGTGTGGACCTTGCCACCCACAAACTCGGGCCCGACATCATCCTCGACGAGCTCGACGCCAGAGCCAAAGCCGAAAAGGAAAAACAGAATGGCAATGCCCCACGACCCTCGCTGTTTCCTCCCTCGACGACAACAACTTTGGCAACTTTGCCTCATGCCTCTGCCCAACCGCGGGTGCTCTTGGACTTGTCTAGCTCGGCACCACTGAGCAGCGCGGACATGTATGTTCTGGGAAACTCCACACCGACATTCCGTGCAAAGTACATTCGAGCCCATGCACTCTTGCTTCCCCTCGTGCCTGTCACGAATGCACCTCCACACACCGTCTTCGCATTGTTCATATCCGAGTCATGTTTGTCACTGCACTCGGATGCCACTCCTGCTCTTCTCACACAGGCTCGCTCGCTGCACCTTGTTGCACGATTTTTCTCCCTCGCAGTCAAGCCCATATCCACCTGGGATCTCTGCCTCGCATCTCTCAAGTCTTCTTTGGATAGGTTTGATGCTAGCTTGCTGACAGCATTCGATGCTGCGGATACACGAGGGGACGAAGTGTGGATGAAAGAGGTGGCCTGTGCAGGCTGGGAGGTTGAGATCTGTACGAATGGAATCAACCAACGGGTAACCAAGTTCGACGGGTCCGCACAAGAGTGGGAGATGGGCAAACTTTGGGCGGAGAAGCGAGAGGTGTTTTACGAGCAGGGAAAGTGGGATTCATCTGCCAACTTCACGTGCGCCCATCCTTGTTCCACCTGTTTCGGTGTTGACTGGGATTTAGGAAGGATAACCATCTCGACTTCACCGCTATGGATGAGTTCGTGACCCGCATTCTGATAGCCATAGAGCAAGATGGGGCAAGGGCTTCTAGAGTGTTTCCAGTGCAAGTCAGGTATCTTACTCACATTGGCGGACAGAATTGCCGGTGACGTGGTAAGTGCCCCTCATTAACTGTTGGACTACGCTGGCATGAATTCCCATATTCGACTGTTGCAACCATCATCAATGACATTTGATATGCTGCCGCAAGTTATCGGAGTACATTTCTTCATTGCTTTCACAGGCACGCATGCTCAGTATATCCCTGTTTCTCTCAGCAACCGCTGCATGCTTTAGAGAGGCATTCAGGGTCGTCGACGGCATCCTCATAGTCTCTGCGGGAAGCATGGATAGCGGAGGACGTGAGGGTGAGGTAAGGGCAGTCAAAGTGGAGCAAGCCGAGGACATCGTGTGCGTATCCGTCCTATCCTACTCTGCGACACAGCTCCTACCACAAATAACAGCGATAAGCCCAGCATTGTCCACATTGGAACACTAAAACCATCCTCACGTTTGAACACAACAGGCCTGACATCTTTCCCAAATCAGTAACCAGGAACTGCTGAAAATACCACTTACTCTGAGCACTCATGAGCGATATGGCCCAGAGAGATGTCATTTAAGACGGAAGCAAAGAAGCATAGTACAACAGACATCATGTTGCCGGAGTAGTCCCCGTAGTGAAAGTCAACCTTACTACAAGTTAGACTCGTGACCAGTCGTCTAAAAGAGGCAACTGCGTAAGCCGTCGATAGACAGCTACCAGTCGTGACGCGCGACGTGTCCGTATTTCCTGTTTTGGATCACCGGCACCCCAAAAAAACCAGGACTTTTGTCAAAACGGTTACCCTGAGTACTTGTCTTCTTCCTGCTAGCAATGCAAGTATGCGACAAGCCCACTACTCTCTCATCTGATCACTTTGCCCTCTTGTCTAGTCAACTATTGCAAATCTCCAACCTCAACCTAGTATGCTCTCATTCACCTTATGGCATGTTGAAAGGCATACAGCAGAACTGACGACATCAGCAGTCCTAGCCGTAGTATCCTTGTTGGGACATGTCAAGGAACGCGATGAATGGGATGGACTTGGAAAAGCGACGAGGAACTTCAGGCAGTCTTACCTTTTATATCCAAACTAAATGGGCAACCCGCTTTGGTTTGGATATAAAAGGCAATTTCTGCCTGGCTCCGAGCTAACTGCCAAGGTTTTATGAGATGCAAGCCCTAGGTATGTAGGACAACTATGCCAGGCGTAATTGATGTTGGGCTAATGGTTTCTAACAGCCTCAGTACCAATGGTTGAATCATGAGGAGGCAGTAGTAGGGAACTGCGCGGGTACGGGTTGCACTCTTGTGACCCGTGCCCGTACCCATGGCCGGTGCATGGGTACAGCTACAGGTATGTAAGTTCTCACCTTGCCCGACAATGACAATAACAATGACAATGACAACGCGATAACCATTATAATGTGGTTGTCGTGTTGTCATTGTTGCCCTCATTGTTGCTGTTGCCATTGCTGTTGCCTTGCCTTGCCTCTCCTCTCCTCTCCTCGCCCTTCCCTCGCCTGACGACGACAATGACACGATAACCGCATTATCGCGGTTGTCGCGTCATCATCGCCTTCTCCCCTTGTCTCGCCGCATCCAGTGATACCCGCAGGTATACCCGTGTGGGGTATGACCTTGGGGTATGTTGGCTGGTACCCATCCATTACCCGGGACCCATTTGCAGGGGTATTTGGCGGGTACGGGTATGGGTACAGCTGCTGGTACCCAGGGTTTTACCCCTGCAGTTGCCTAGGAGGCAGCAAACTGGCGGGACCCAAAGCCTCAAAGGCCTCCTGGAGTAAAAGGCATAAGTCTTTCTTCTCAACAACCTTGACAGGTCATCTTTCGTTGGTGCTGTTTACCAGGTTTGTCCCCCCCTCTGCAAGGGGATATCAGAGTAGTTGGCGATTGTCTGGGAATTACTAAGGTGGGTTATAACCGCCTGTATTAAAAATTTGGACAGCGCTCTTCTGACAGCACTGGTGATCATTTCTCAGAGCTGGCTGTACCAGGGCAGGTTAAGTTTGTTGGCCACGTTCTCCCTATGCTTCAGTGGGAGAGTATTTCTCTATCCAGAAAGGCATTGATACAGAATCGAGAAGGACTACTTAAGAACAAAAAGTCTACTATTATGGGGATGGCTGCAGACCGTGCCATTCAATCCATTTAACGCCTACCATTTCATACTTTTCCTGTACAGATTGAGGAACTCCAAGGCTTCCCCTCAGCCTTGCGTAATGCATTTCCCCTGTTTCCTCATTGTGGCCGAAAGCTGAGTTGGCAGCCCAAGCTAGCTCTGCAGATTCGGAATTGACTTGGTTTTGTTGAAAGGAAAAATACTTTCGCTGCAATGCTTTAGCAAACTGGCGGTGGTAACGTAGGGAGAATGGAACTTCAAGTTTCTCCTTGAACCATGAATGAAGCGCCTGGGACATTCCTTCAGCTGTCCATGTTTGGCCTGAGGAAACAAATAGACGTGTCTGATAAAGACTAGCGACCTCTAGGGCACGCTCAGGGGAACCGCTTTGAAACTGAAGAACTGCGGCAAGCTCCACAGGTCTGACTATTTGAAGAAGGGTAGCGAGGATGAGAGCAAGCTTATAGGGAATGACGCGAATTATGGCCTTGTATATACTGGCAGTGCTCGAGGTCTTGTTGTAGTTGCTTTTGGTGACCAGCGTCTGAAGATTCTGTGAATAAAAAAGATGACGAGGGGATTCTGGGCTGTTTGAGTGCTGCCACATTTCTTCCTCTGTTCCTCTAGCTGGTGGGGACAACAAATGCATTAAAACATAGACAGAGCTCCAAGTGCGAGAGATGTCTTGAAGCCATGTCTGAAGGAGAGTCACATTCCATACAACGTCTCCTGTTTCTTCATCTTTTTGACAAAGGCCAATTTGGGTAGCCATGCAAAGTCGGTTGAGGAATTCATTGGCCTGCGTAATATCTGCCTCTAAGTCCAGGGGAAAGAGGCTAAAGCCTTTTGTGTGTTCATCTTGTAAATCCTCTGCAGGTAGTCCAGCCAGTACAACGTCGAGGCCAAGAAAGACCTTCTCTTGTAGATGAGTCAGGCACTCCTCCAGAGTTTTTTGTACTGCAGCCAGGTAGCTATCAATATAGACTGTATGGTTCCACACACGAACAGCATCGCCTTTCTTGGAATCGGAGAGCCACAGAATGTTTGCTCGAGCAGGGGTGTTTCGGACCACTCTACTGAGTGACCGAATCCATTCTCGTATAGTGCCAAATGGAGTTGGCTTCAACTCTGAGCACCATTCTCTTATGATGGACTCAACGTATCTATGCCATGAAGCAAAGCCATAAGATGATCCAAGCTCCCCAAAAATAAGTTTATTCACTTACTTGGCCCATGTTTGCCCGGTACTTTTCAAGCCTTTTGTCAGTAGTAGTATTTCCATATCTTCCGCAACGTCTAAGTTGGCCTCTTCCACAGGCTTTGTGTCTTTGTCGTCATCGTCATCGTCATCATCTTCTGATACAACCTTGGTCAAATCTCCATCTGAGTCTTCTTCATCTAGGTAGTCGCTTTCGCTAGAATTCTCATCCTCGCAGTAGCCTCTCATAGAAGAGGCATCCTCCTTCTCAAGCTCTGAATCCTCCTCCTCGTTATTCTTGACATCATCGTGGTCAAAACTTCCCTTTGGTCTCCTCCCTTTGATGCTGCCCTCCAAGTCTGAACCACAGGGGCTACGATTGCTTAGGCTGCCAGCATCTTCATCAGAAAGTCCCAAGTCCTTTTGACCACCAGTATCAGCATCCGACTCCTCTCTATTGTTGTCTTGACAGGCTTTTTTGAACCTTGTATACCCTCGGTTGAGAAAGTCCAGTATGAAAAGTCGGATACAAAATTGTATCCGAACAGCCAAACAGGTAAGCAATTCTGGGGCATTGAATCCGCCGTCTTTATGAATCGCTCGCAAAGTAGTAAAAATGGCCACCGGATCAGCATATCTGTCCTGAAAGAGGTCCAATGTGTTGTTTGGGAGATATAGGGCCTCTAAAACATTGTCCAAAGCTTCGCTAGTCTGAGATGGTGGACTCTCGGAGGACAACCTCAGAGCAGCTTCTAGGTCCTTCAAGGCCTTTTGTAGCTGTTTGGTAATAGGTAGCCTGAACGCCTTGAATTTAGAACCAGTACCAGGCCCTTTTGAGTCTGGTTTTCCTTTTTCTTCAGCGTACAAGTAACAAATGCCTTTAAGATGGCATCTGAACACAAAGCACAAGAGTCGAACCTCCTCACTTGCGTATGCAATTTGAGTGTTGTGATGAGGTGCATTAAATCGTTCTATTATGCCAGGCATGCCCCTGGAAATTTCAAACAAAAAATTAGTTGAGTCGGTTGTTAGCCCATTCCCTACTATTCTCAAACTTACAACTTTGTCAGCATTAGTTGTTTTCGAACAGTCAGGTCTGTACGAGTTATGCTTTTGCAGATCCTTTGAAAGCGAAACACGGTGACCCGTTGAAGCTTCTGAAAAATAGAATCCTGGGGGCCAGGATTGGCCGCCGCGGCATATCGGCCTGGAAGTGCGACAAGTTGAATAAGCTCTGTTGGATTGAAGCTTCTGATGAAATCAAAAGCTCCAACTTGAATGAAAAAGGGCAAAATTGCCTTTTGATGTAGAGAGCGTTGAACAGTAGGGGATTCTGGAAGAAACCTTCTCAATTGCTGGATCAAAAGAGATGAGGAGCTATTAGCCAAATTGGCCTTTTGCACACTACTGCTAGTAGAAGCAGAAGGCGCATAGTCAGATCTTGTAGGAAAGAAACAGAATCGACCCCGGTCATGATTAAAGGATTGAACTTGAACTGAAACAAACTCTGGATTTTGCTGTCCGTTGTTCTGATGGCATTTTTTCCAGTGTCGATTGAATAGCTTCCTTCCAG
This sequence comes from Chiua virens, assembly GCA_019787685.1. Lineage (NCBI taxonomy): Eukaryota > Fungi > Basidiomycota > Agaricomycetes > Boletales > Boletaceae > Chiua > Chiua virens. The sequence continues at coordinate 88,927 of JAHNUO010000047.1, forward strand.
AATGATTGGTCTTGATCCAGCTATATTCACAACGGCCACATTGGTAGCCATCAACTGGAGGCAGAATATGTTTGATCGGGCCGCTTTGATTAGGTAGGGGCCGAATCGCCTTCAATTCTTCATACGTGAGAACTATGTTAGGAAAGATCTTTTGAATTTTCATCAGAAAACTGAATGGAATTGAACAATTGTTTAAAACTGAAGAACTAACCTCAAGGATTCCCTTTACAATGTCTTGAATATGAGATGGACCCCTTTTGTTACCAGAGTGGCGAAGAGAGTGAATGCGATGGACTGGACGACTTGCAGTGGGGGCTACAGACCATCCATGAGCAGCAATAGCGACTAGTGGAACAGCATAGCAGCATTTTTCTCCATTGGCTACGTGCTGGCAGACTAGTAGATCGTAGTCTTTCAGATAAACTGATTGGATAGCATTTAATGCTGGGTGGCTGATCAGCTTGTTGGTTGCAGGAGTGAGGGTGAGATCGGGAGGAAGCTGGAACATGAGAGCATTGTCTTCTTGTCTTAGAAAGGGGAAATAGAGATAGATCAATCAATTAGTTTATTAAAAACTAGTACAACAGTACATACCCTCCTTCAGGAAAAAGGGGTCGGTTAGAAGTTCTTCCTTTGATATTGAAAGGGTCAACACCCAAATCTTGCAACTGTCGGAGTGTTTCTGCTGGCAAAAGACCTCTGGCATGTATTTCACTGCCATTTTCCTTTGAAGGCAGAGGGGGGACCAAGATGTAGTCCATAACCCATCGGATTTTCTTCTGGGGTGGTTCAGCCATCATGCTGCTACTCGTATCTGTTAGATCAGATTCATCTGATAACTCTTGCTCAAGTTCTTCAAGTTCTTCGTTCTTGTCCTTGTCCTTGTCTTTACCCTTACCCCTACCCTCATCCCAATCAGAGGTAAGATAGCTATCCTGAGCTTTTGGACTCTCTTCTAGAGTAAGGGAAATAGAAAGGTCTATTTGAAATGCTAGGAGCTCCCAGTTTATCTTTAAACAAAAGAAAATGGACTGTACCTTTGATTATCTCTTCTATCTCTTCCTGGACATCTTGAACAACTTTTTCACTCATCTCTTGTTCAAAGCTGTCACATAATTCTACATCTTCTTGTGGCTTGAGCTCCTCCAAGTCATCTTCAAGATCTATCCCATCAAAAGTGGTCTGTGCTGCCACAGAGATCGTAGATGGTATAGGTTTTTCTATAGGATCAAAAGAGTTAGAACATTTCAAACTACAAGACATTTTCTGATGCTAATTGCATGATGCTTACTCATTCCCAGAGACTGAAATATGACCTTTTTGATATTGGCGATCACTGGCTTCTCTAAAGAGGTGGTTTCATTTTCAATGCTTTTTAGAATATTAATAAATTTTAAGTATGGGCATGAAAGTGATGCTAATGTCTTGGACTTACATATATGCTATTGGCTCTTCATTATACATGCCGCACACGGTGGTAAAGATCTTGAAGGGAGAACCCTTGACAAGACCCTCTTGAGCAGCATTGATCATATGCTCAGCAAAGGTAAAATTGCTACCCAAAGAGCTTAAAGGATATATGACTTGAATAAGAAAAAGACTTACGGAAAGACAATTTGTAATGCCTGAAGTTCTTTGTCTAAATCCATGGTGATTTTTGGTCTTGGATGGATATGACAGAAAGGAAGAACAGATTTGTTGGACTTTACGTTCAAAATACGGTAATACAGCTACCATCTTACATAATCAAACTTTACTATAAAACCACCCAAATTAGTACTAACTATATATAATAAATATTATTCAATAGATAAGTGTAGCTAGTTTACCAATCACTAGGTATTTATTATTCAATAAGCTTGATAAATCAAGTTGACATTGTCAAATCCTATAGCCACTTGATGGCTACTTTTGTGGCCATACTACCACTTCATTTTGATACTACAGACACTATTCAAGTTCCACTTACTGTTAAAGAAAAGTAGCACTTCATCACTTTCTACTTACAAACCTTCCTTCTTTTCTTGATAGCATTCTCTCCTTGGTATTTTTCCTGTCATTTGTTCTTCTCCTAACTCTTAGTCTTCTACTTGGGAGCCCTTTGACCAATCCAACCCTTTCTAATACCCTTTATTGTATTGATAGTCATTCTTCTTGTTGGGATTCTTCTCAACCTTTCTACTCAATCTTTTATTAAAAGCCATTCTTTTTCTGACATATTTTAGACTCCTTGCCTTTTTTCTTTCTATTGTAGCCAACTTCTAGACCATTAAAAGCTCTCTCTTTTAATAGGAATTTTTAAAAAACTCATATTCAGAGCCTTTTCATTCCATCTTACATTTAATTTAGATCTCATATGTTACAACTTATTTCTTTTCTTGTCTTTGCCTCTATGTTTGCATTTTTATTTTATTAGGAAAACATCACTTTTCCTACAATATGTTTTTACATGCCATATGAGCAGTCAAGTGAAAATAGTTAGGGCCAATATATCAAGGACATATGTTTAATAGTAAAAATATACAGTAAATAAACAGCTTTGGCCAGTTAGGTACATAAGTCTATAGTCATTCTGGTACTTCCAGAAGCAGAAGCCTTGGAAGCGTGGGAACTACACAGAACAGTCAGAACAGTTTTATACATATTCCAACAGAAGGTGGCTTTCCATTGGTGTCTATCTTTAATTAGTCATGTTGCAACAGCGTGAGGCACGAACAGTCACAACATAAGATCTTCAGACAAGTGAGTGAGGAGCTCCCATGCTTCTCTATTCAGAGCTACTCACACCGGCTGTGCGCTTGAGTCCAGCTCCCCCTCGAGCTTCGTCACATCTTGCTTCGCACTAAGTAGTTCACATTCCTTAGATCCCTCGTTCTTTAGTTGCTACTTTTACCACAATTAGTCACTCCCTTTAACTATGGACCAGCAACCTGAACCCATGCCGGACTTCACAGTGGAGAATGTGCATCCATTGTGAGAGGCCCTCATCCTCGCCTTTGGCTGGGATGAGGAATGAGTTATCAGGCACTTGCAGGACATGTGGCAGTGTAGGGAATAGGTATTCCCTGTGCTTGCATAGCATGTTTCCACACCCTGTTGTCACCCAATCCCGATCCTGATCTGTCTGCTTGTGCGAACTCATCCGGATTACTGTATCCACACACATTTTGCCTCGGACTCTTTTATTTTATTTTTGATGCTCCTTATTCGTACTTAGCATTGGCTAGACCATGTCACACAGCCCTTGCAGGGACATTCGGGTGCCTCTCGAACTTTATACCATATGAAAACCTTCTTTTTTATTATTATCCTTACTTAGGACAAGTCTGAGGGTATTCCTGAGGACTATAAATTCACTGTATTGACAAAATACAGTAGCTTTTGCCCGTGCGCATCTGTCTCACATCATTTTCAATCGATGTTCGTTTTCTCTCGCTCTCCTCGTGTTTTATCAATCCGGATTCGGACTGCTGTGTCCGCCTTTCCATCCGTTTTGATCCAGATTCACCCTGGATTCATCTAGGACTACTCAAAAACCATTATTCGTCGTTCACCAACTCAGTGTTGTCCCTGGGTCGAACAGAATCGCATTCCTTCACCCTCTTTCTATTTCTTTTAATCCCCCTAAGTATTGCACTACAGCTGGGATTTATTACCTTCAGCGGCAAGCTCACCCAGAGCAGGAGCAACCTGCAGACCTGCTGCGACCACCACAACCAGCAGGAGAGCAGGCTCAAGCAGTTCAAGTCCCAGAGGATGAACCAAGGGCAGCAGCCAAAGCCACACAGAACAAGAAGAAGACCATAGCAGACTTTGACAAAGACCTGCCCCCACCCAGCTTTGTCCCTACTAGACCTTCACAGTACACCCTCAGCAAACTCCAAGCATTCGAATACGTGGAACTCTGGTACTTCACCAAGGAAGGCTGCTTTGAGGCTCTGAAGCAAGCACGCTCACAGCCAGAAGACACTTATGGTCTACTCTTGACAGAAAACATTCTCACTTTGCGTCCAGTCGCGTCAGTCAAGGCGTCCAAAAATGCCAAATCCAATCATGAACTATCCCTCACAGAAGGAAGCAGGCTGGCCGGAGAAGCACATCAATGTGCTGTTCAAATTCTTTTGGAACCTTGAATCTTACCCATACCGCACAATCACAAGGCATAGAGACCACATCCTCACTACCTACACAGCAAAAATCAGATGCTTATGGCACGACAAGCTCAAACTATCAGTCAATCCAGACTCAGCTAGTGTATTCAACATAGTGCTCATCAACGACCACTTGCTGCAACAAGTAGTGACTGAGGTGAACAATACCATGCTTGGGAAGGTTAGTCCTGTTCTCCTGTGCCCAATGTGAAGCAAGCACTAAGACAAATGCGTTTCATTCACTTGCATGCTCGATTACGCACGCTGCTCTTACCTCACATGCTTGCTTCACATGGCCCATGTTCTAACGGATGCCCCTTGACTAGGTGGCCTGTACAGGTTGAAAATCTCATGTTCGCACAGGCATCCCCAACATCGGGCCAGAGGCGCTCACACTACACGCAATTGGCATGCATCGACTCAGTATGAGATCACTGCTGCAACTCCAGATCCCTCTCTCCCCCCCAGCAGCGATTTTGCAGCTCTAATGGGTTGAGCAGAGATGTCCTGTGTCCTTCCTCAGACATGAAGCCCCCCCAAAAGCACTCAACACGAGGAAGTGGACGTCCCAAATTGATCTGCCCCTCCTGTCTCAGAAGGGGCCCACATGACTACTACAACTGCATGGTCGAATTCCTCTGGGACAATTTCCCAGCACATGCCAGATGCATGCCAGAAGGCCACCTCATTGACCCGAGCAGGCTCATCCTGTGTAATGATTGGAAAAAGTCCCAAGGTTGCTCGCGACCTCACAACAATGCCAAGCATGCATGTTCAGGCTGTGGAAACTTCTCGCACGGCGCTCAATTATGCCCTAAAGCACAGCCACGAGAGGGCGACAACACCATATAATCCACAAGCATGGCAAGCCTTTCTTACAAAGGCAAGGCTGCTATCATGATACCTGACCATGGTCAAAGGCTTAGCCCATGGCTTTCATGCTTCAGTCCTAGCCTTGTCTATAACATATGCCCCCCCCAATCACCCCTCCACCCTACAATACAAAGACATTTTTAATGACATTTTGGACAAAGAGTTTGCGAAAAAGCAGTACATAGGTCCCCTCACTCTACTGGAGGTGCACCAGGTCGTTGGGCACTTTCAAACCTCATCTCTCTCCCTGATACCCAAGCCAGGTAAACCTGGAAAATATTGCATGATTCAAGACTTGTCACATCTGAGAAGTTCAGGTCCAATGCAGGTCAAATCCATTAATGCAGCCATGTCACTGGATGTACTTTTCCCATAGTAGCTTTACTCCTTGCTTCCCTATCACCAGGATCTCAAGGTGCCGTCAGAGATGTAGCTGAGGCTTACCGTACTGTCCCTGTACACCCATCACAGTGGCATGGTCTAGTAGTCTGCTTATCAGAATCACACTTCACTATTGACACTGCACTTTGTTTTGGTTTCACCCCTTCAGCAGGCATCTATGGCAACCTTGCCAGTGCAGGAGCAGATATCATGCATTTTTTAGGCATGGGACCGATCCTGCGATGGGTGGATGATCACCTTTTCCTGTGCATCCCACAGATGCATCTGCATGAATACAACAATGTACGACTTAAAACAGCAGAACAAATTGCAGTTCACAATGGGCCATCAGTACAGGGTGGTCGTTTCTGGTTCAAAGGGAAACAGTTACCAGATGGTTCACACAAGGAGTATGATGAAGATTGTACTTTCCCTTTGTGAGATCTCATCTCTGCAAGGAACAGTGAGCACACTGACCCAGAAAACCCCTTCATGTATGATTTACTGGACATTGACCACATTTTCTTTCTCATCAACCCCAACCTTCATTGGCTTTACATGGGATCTTGAGAACCACAGTTAGACTAGCGGAATCCAAGCAGGTCAAGTATTTAGCAGCCCTGCAGGACTGGACTTCTAAGTGTGCTCACACACTCCACAAGGTCCAGAAGTTACTCAGCAAGCTTGTACACACGTCACAAATATTCCCAGAAGGGTGACTGCATCTCACCAACCTAGAAGCAATGCTTGCAACCTTCGTGGTGTCAAAATCTAAGTAAGGGCAGGATATGCCCACTCAGTCACTGCCCAAGGTGGTAGCAAATGACTGATGTATTTACCTAAGTAAGGGTAGGATATGCCCACTACATGAATGAGTAAGGTAATAACAATGCAATGATTAGAGACTCACCTCAGCCACTGCCCAAGATGGTAGCAAATGACTGAGGAGTGAAAAAGATGAAGGTTTGAATAAATACCTATGGGTGGAGCTATGCTTGAATAAGATAGAGAAATCTAAACCTAAAATAAGTGAGTCCGAAAGGAGAAGAACTAAAGGAATAGAAAGTCTGGGTGCGCACGTCAACTCTGAGTGTCTCTGGAGTACCCCAGAGATAGACTTGTGCAAGTAGGGTACACTTACTCCTCAGAGTTGCTTAGGAGCGACTGGAACAAACCCTTTGTCCCACGCACCCCTTCTAAAAGCACTCAAGACGACATGTACTGGTGGGAAACTTGCCTGGCAACACAAGCCCCTCCTGCTCCCATCCCAATTCATCAAACCTGTATCTCTATCAATCTGCATGCCTTCTCAGATGCCAGCTCATCCATCAGAATTAGAATCACCATTCAAAACAGGTGGCAGGCATGGACACTATGTAACGGCTGGAACCAGGATGGCCATGATATTGGCTGGGCAGAGGCAGTCGGCTTTGAGCTCCTCACCCACACTCTTCTCCACTTCATTCACCCCCACAGTACCATTCTCATATATGGGGACAACCAGGGCATGGTTGAAGCCTGGCAGTGAGGCTGCAGTAGGAACAAGCAGGTCAACAGCATTTTCAAGTGGCTTATACTGGAGCTCATACACCGAGATTGCTACATCATCATGCAGTATGTGCCCAGCAGTGGAAACCTAGCTGACCCTCTTTCACGCAGCATTTACCCCTCCCTCGATTTACTTCTCCCCTCCATCGACATCCCAAGTGACCTTACCCCACACCTCCATGACCCACCCTGCCTCATAAACACCATCCATCCAAAAGCTTTCAAATCCCCAGGCATGCCCACAACCTGGAAGCACTTCTAGTGAAGCGACATGCACCACCTTGCTAGCGTGAGCCCTCACAGAGCAAAGAGCACCACCACCAGCCCTGACCAGCCCTGGGACCCCCACCATCTAATTCCACAACTGGTGATGGTGAGTCCCCACAAGCATGGGGCATGTAGCCTCTTTCCTCCACTCTCTGTCCATACTGCACAGCCAAGGACCACCTCCTAATGTGGAAACCACTTTGTATGTGCACACTCCAACATCCACTGCAGCCCGAGGATACTCAACACCTATTTCAGCATAATTCCGTATGCTTGGGCCGACTCCACGAAGGAGACATACAGCTCAGGACTTCTCGCATTCCATACTTTCTGCGACTTTAAATCCATTCTGGAAGAGGAGTGAGCACCGGTGGCAGCGGATGTAATGTCTGCATTCATCGTGCAGTTAGCCGGGACTTATGCCCCTTCCACCGTCGTCAACTACATCAACACAATCCAAGCATGGCATGACATCCATGGGCTCCTATGGGACATCAACAAGAAAGAAACCAACCTTCTTTACAAAGCTGCCCACAACCTTGTCCCACCATCCTCCAAGTGTCCTCCGTGTGAACCATACACCCTAGCAACCATAGCAGCTATACGGGCACAGTTAGACCTATCCACACCCCTGCATGCAGCTGTTTTCACCTGTCTCACCACCATCTTCTTTGCTGCTGCACACACCAGCAAATTCACAGTTCCCATGCTGAAATCCTTCAATCCAACCAAACATATCTCATGCGCAAAGGTCTCCACAGACCAGGATTGACAGGGCCTTACAGTGACTTGCTTCACCCTTCCATCAACGAAAAAAGCACCCACTGGCAAAGAAGTCAACTGGGCCAAGCAGGAACCCCCTCATGACCCAGAAGAAGCGCTCCGCAATCATTTCTGGGTGAACAACACACCAGATTCTGAATTCCAAGTATTCCGAAGGGAGAGCAACCTTGGCTTTGGTAGCTGCAGCCACAAGGGCAGTAGCATTGGTGAGCTTCTATAGTAGAGTGGTCTGCATGAAGTGTTGACTCACATGCATGATGTGGTTCATGGAGTGTTGTACAGATTGGATTGTGAAACAATGCCCAGTTTTGGCACTGAGGTAGTCATAGATTTTGCTGTCCCAGATGGGATTGACATTGATGTGGTGGGTCGGGAGGATTGGCGGGGGGTGTGCGAGTTTGATAGAGTGGCAGGGTTCATTGGTGGTGACAGGGGGTTCATTGGGTTCTGGGGAGGTGATGGTGATGTTTTTGGCAACTCAATCAATGATCAGGTTGGTTGCTTTGAGCTAGGGTAGGCCTAGGATCATGTTTTCAGAACCACAGTGGATAATGTGGAACTTAATGTGCTGGAGTACTCTGCCAAGAGCAATCTAGAGGGTGGTGGTGAACTTGATGTCACCATTCTTGTTCAAGGTACAGTAGCATTGATGTTCCAAACTGGGATAGGTTTTGGAAGACGTTCCTTGAGGAACTGGTTCTTCTGGACAAAGTGCCAGTTAATGCAGTTGATCCCAGCCCCAAAGTCAATAAGGGCATGGGTGTTGACATCTTCCAAGGTAGCAGTTGCATTCAACCTAAATGGGGGGGATCTGCATAGATTGTGATGCCAACTCAGCTACTAATACATGGGTGTGAGAGTGGGAAGATACCAGCATCAAATCAGTCTTCCTCCTTAAAAACCCATGATGGGTTCAGGGGACATGGAGTTGTCATCATCATCCTCTACCTCTTGCAAAGCAGGGATAGGTTCAGGTTTGGCCTTGGCCTTTTGGACCTGTTTGTTGGGGGTGGAAGCAGAGCAAGAGGAAGTTGGTTGTGAAGACTGGGGCAAGAGGAGGTGCAGTGACCTGGAAGCAGAGGTTCTTGTCAATGCATTGCTTGCACTCAGCATCAGTCATCTTGGTAACATGGATTAAGTCCATGTCCATAGCATTGGGGTCACATTCCTTTTTACAGGAAGGCAAAGAAGAGTCATGGAAGATGACAGTGGCAGTGAGTTTCTTGTTGTGACGAGCAATTTCGTTAGTGCACTCCCACTGTGTCTTGAAATGGATGGCCTGGGTGTACCACTTGTCGATGGTTGTGGATACAGTGTCTATCCCCTGGATCCTGCACATAAGTGAAGGGTGGAGGCTCAGGCTGGTGGAAAAGAAGTTGATCAGAACAGAGTCCAATCCAGTGAGGGTGGTGGTGGATACCTTGTTGCAGAATGAGGAGATATACGAAGGTACATCCTCATTGCAGGTTACCCAGGTAGTGTTATGATTCATTCTTTTCTTCTCTTTTACTTCAATTTCACTATGCTTGGTACTACTCCTGCCCTGTACCATCTCCTTTTGGCCCTTTGATTAGTTCTGCTCTTCCTGGCCACCCTTTTGGACCTGGTCCGTGCTCACTCCCCTATGTATAAATACCCGCAGTGATACTCTGTATTCCTTAGTCTTGATCTCCGCAATCTTACGCTGAGTATCTCTGCTCACTCCTTGAGCTTAACCTAAGCCATCCCTTTGTCGCTGCAATCAACGTCCAGCTCCTCAGTCCTTCAGGTATAGATTCCAAACAGGACGCTGAAGATAATAAATCCTGGCTGTAGTACAATACTCAGGGGGATTGAAAGAATGAAAAGAGGGTGAAGGAATTCAATTCTGTTCGACCCAGGGACAACACTGAGTTGGTGAATGACAAGAAATGGTTTTTGAGTAGTCCTAGATGAATCCAGGGTGAATCCGGATTAAAACGGATGGAAAAGTGGACACGGCAGTCCAAATCCGGATCGAGAAAACACAAGGAGAGTGAGAGAAAACGAACATTGACCGAAAACGATGTGAGACAAATGCACACAGGCAAAAGCTTCTGTATTTTGTCAATACAGTGAGTTTTATAGTCCTTGGGAATACCCTCAGACTCAGACTCGTCCTAAGTAAGGATAATAATAAAAAAAGAAGGTTTTCATACAGTATAAAGTTTGAGGGGCACCTGAATGTTCCTGCAAGGGCTGCATGACATGGTCTAGCCAATGCTAAGTATGAAGAAGGAGCAATAAAAATAAAATAAAAGAGTCTGAGGCAAAATGTGCATGGATACAGCAATCCGGATGAGTTCACGCATATGATCGAGCAAATAACAGCAGATTCAAGTGGATGGATGGTTCAGATTTGGATTCAGATGATGACAGTGAGTGGTGGGAATGTGCTTTACAAGCACAAGGAATATCTATTCCTTACAATGCTCTCAGCAATGCCTGAGTTCTATGTACCTTCGTCTCACTGGTAGCAATCCGCTGACCACCCCTCTTTGAACTCTTCAGCGCACCACATATCAAGTGGTGGTTGTTTGAGTTTATTGCAGCCACTTGATACTTAGTGCGCTTTTGTGGTTACGCTAGGCCCTACCCCGGGACTATCATAACAGGTAGTAGAGAGCCAGGCAATGGTGTCGTGGTGTTCAAAGTCCTTTTGGAACTCTGTCTCCCAGTCAGTCTAGCTCCTGAAGGAGCAGAGAGGGATGGATTTGGCATGGAATGTGTCCACCCCCAAGTCCTAGCTGATCCTTCCATCATAGATGAAAGGGCAAAGGTGACACATTTGTTATCAGTGTCATACATGGAGTCATTGACGAATAGGTATGTGGCCACATTGTTCAACCAAGGTATGACATGGTCATAGAACCCATCAAAGGTAGAGGGTTTTCTGAGGTGAAGCTCGACAGCTTTACTAGACATGTTACTAGTGGACAAGGTGGTGGATAGTGAGAGTAATGCAGGAGTGTATACGATGGCCAGGTGTCGAATTGATGTTGGTCCGGGAATAGGATTCCTTGGGGTCGTAGGTGATGTGAAGGAAGCGAGACTTGGTATGTTGAGTGAGGTGATAAGATATTCAGTTTCATCTTCATCTTCAGAGTGGTCAACATGTAGTATATTGAGGTCATTCTCCTGGAGTTCAGAAGAAGGTGAGGAGGGTTCAGGGTTATTGTCAGATAAATCAGATAAAGGGGTGTTATATGTCCAGAGACTCCAACTAGGGTTGAGGGTTGGACAAGTAGGGGGTTGTCCCAAAGAAATGGTGGGCAGCTAACTACACAGTAGCAGGCTTGAGGAAGCAAGTCTTGATCTTATGTTATGATAGTCCTGGGTAGGGGCCTAGCATAGCCACAAAACCATTAAGTATCAAGTGGCTGCAATAACTCAAACAACCATCACTTGATATGTGGTGCGCTGAAGAGTTCAAAGAGAGATACTGGTCAGCGGATTGCTACCAGTGAGATGAAGATAGAACTCAGGTGTTGCTGAGAGCATCTGTTGGGAATCTATACCCCAAAGGACCAAAGACTGCCCCTTGTGATCGGGGTGGACTGAGGAGCTGGACATTGATCACAGCGATGAAGGAATGGCTCAGGTGAAGCCCAAGGAGGAGCAGAGATACTCAGCTAGATTGTGGAGATCAAGACTAAGGAGTATAGAGTATCGCTGTGGGTTTATATATAGTGACTCCAAAAACCATTGCAATAACTAAATGCAACACAGTGCACAAAGCACACTGCAAACAGGGGTAAGAGTTTCGCTTAGGTCTAGTGGGATGAAAGATAGTACTCACGCTTGGCTACAAAATGGCCCTTGGGTCATGTGTTGCATTTAGTTATTGCAACAGTTTTTGGAGTTACTGTATGTATAGTAAGGCGGGGCAAAGGGTTGGCCAAGAAGAGCAGAAACGAGTCAAGGGGCCAAAAGGAGTTGTACTATGGCACATATGCGATGGACAGAATGAAGGTGGAATGAAAGCAAAATAGTAAATGTGGAAGCCATCGGAGTGATGGGCAGAAATGAAGGCGATCCCTAGTGGATCAAAGGAAGCGGAAGCAAGCAAGCAAAGACAGATCAACAGGTTGGACTGAAGTCATGTAATTGGATCAAAAGAAAGAAAAGGAAACAGGGCAAAGGGTTAAGCCCTGCGGATTGAATGTAGGTTGGTACCTGTAGTACGGAGCATAGAGAAATCAAAGGAAAAGGAAAAGAAAAGATGAATCGTAACAAGTCATTGCTACAAGATGTTCATGTGTATTAGTGTGTAGCATCAGTGGAAGCACCTTATCATTGTTGAAAGTCTGGGCTTACCACACAAGCAAAGTCGTGTCTAGGGTCATGAAACCTGTGTCAGATGGCTTCATTTGATGTAAAAATTGCTCTGTCAAAATCTGAGAACAAGTTTATAGGCAGATTATTTTGTCTACTTTTTGTCCAGCTCTGTCCAGACTGGACAGACCAAGGGTTGTTTTGCTGATGTGGAAGATAGGTTTTGATTGTAGACAATAATAGGTCTGTTTGAGACATGGGAATCTCAAAAAAAAGTACTGTCAAGGGGTATGCCTATTTGAATGGGGTATAAGTGCAAGTACAACCATAGGTACCCCAGATTTCACTTACCAAGTTGCTCAAGTCTGGGCATAAACCCAAGGACTTGACATTAATTTTGAAACAACCTAGAACAGAGATTGAACTAGTAGTTGTCGAGTGACTGAGAGAGGATGTGAATGTTCAATCAAAGAGGCGAAAACTCCAAGAGAACTTTGTTAGAGTCCTCTGGCTTCAATTCATGGGGTTTATATACTACATGGATGTCGGAGTTCTAATCTGAGTGTCAACTACAGAGAGATACTATTGGATGATAACAAAGGTGAGTCATAGATAAGAGCATAGCCTTGCACAGGTATCTGGCGGGTTATGAGTCATGATGAGTAACATGTGAATACACGTGTAGGAATCGAGTCATGGATGGTGACAGCATGAGAGAATGCTGTGTATATGTGGCGACCAACAGGATATGATCCTGTGGACAGCCTTGACATAAGGCATGAACATTTAGAAAGAATTGAAAGAATAATCCATATGAGGGATAAATGTTAAGATCGTAACGAATTTGTTCAAAGTATAGTGAAAGAAAGAGAAGTTGAAAGACAGGAGAAGGTGAATTGCCATTGATGTCAAAAAGTGTTGAAAAGCATGTCTGATGCTGAAAGCTTACTGCACAGCCACCTAGGATAGAGGCCCAGACTGTGAGCAATGACTGTGCACAGCCACTTGCATAGGATGGGCACAAGGGAGCAGAGCACTGCCACAGCATATTGTATGGCCATGCAAGCTACTGCACAGCCACAGAATGAAAGGATTCACAGCCACTTGCAGAGACAAGATGGAACATGGCCGCAAGGGAGTGCAGGGGTATTGGCTCGTCTCAGAAGGCACAGAGCACTGCCACAGCACTGCCACCAAGGGAGAAAGAGCACAGCCACCACCAGAGCACGGCCACCAAGGGAGAAAGAGTGTTTGGGAGGGGGGTGGGTAGGATGACCCATCCCGCCGGCCGACGACCCTCTAGGATCATCTATGTGATGACCTTGCACGTCAACTCATTCGTATCTTTAACATCATTGAGCCCAATCAGGAGCAAATCCATTACTATGGGTTGCATCTCATAGACCAAGAACTCAGAAAACATGGAAAAGGATTGGAAAACTTCCCTTCCATGCCTAGATCACAGAATGACTGGGGCCGTCACAGAGGAAACCAACTTATCTTTGAACAAAGAAATTACAACAGAGAAGAACAACAAGAACAAGTTGACAGAGGACTTCCCACTCTCAATCCTCAACAGATCACTCTTTATGATGCTGTCATAGATAGTGTTCTCAACTCCCATGGATCTTCTTTCTTTCTGCACAGTGGTGGTGGATGTGGAAAGACCTATTTGGCCAAACTTATTGCTGCTGGTGTTCGTGCAAGAGACATGATTGTTCTTTGTGTGGCCTCTACTGGTCTGGCAGCTCTTCTCCTTCCTGGTGGTCGCATTGCACATTTACATTTCAAAATTCCCATTCCCTGTCATGAGCAAAGCACATGTAGCATCAAAAAGAATGATCCCATTCATGAACTTCTCAAAGACACCTCTCTTATCATTTGGGATGAGGCAGCCTCTCAGCATCATTTCATTGTGGAGACTGTGGATCGTACTCTTCATGACCTGTTGGATCAGCCCAACCATCCATTTGGAGGAATTACAATTCTATTCAGTGGAGATTTCAGGCAAACACTTCCTGTTATCTTACATGGCTCAAGAGAACAAATCATCCCAGCCACTCTTACCCACTCCAATCTATGGCCAAGAATGAACATTCATTATCTTCACCAAAACATGCATCTAGGTCAAGATCCAGAGTCTGATGAATGGGCCCAACAACTATTGCAGATAGGTGTAAAAGATGGAGATATGATGCTTCCCGAGCACATGCGTTGTGGCGACACTATGGCATCCCTTATCAATGCCCTTTACTCCCAACTTCTCACCCAAGATGAGCACCTTCCTGATCAATATTTTCTGGATTGTACCATTCTCAGTCCCAGGAATGAACAAGTCCATGAAGTCAATGCCACCATTCTAGGCTCTGTTGCACCTCAGGAAAAGCTCACATACCTCAGTGCAGACTCTGTGACAGAGCCACAATATGAGTACATCCAACCAAAAGTCCTCAATACCTTTAGCCCCTCTGGATTTCTCCTTCACAAGCTGGAGCTTAAAACTAGAGCACCACTCATGCTGTTGCGCAATCAGGATCCCATGAATGGTCTTTGCAATGGTACTCGCTTGAGGCTCCTCAGGTCTACTTGCTGGATTCTGGAGTGTAGAGTGTTAGGTGGAGATAATGCCAACAATGTGGTCTTCATTCCCCGCATGGCCCTTGACTCTGGCCTTCAAGATTCTCCCATTCCTTTCTGTTGTCTGCAATTTCCTGTTCATCTAGCCTATGCCATGACAATCAATAAATCACAAGGTCAGACAGTCAAGCATGTTGGGTTGAATTTGAGCTCTTCTGTTTTCTCTCATGGACAACTTTATGTTGCTTTGTCATGTTGTACTCATCCCAGAAACATAAAAATTCTTTTTCCTCATGGTCAAGAAAATTCAAAAGCTACCAATGTTGTTTGGACTGAAGTATTTAGAACTTTGAACATTTGATATACACCTCTTCAAATTTCCATACTATAATCTTTGTACTTATTAGCTGTGTACTTATATCTCCAATGTACACCTTACATAAAACCAAGAATTTACATTGTCCCCACCATTTGAACCTTCAATTGAACCTGCTTATGTCTCACTACAATGTGACTACAAATTCGACTACACGAGTCTACATCTGATTTTTGTGCAAATACTCAAATGAAACCATGCTGATAATTTACCTGGACTCAGACGATCTCAGACTACTACTACAAACAAACAAAAATAATGTTTTACTTGAATATTGCCACCTTTGCATTGACACAAGACTGCCACAACATGTGCCAGTTACCCAACTTCCCTCAACCCTTCCTGGATTTTAATTTTACTCGGGTATCTTTGTTGTACTGTTGATCATAAATGTGACTACTTGAGTCTACATTTGAATGTTGTACATACTTGAATACTCAAATAAAATAAAACCTTGCTCATAATTTCCGTTGACTCAGATAATCCACTACCTACTCAACTTTACAACCCCCCAAAAAATAACCTTAAGAGGCAACGACGAGGGTGAAATGCCTCGTGGGCTTGTTAATATCTTTCAGGCCATACAATGAAGACAGACATATGTGAGAATTTCACCCATGGCGAACATGCTAAGAGACAGAAATGTCGCAGACCTGGCACGAGCGGGAATGTATGAAAACAAGCACCAAATATTCGGACCACACGCAATTGATAGAATATGTATATAGTCAAGACTCGAGACTCACCCACGTAAAAAGTGAGGTATTATGTGAAAATCATATCAGTCAGTGGTAAATATGTGCGTGCATGGCCGCATCCCCGCCTGTGTCGGGGATGCGGCCATCTGTGTACAACTGACACATACAGATGAGGCAACAAATTGGAATAATGGTGCGTAAAATGGTGTACATGCGCCATGGTCAGAACATATGAGGCATAAATCCCACCACCTGCGGGAATCCATGCATGAAAGAGAAAAACCCATAATATATGGTTATCTGTCATGATGAATATCAGATATGATATCTGAGTCGCTACTTCAAATTGTTGTCCACTAAATATAATACACCTGATAGATAGTGTGACGACGTATCAGATATACCTTGGTATCTCTGACAATACAGATATTGTGTCTGTTTGGATTTGCACATTTCTGTGAAAGCTGAGTAGGCGACTTGATAACACTGATATGATATGTTTCTCAAAACGGTGTTTGATGTCCATCTTTGACATTTGTGGTATAATATGTCTTGTGTGCAGTTGACATACATATGTACGTGATACCATGTGTGTCTGAGAATAAACCATGTCGTATGTGATGGTTCAAACTATAATAATAAAAATCCATCCATCAGTGATCCCCATGACATAAAATGGCGTCGTTTGATAGAGTGTGGTTATCTAAATCACATGGACTTTGCGGATCTTTCAAACATGACACATATAGATGTACGCAATCCCGCATATGGCGGGTATGCGAGTAATAAATGAACGATCAATTATGTCATTAGATAGCCGCATTTGCATCTGTGGCGGGTATGCGATGTTTCGGGACAATGACTCAGTATTGCGATGTACAATTACAACACAAACGAGCAATGGGAAATAAAGTGACATTCAATATCGCATTGCCGCCATGTGTGGGAATGCGGACAAAAGATGTACAGTTACAACACAATCGAGCAATGTGGAATAAAATGACATCCAACATCGCATTGCCGCCATGTGTGGGAATGTGTGACAAAATGTGTCAACATTCAATATCGCATTCCTGCTATGTGTGGGAATGCGGACAATATGTGTCAAATATGTGTCCGCATTCCCACACATAGCAGGAATGCGATATTGAATATCATGTTATTTCCCGTTGCTCCTTTGTGTTGTAATTGTACATCACAATACTGAGTCATTCATTGTCTGGAAACATCGCACACCCGCCACAGACGCAAATGCGGCTGTCTAATGACATCATCAATCATTCGTTTATTTACTCGCATACCCGCCATACGCGGGAATGCGTACATCTATACATGTCATGTTATGAAATATCCGCAAATTCTATGTGATTTGGATAACTACACTCTAGGAAATATATGTTCTGCACTTGACGACATGGTAGATTTGCGGCTTTGGGGTGCAAATTTGTAGGTCTTACCTCTGTCTAACCCCCTCTGAATTAGATTAGATCCCTTTAAATGCAAGTGGTATGCTGTTCGGGGACAAACACATGTCCGTTATGTCGATGTGTTCTCTGCGATGCCTTCCGTCAGCTCCTCTGGTATTCTGGCATTGCCTGATGAACACGAGATAGAATTGTTTCAACAGCGCCATCTGTTCCAAACACTTCAAAGTGACTCCTCAATTCCAATCGCATTCATCGTCCATCGCTCACACCATTTCTTCCTTGTCATTTTCAATTATGAGACAAACATGGCCTTCATTCTAGGAAGACGCATTTCTGGTGTCTCCAAGGCCCCTGATCACCATTACGACATACAGCATGATGATTGGAACATATGGAATGGACCTCAATACTGGAGGCACATCGCTACTCTTCACCAATTCGATGCTGTAGAGCCGGATCAGGTCGACATACAAGTGTGCAACTGGATTCAAAACAGTCATGACTGTGGACCTATCGCATCCTTCATCATGGAGTCCTTCATGAACACTGGTCTATATGATACAAACAACACTCTTCACATCCCCCCCATTCCTTGTGGTCATCAGCTCCGACTTCGAATGCTTGCAACTGTGAAAGATGGTTGCAGAAGAAGCTGGGATGACTATCACTACCTCTCCTCTTCCAATCTCCCTCCTCATGATATCTGGTCTCAGTGGGACGACACACCCATCATCAGCGAGGATGCTATTTTGGGGGTCCAGCAGGAAGCATCTGGAGAGCAGCATTCACACATTGTACAGGGGCTCAATATCATCGCTGCAAAATGCCTCCTCTGTCAACAGAGCCAGTTTGAAGACCATTCTGGATCCAATAAACAGGCCGACGAAGAAGAAGAAAGAAAGAAAACCACTGTCTTAAATCACACCAAAGGACAACGTCTTAGAAATCTACTTCGGTGATATCCATATGTGAGTAAGGCTAGGTCTAGGTATGCTCTCCCCCCCAGGGCCATCCATGGGAGGGCAGAACCAGCTATGAAGGATGTGCCAGAAATGGACATGGAGGACACACTGGAAGTGATGCGGCAACGCAAGCACGTAAAGGACTGGACTGCAGCCTACATGTTCAGGTTCTCTCGTCCTACTCCTGCAGTGCATCTTCCTGCATATCAACATCGCCGGTGGAGATCATTTGACAGGTCATACGATGATTATGATGGGGGACCAGTCTTGGAAACCCTTCAACAAAGTAGAAACCCTTATGAAATCGTCGAAGAACCATATTATCGTCCTGGACTGTGGACTTCATTCAGAGACTATGGCTATCGATTGCTAAGTTCTTTCAGTCAAATGTTCTACTTGGACCCACCCGTCAAGCTCATGGACCATATACTATCCATTGGCGTCATGGAGAAATATGAGCCAGGTCGCCAGGTCGATGATCATGTCACAGGTAAGCATGAGTATCCTTGAAAATAAAATAAATATAAAAATATCCTCTTTCAGGAGACTACTCATTGTATCGTAAACCTGAAGCTTCTCATGGTCAGGTACAGGTCGACGATGTGGTCATTCTCAGTGCTGCTCAAATGAACGAGATGAGCGCCAACATCTCTGAAGACCTGATCACTACATTTCTTTGTGGACGACATGAGGATGGACGACATATCTGTCTAGACTTGGAATTGGACAGAGTCAACATCACTTCTGAAGACCTCAAGGTGACTGTGGATGTGGACAGTCTTATCTGGGTGACTCGTTTCCCTTGTTTCAACACTCCCTTGGCAATCTACCTAGGTCCCATCATAGAAGAGAAACCTCCCATGCACAAGAACAACCATGTGTATGTGGACATTCTAGTTCCACAATCACAGGAGGATGCCGATGCCATCGGGAGCCGTAAGGAGTGGTTGACCATGTCATTTCCATTGTGTGGGGTTTCCACACACCACCTTTGGTATGCTGGGCAGTGCTGCTAGCGTCATGAATGTGTACATCTGCTTCCCAAGAATGATTCACAGGGATGAGATGACACACCGACGTGCAAACCGCATACCAAAGGAGATCCTCGACTACTTCTGGAAGAACATTTTGCTTCCAGCCATATCCGAACATGTTGATGAAACCAATGCTCCATATATGTCGCTCACCCTGGACGAGGTGCAATTCAAGTCTCGCAAAGGAAAGAGCAAGAAGGCAGGTCGGCCCAAGGCAGTTCCATTCACCATGTCCCTATTGGAGAAGGTCCAGACCACCATGGAAGAAATCATACTAAACAATCCAGACCACTACTCCAATTATGGATCTTTCTTCTTCGTCCTCGATTGCAAGGGAATTAAGTTGTGGGCCAAGACGTCCATCCTGCAGGACGACCTACCACCCATAGAAGTCTTGCAGAAGAGTATTCCAGCCTTGGACTGGCCATACATGGTCGACCGAAACAATGGAGAGCTTCTTGTCGACTTGGGTATCAGCATCAATCCTACTACCGATCACAAGGTCGTAGGACTGTGGAGACTAGATGCCCTAGAAGCCTCCTTTGGTGCAGGCAGGTTCCTATGAGGCAACATCCATCACACCTGCACTCTCGGAAGATATGGTGCGCTTCAGGCTGAAATGACACAAGAGAGGGCACGACAGACCCACGTCTCCTTCAGGAGTGCCTACAATCTGTGCTATGAGGCCATACGTCCAAATGACAACCTACCAACATTCGTCATGGACAAAGACGCCTATGCACTGAATGATGACTTTATGCAGGAATGCATGCAGGCCATATGTATGTATTCTGGACCAGCCAAGAACAGATCTTATGGAGTCAGAGATGAATATCGAATCAGTGGAATGGCCATGGAAATGGTCATGTCAGGGTTGTTCGACAAGGTGGGCCATGGTGTCAGTTTTGTCAGATTATTTCCCTCATCATTCGTTTCACAGGTGGATGAATTCATCAAATCTGATGCTATACTCTGGATATCTTCCGAAATTTGGTTCAAATTCCTTTCCAGACGCATCAGGGCACTTCAGTTGGCTCAGATCATCATCAAGGACTTGGAACCTCCAAACTTGGGAATATTGACCGGGATCTTCTGTCATTTGATACGCTGCACATCCAGCACTCCTATCATTTTGGACTATCATGTTCGGGCATCCATGGCTCTCCTTCAATTCTCTAGGGTCTCTGGGCGATTCGGCATGTTCTTCTTGCTCGACCTTGATGTCAAGAAGTTGCCTGCACTTCCAACAGTCCAACAGCATGATGATGCTGAGGTATTGAAGCTCATGAATGCGAAGCAGAAGAGGAAGGGTCGACCTATATGGTCTACAATACATGATGATGAAGAATCTGAGCAATTTCCCATCGGAAGCAAGCCTACCTGGAATTTGCTACAGAAGACCATTCAAGATCAGCCCTGGTTGATCATGCGCGCTTGGATGTGGACCAGTGACTTGTCATATCTGGAACCTGTGGTTGACAAGCTATTTGTCCAGTTCACGTGTCAGATTTGGATCCAGTTAAAGGAGACTTGGTTGATAGCTCCACAGAATAGGCCAGAGCCGACCTCCTTGGAGAATGCCATTCAAAGCTGGTCGTTGAATGAAGTATTCAGGACGATTCGTGCATGTTCATTCATAGCGACCAATGCTGACATACCAGGAAGTGCAGGAGCAGGTCACCACCAGCCTAGCTTCATGGAGCGAATGCATGTCTTTTTCCCTGCTTTTGATCCAGATTCTGAGCCTACCAGCCGCTCTCCTTGGAGTATATTTTGGACGAAACCATGCTATATCTGGGAATACCATTGACTCATGAAGGACCGCTCTGTGGCTGAGGAGTTTGAGATTACAGATCGCTTGGGGAAAATATTTTCTTTGCTTCAAACATTGCCAGATGCTTCGAAATGTAGCTCAAAGACACCCGGAAGGACATGGAGATGCAAAGAAGGGAAGATTGTAATGGTGACCAATTCAAAGTTCTACAAGATCGAAGGGATTTCAAAAGGGAAGACTCAAAAACCCCGGCAAAAGGTCACTTGCGTTTTAAAGCCACGAAACAAGCTTCAAATGGACATTATGGAACATATGGGTTATGACGAGCTTCTAGCTAACAAGCAATTGATTGCAGAGAGGCGCAGAATGAGACAGGGGAGGGATAGAAAGTCTGCAAAACAAAAAAATACTCGGAAACCTCCTCCTACTAGACAACAGAAGCATCAGGATAAAAAGGAGGAGGAGGAGGGGGAGGGGGAGGGGGAGGATGATGAGGGGGAAGGGGAGGATGATGAGGGGGAAGGGGAGGATGATGAGGGGGAGGAGGGAAATGATGATGAGGGAGAGGAGGAGGAGAGTGATGAGGGGGAGGGGGAGCATGATGAGGACAAAGATAAGGATGAAGATGAAGATGAAGATTTTGCAGATGAAGAGGACAATACCAAGTGAACTACTGTATTCATCTCAAATAAATTATGATTTCAGGATGGATGCAAGATATGGTCCCTGCACCCCATGTATATAATTCCCATAGACCATGATACAATACTCAAAACGATCCCTATAAATTATTTGAATGATGTACCTTACTTTCCTCCCTCCCCCCCTTCACTGGTCTCAAATAAATCAGAAAGGTCCATTAAGAGTGAAAGCAATGTTCCTCACATGTATATAACACTCACAGACCATGATACAATATGTAGAATTGTATCAAAAAAATATTTGAGCGATGGACCTTACCCTTCTCCCTCCTCCCCTCTACCAGTCTCAAATAAATTGGAAAGGTCTATTAAGTGTAAACACAATGTTCCCCACATGTGTATAACACCAATAGACCATGATACAATACATAGAATTGCACCAAAAAAATATTTGAGAGATGCACCTTACCCTCTCCCCTCTCCCCCTCTACTGGTCTCAAATAAATCAGGATGGTCCATTATGAGTGCAAACAATGTTTCCCACATATATATAACACATATAGACCATGATACAATATATAGAATTGCACCAAAAAAATATTTGAGAGATGCACCTTACCCTCCCCTCTTCCCCCTCTACTGGTCTCAAATAAATCAGAAAGGTCTATTAAGTGTAAACACAATGTTCCCCACATGCATATAACACCTATAGACCATGATACAATACATAGAATTGCACCAAAAAAATATTTGAGAGATACACCTTACCCTCCCCCCTCCCCCCCCTCTACTGGTCTCAAATAAATCAGAAAAGTCCATTATGGGTGCAAACAATGTTTCCCACATATATATAACACATATAGACCGTGATACAATATATAGAATTGCACCAAAAAAATATTTGAGAGATGCACCTTACCCTCCCCTCTTCCCCCTCTACTGGTCTCAAATAAATCAGAAAGGTCTATTAAGTGTAAACACAATGTGCCCCACATGCATATAACACCTATAGACCATGATACAATACATAGAATTGCACCAAAAAAATATTTGAGAGATACACCTTACCCTCCCCCCTCCCCCCTCTACTGGTCTCAAATGAATCAGGACGGTCCATTATGAGTGCAAACAATGTTTCCCACATATATATAACACATATAGACTATGATACAATATATAGAATTGTACCAAAAAAATATTTAAGAGATGCACCTTACCCTCCCCCCTCCCCCCCTCTACTGGTCTCAAATAAATCAGGATGGTCCATTATGAGTGCACATGATGTTCCCCACATGCATATAACACCTATAGACCATGATACAATACATAGAATTGCACCAAAAAAATATTTGAGAGATGCACCTTACCCTCCCCCCTCCCCCCTCTACTGGTCTCAAATAAATCAGGACAGTCCATTATGAGTGCAAACAATGTTTCCCACATATATATAACACATATAGACTATGATACAATATATAGAATTGTACCAAAAAAATATTTAAGAGATGCACCTTACCCTCCCCCCTTCCCCCCTCTACTGGTCTCAAATAAATCAGTAAGGTCCATTATGAGTGCACATGATGTTCCCCACATGCATATAACACCTATAGACCATGATACAATACATAGAATTGCACCAAAAAAATATTTGAGAGATGCACCTTACCCTCCCCCCTCCCCCCTTCTACTGGTCTCAAATAAATCAGGATGGTCCATTATGAGTGCAAACAATGTTCCCCACATGTATATAACACCCATAGACTATGATACAATATATAGAATCGCACCAAAAAAATATTTGATAGATGCACCTTACCCTCCCCCCTCCCCCCTCTACTGGTCTCAAATAAATCAGGACGGTCCATTATGAGTGCAAATAATGTTCCCCACATGTATATAACACCTATAGACCATGATACAATACATAGAATTGCACCAAAAAATATTTGAGAGATGCACCTTACCCTCCCCCCTCCCCCCCTCTACTGGTCTCAAATAAATCAGGATGGTCCATTATGAGTGCAAATAATGTTCCCCACATGTATATAACACCTATAGACCATGATACAATACATAGAATTGCACCAAAAAAATATTTGAGAGATGCACCTTACCCTCCCCCCTCCCCCCCTCTACTGGTCTCAAATAAATCAGGATGGTCCATTATGAGTGCAAATAATGTTCCCCACATGTATATAACACCTATAGACCATGATACAATACATAGAATTGCACCAAAAAAATATTTGAGAGATGCACCTTACCCTCCCCCCTCCCCCCCTCTACTGGTCTCAAATAAATCAGGATGGTCCATTATGAGTGCAAATAATGTTCCCCACATGTATATAACACCTATAGACCATGATACAATACATAGAATTGCACCAAAAAAATATTTGAGAGATGCATCTCACCCTTCCCCCTCCTCCCCTCTTACCTTGCTCAAAAATTATTCCGACCACCGTTTTCTTAGAAAACGTATTTGGGGCATCCTAACATATATATAAACAACCTCCAATCATTACTTCACCCAGATTTTGGTTTTCGAATTGTAATTACAATTACCCCAGGCTCTGTATGGTTGCTTACTCATTCCTACTTCATCATCATCCGTTGCCTTTGCATCATATGATTCCTTTTATCACTTATTCTTACCTCATCATTGTCCATTGCCTTCACATCATACAATTCCTTTTCATTACTTATTCATTCATGCTTCATCATTGTTCATTGCCTTCACATCATACAATATCCTTTGACCATTTATGATTGGTTCTGCTCTTCTTGGTCACCCCTTTTGGACTTGGTCAGTGCCCTAGTCCTGCTATATAAATTATGCAGCAATACTCTGTATTCCTTAGTCTTGATCTCCACAATCTAGCTAAGTATTGCTACTTCTCCTTGGGCTTCACCTAAGCCACCCTTCATCACTGCAACCAATGTCCAGCTCCTCAGTCCACCCTGATCACAAGGGGAAGTCTTTGGTCCTTCAGGTATAGATCCCCAACAGGACACTCTCAGCAATGCCTGAGTTCTATCTTTGTCTCACCAGTAGCAACCAGCTAACCGGTAACCCTTCCAGCTAGGCCCTACCCAGGACTATTATCCAGGACAGCAAAACCAAGGAACTTGTGCTGATGGTGGTTCAGAATTTCTGCTGAGATTTGCCAGTTCTTGAATGGATTGATGGAGTAATTCAGGAAGTTGTTGTGCACAAACGAAGCATGCTGCATTTGCTCTTTTTTGGAACATGCTAGAAAAGATCACTCCTGATGAGGTTTTTCAAGACTTTCAAGATTTTTTCCAAAAGACTAGTATTGTCCAAATGGGGGGAAACCCTGCTAATCCTGGTGGTTCCACAACTGGTTCCTACACCATCACCAGAGAAGGAGCTAGTGTTATATTCTCAGCTGCTTCCCGAGTACCCCCACAAGGTGTATTTGCTGCAAATTATAGCTGGTCTGGTACCATTTATTTTCTCTTGGATATTAGCTAACAGAAATAGAATTCCAGTGCAGGTCATTTTGAGCACCAACCTCACAAATATGGAGCTTCCTGGACAACTGGTTGAATTGGTGCTTCATCAAAAGGTAGAGCATTCTATGTTGGCTCCTATGGTATCTGTGTAAAGCCTGCAGGCAACACTTTGGTGATTTGGCAGCTCAAACACATTCATGGCACAAGCCTTCAAGATCAACATATTGATCAACAAGATCCTTAGTTTTCACAAACAGGGCTCACAATTGTAACCTCTAACAGACTTTCCTCTATTTGGAGCCAATACTGGGAGAACTTGATAGATTATGAGAAGGCTGCTCACAAATTGGAGTTTGGTCCTTCCAATGAGGACACCAGTTATGCTGCATGCTCTGGAGGTGACCAATGCCCTATCTGCCTGCCTAGTTCTGAGCTCTCAGATGGTAGTAGCTCAGCTTAACACTCTGGAATCTTCTACTCTTATTTTCAACCCATGATCTCAATTTGCCAATTCTGCTGCCTTCCAATGCTACTGTACATATCTACTTTGCCATATCCAATTATTTATTATTCAAGGAAACCTGAGTGAATAGTTCACTGTTCACACTTCTGCTTCATTTCCAACCTATGTACTTTTGCACAATTGACTTTATTCTGCAGCCAGCAGAGTGCTTAGTACAAGTTCTTGGGTGGATCTGGCACTCTAGAAAAGCTAGTGTCTACTAAATTATAGGTGGTTATTCACAGTTAGTGCAAACTAACATGATCATAAGGGAAATAATGTGCAGGTTATGAATGTTAGGATGATGAGGGGGAGGAGGGAAATGATGATGAGGGAGAGGAGGAGGAGAGTGATGAGGGGGAGGGGGAGCATGATGAGAACAAAGATAAGGATGAAGATGAAGATGAAGATTTTGCAGATGAAGAGGACAATACTGAGTGAACTACTGTACTCATCTCAAATAAATTATGATTTCAGGATGGATGCAAGATATGGTCCCTGCACCCCATGTATATAATTCCCATAGACCATGATACAATACTCAAAACGATCCCTATAAATTATTTGAATGATGTACCTTACTTTCCTCCCTCCCCCCCTTCACTGGTCTCAAATAAATCAGAAAGGTCCATTAAGAGTGAAAGCAATGTTCCTCACATGTATATAACACTCACAGACCATGATACAATATGTAGAATTGTATCAAAAAAATATTTGAGCAATGCACCTTACCCTCCTCCCTCTTCCCCTCTACCAGTCTCAAATAAATCAGAAAGGTCTATTAAGTGTAAACACAATGTTCCCCACATGTGTATAACACCAATAGACCATGATACAATACATAGAATTGCACCAAAAAATATTTGAGAGATGCACCTTACCCTCCCCCCTCCCCCCTCTACTGGTCTCAAATAAATCAGGACGGTCCATTATGAGTGCAAACAATGTTTCCCACATATATATAACACCTATAGACTATGATACAATATATAGAATTGTACCAAAAAAATATTTAAGAGATGCACCTTACCCTCCCCCCTCCCCCCCTCTACTGGTCTCAAATAAATCAGTAAGGTCCATTATGAGTGCACATGATGTTCCCCACATGCATATAACACCTATAGACCATGATACAATACATAGAATTGCACCAAAAAAATATTTGAGAGATGCACCTTCCCTCCCCCCTCCCCCCTTCTACTGATCTCAAATAAATCAGGATGGTCCATTATGAGTGCAAATAATGTTCCCCACATGTATATAACACCCATAGACTATGATACAATATATAGAATTGCACCAAAAAAATATTTGAGAGATGCACCTTACCCTCCCCCCTCCCCCCTCTACTGGTCTCAAATAAATCAGGACGGTCCATTATGAGTGCAAATAATGTTCCCCACATGTATATAACACCTATAGACCATAATACAATACATAGAATTGTACCAAAAAAATATTTGAGAGATGCACCTTACTCTTCCCCCTCCCCCCCTCTACTGGTCTCAAATAAATCAGGATGGTCCATTATGAGTGCAAATAATGTTCCCCACATGTATATAACACCTATAGACCATGATACAATACATAGAATTGCACCAAAAAAATATTTGAGAGATGCATCTCACCCTTCCCCCTCCTCCCCTTCTTACCTTGCTCAAAGATTATTCCAACCGCCGTTTTCTTAGAAAACGTATTTGGGGCATCCTAACATATATATAAACAACCTCCAATCATTACTTCACCCAGATTTTGGTTTTCAAATTGTAATTACAATTACCCCAGGCTCTGTATGGTGGTAATTTCAAGCCTGTGATATTCAATGGTGCCGCAGAACATCTTGCACAGTTCTGGACGTCAGGGGCAGCAAAGACGGGGCAATCGGTCAAGAACAAGTGGAGTACCTCTGTACATATATTGATCTTGCTTGCTGTGCACTACTGACATCCAAATAGATCCGAAAGACACACATGGAGATCGAGACCTATCAGAATTTGTCTGGCGTTCACTATGATGATGAAAACAGGGCTGGCATTGATGGGGAATATGCAGAGAGCGTTTGGAAGGAGTACACCAAGGTATGCGTCCTATCGGATTGATCTGCAGCTTCAATTTATTTCTCTACAGAAACACCCTCAACTTTGCCCTTTCAAAAATGGTGGATGGGAGTTTACCAAGTACCTATGTGAAATTATGCCTGAAGCAGGCGCCAGGGGGCAGTACGCGTTCGCCCCATCCAAGTCCACCCGCATTGGAGCTGCAGAAACCAGTATCACAGCCAGCCCAGGACTCTAGCTGATCGATGGTGCCACCAATAGTGGCTTGGGGAGCAGCAGCAGCACCACTTCTGCAGACCCAAAGGGCAAGGAACGCGCAATTCCTGCCATCGATGTGACCACGTACATTCCCATACCAACTGCTGCCACACGTCCCTCTGCCTCCTCCAGCGTGGGGAAGTGATCACACTCGGACATGACTGGTGATGACTCGGCATCAATCACAGCATCGTCTGCTCTCCCCTTCTCCAGTGCATCATCTCCTCTCCTTTTCTCTAGTGCGTCATCCACTGGTCCCACTGCCAAACGGATGAATCTCACTGTGGCAATGGCAACTGCTGCCATTGCGCCTCCATCACGCAAGTCTGCCCCTACTCGGCCGTCTCCAAGTCACACCACTGAGACTCTCATGCTTGGGATGCAAGGGTCCCTCAACCTCCTCACCTCCTCGCTCACAAACACGGCTACCTCCTCTGAAGACAAGGCCTCAGCCCGTCAGGAACTGGCAATGCGAATGTTGCACAAACAGGACAACGATCTGCCAAAGGATGTCAAAGTGTTCATCTGGGCGATGATCGCACATAATGTAGGCTTCATGGAGGTATATACACTGACCGTGGACAAGGACAAGTGTTTGGACTTTGTAAGAGTGGAGGTCAAGGGCATGAGAAACAAGTCGAATGCTGGAGAGCCCGCACCAATTGCACTCCCTAACACTTTCTAGATTGTATTGTCATTTGTACTACTGCTCTGTTGTCGTACTGTACTTGTATGCAATCCCCGTTACAAGTATTTGATTGAAAAACATGTGAGATTGATACACATTGTGGTATTGTATTCTACTCGCCAACATCAGCATCATCCTCCAGGCCACCATCTTCATCATCCGTCTCCTCATCAACAAAGATGTCCCCGTCGTCCACATTGTCCCCCTCGTGAAGAATACACTGATAGTCATCCCACATAGCTTGAGTGATGCAATCACAGAATGAACGTGCTACATGTGTGCGCTCATCGTCTTCGGCCCCACCCTCCCCATCCCCTCTGTCCCCTCCAACTTCTGAGTCCCATGAGCTCGACCAGGAAGGCCCTCCGATATCATCCTCAAACGTGTGATCTCTGTCCCCTTCAAGAGTGTCTTCCAGATCGTGGATGTGAATGAAATTATGGATAGTGCCAAGTGCCGTGGGAATGCAGGCTTGGACATCCATACAGTACTCAGGGGAAAGTAGAAGAATCCAGAATTGATGCTTGAGTACACTGAAGATACGTTCAATGACATTTCATGCAGATGCGTGTCAAAGATTGAATAATTCTTCTTTATTTGCTGGCCTATCAAAGTTGTACTAGTAGTTAGCAGCGTCATGATGATTTTGCACTGACATAGTACATACCTCAGCTGTGCTCGACGCCACTCAGCTAGGTGATAGCGAACTCCCCGATATGGGACAAGCATCTCAGGACACAGTGGGAAACCAGCGTCTCCAAGAAAATATCTCCCATCCAGAACATACAAATCCTTTGAGCACGCATCCTGGTAGATTTGTGCATCTGTAGCTGATCCCTCCTACCCTGTTAGTGCATAGGTGAATAGCATTTCGAAATCACATGCAAAAAGACAATTTTGAGAGACAAACCCTTTGCGATTCCAAAATGCTGCTCAGCATGATGCAGGGGGTGCTGCATTGATGTGACTACTGTCTATAGCACTGATTGCACCCTTAAAGAAGGGCCAGAAGCAGGGGTTCATACAGATCTTTGTGTGGATCTTGTCATTGGCCAGCATGTGGACAAATTTTGTGTAGAATGGTGGGGACGAGAAGATAAAAAGCATTTTGCGGAAATACCTAGTGAACGGAGTGAGGGCCAGAGGGTTGGGGCAATAGAAATAATACTCACCGTGAGATCGTCTCATTTGACCTTTGAAAGCGCTCCCCGACATGCCTGATTGTCAAACCTGTAACACTCGAGTAGAGGAAGATGGCGAGTTGTTCTTCAAGCGATATGAACTTTGAGTTGCCATGTCCAATGGCCCGAAGCTCAGATACAAGTTTTGCAAAGATGTGCACATGAATTCCTAGTTCACACCGGATCTGTTCTGGATGGCCCACACGCAGCTCTATGAGCCATGCTTCCCCAGTGAGCGCCAACATATGATAAGGTTCAGGCTGTTTCTTGGTGATCTTGCTTGATTCCAGTAAGGCTGTAGTAGCGCAGAGAGTAATGCTGAGGAGTAAAGTTGTGAAGTATATAATTCACTGTTGGATCAGTGCTCAATGACACTTGATCTGTGTCTCAGAGTCAAAGTCCATTGGCGTAGTGGTCGTCCTGATAAGGTTCAGTATGGACAATGCCGCACAGCACAAATGATTGAAACTCAGACATTGGGATTCTCACAACGAACTTTGCAGTTTTGGGGTTTCCGAATGGGCTCTAAGGTAACTGACTTGTAGTCGAGGTTGCTCACCTGTCCATTTGCACCCTACTGGTCTCAAATAAATCAGGATGGTCCATTATGAGTGCAAATAATGTTCCCCACATGTATATAACACCTATAGACCATGATACAATATATAGAATTGCACCAAAAAATATTTGAGACATGTACCTGCCCCTTCCCCCTCCTCCCCTCTTACCTTGCTCAAAAATCATTCTGACTGCCGTTTTCTTACAAAACTTATTTGGGACATCCTAATATATATATAAACAATCTTCAATCATTACTTCACCCAGATTTTGGTTTTCAAATTGTAATTACAATTACCCCAGGCTCTGTATGATATGATGATGATGAGATAATATAAGATTATATAATCAAACAATCAGATGAGATGAGAAATGAGATGATGAGAAATGAGATGATGAGAAATCTCAGAAAAGAAAGAAATATTTTTGTTGTTATTTATTTTGGTTTTTAAAAAAAGACTAATGACGATGACATATGATGATGAAGAAGCTAGCATGGAGAAATGTCAATAAGGTTCAACAATGAAAGACATGAGAGAATGAACATGAACAACAAACAAAGATGAAGATTGAGAGTAGTTCAGTTCAAAAACAAATAATATTGTGTTTTTGAGTATATTCATTATTTTTTTTCATGTCTAAAATGGTCTAATTTTCCGCATTTCGACAAACATGTCGAAATGCGGAAATATTGCCTTATATAGACTGCCGCTAACATGACGTGAATGGATATAAAGTAGTATACTTGACAGAATTCAAGTATAACATGTGTCATGATCACAAAGTAACAAGGATCATATATTTGATTGATACAACTTGGACACACATCATCGTATCATAGTATCTTGATTTCCCGCATTTTGACACGTATGTTGAAATGCGGGAAATCAACTTGGATACCGTCAACAAACAGATATATAGACTATGATATTTTGGGTTAACTGGCAAGTCATGTGTCCTTTACTGTCATAATACTGAGTCATACTACTCATTCATTTTTGAATAGCATTAGCATTGGATTTCCCACATTTCAACCAACATGTCGAAATGTGGGAAAATAGTAGTTAGTATGATTAAAACACTGCGACATTGACATGACATGAATGACATTGTAAATTGATGCATGCTGCTTGAGCATGTAGAAATTAGAAGACTATGAGATACGTCTTCGATTTGTGGATGGCATGGACAGTACAGTATGTCCTTGAGGGAGGACGATCAGATCATCATCATCGCTGGACTCTTCTCCTTCTCCAAGACCATCGCTGTCGTCCAGACGACGTTTGCTCGTCGATGCATGTCTGTCACCATTTCCTTGTCCAAGTGTGTTAGACATTGTGATGGCAGCATTGGAGTCGATGTGACCGCGTGTGCGAACCCACTCGTTCTCAAGTAGAAGCATGGCAGTGTGTTCACCTGCCAGCTCAACGACTGCATCATATGCTCCATATTCCTTGTTTGTCATGAGATGGTGCTTGATACGATCCCACATCCTCTTGATCTCTTCTGCTGTGGCAGGAGTGGTGTTCTGATTCCATCTCGGTCCCTTGGCTACTCTTTTTCCAAAGGGTTTGGCAAGTCTGAACCGTAGGATGGTGTTCGTGAGAGTGATTCCTTTGGCAGCTATAAGATGTCACAATTAGCCAGCATCTGGCCCACTGGCAGCCTGAGGTGCGTACTATGTTTGTCAAGGAACATCTTCACATCGTCCGAGTCAGTTCCAACCTTGTCACAGAGCGGTGAGTGCTTGTCAAGGACTGCAATGATGAACCCTGAAGCCATGGTGACAAACGGTTCCAACTGCTTGGCACCCCTTTTGTTCTTTCGCTCCGTCCAAGCCATCATGGCATAAAAGTCGGCCAGCTCCACAGAGGACCAGTGCTTTGAGGTGTTGAGCGTCGTGGGAGCAAAGACCTTGGGAGTCAGTCCAGTGTAGATGAGAGCGATGAACATGGCAATCGCATGAAGTGGGTTGGATGTAGGATCGTAGTTTGCCTTCACCCACTCATATACAGACTTGGAGAACGGTGTGTTGGACACATGAGAGAGGTTCCATTCTGTCGGCAGAGAACGCTTGTGAAGGACCTTGTGGAAGTCAGACAGGCGATGACGGCAGGCTGACCAGGAGGTCCTAGGATCATCATGAGCAATGCGCTGAGATGACATGACAAGCTCTGTCTGTCGAGTCTGTGGAGGGTTGAGACGAACACGGACCATGCCACCATTGCTGCCGGTCTGAGTGCGCTCACGCTCAGCCTCTCCCAAAGGCAGCCAGGTGGTGTGTACGATCCTTGAAGATGGTCTTCCAGGACGTCTCTCTTCCTCCGCAGTCCTTGATTCTGACCAAGGTACATGATTGACCTTCATTTTACCGACAACCCGTGTCAACGATGCTCTGAACATGTTGTTTCCGCTGGTATCGTCATCGTCCATGAAGACATTGCCCACCGTGGCCATGACGTATGGTGTCCGTCGTTGTTGTTGACGCCATGTGATCTCTTTCATCTGATCAAGGGCGGCAGCCATAATATGCTGGAACATGCCATCCTGAATGAAGGGTGGTGCACGACGCTTGTGTGCACCATCGAGGATGCTCTGGACAAAGAAAGAGAGCGGACGACGGCCTCCATTTGGGATCTGGAATGAGAAGGGAATGGGGTTGTTGTCATGTCTAGCTGGACTGACGGCAGAGAGCAAATTGAGGAACTGATCTTCATAAGAGAGTGGATTGTCTGACTTGAGCCACGTTTTGAGTTCGAACTTCCTTGTCCTGGCTGTGTCCTTCTCTTGTCTCGTGCCATTGATGAAGATGGGTGCCAACTCTGTCATGACTGCCTTTGAGACCAGGGACTTGACGTCCTCAATATAGATCTTCATGGCAACCTTGAGGACACGGTCCATGATGTCGATGGACATGTTCGACATGTCCTGTTTGGGGACATTGGAAGAGTAGTAGGATGTGAGAGACATTGGAGGTGGATTGTCGATCGTGTCCGTGATGATGAAGCATGCTTCAGATCTCTACAAATAGAATTTTGTCAGCAACATGTTTTTCTTCAATAAAATAAAATCATCGATTGTATCCTATTCCCGCATTTCGACATACTTGTCGAAATGCGGGAAAATAGAACTTTGTAATCGATCCATGACAGTGCCAGTGCAGACTTGAACTTGGAGATATCTCAGACTCACTTGTGCGTAAGCTTTTCCATACGTCAACTCCTGCACGCGTTTGGAGCCCATCAATGGTCGATCGTCTTCCGGACAACGTGCCCAAAATTTGGTCTCCACATGAAGGACCTTCATAGACAGTTGCATGAAGGGAACGACCTGCTGGTTCAGACATGGGAAGCCATCATGAATGATGCCCAGACACATGTAGTGAGGGAGCATGAGCTTCTTGCATAGGACCTTTCCAGAACCGGTGTGAGCATAGTTCAGACATCGTTCCAACATGGACATGAATTCCACGTGATAGGGATCGATGGCCTGGCCCAACCGAATGCCTGCCCTTTTGTGCTGGTTCCACACTAGCTCGATCAACGATGTCAAAGGGTATGTGGTCCAGTTCAACAAGTTCGGTATGACCTGCCATGAAATCATAAAGTTTCGTCAGAGATCAGAGACTACTACTAGGCACTGGCAGTCATTCATTATGGTCATGAAAGCGAAGGTGAAGGTGAAGCACTACCAGTGGCGGTCAGAGACAGAGCTCACCTCAGGCTTGAATGGCTTGACACAAGTCAGGATTGGATCCAGAGTACGCGGATGAATGAACTGCTTGCATAGTTTCGACACGACCTCTTCATAGATCGTCCTGAAAAGCAAGGATAAGTCTCGATGAGATGAGATGAGATGAGCACTCAGGCTGGCCCATCTCAGACTCAGACTCAGAGTCCAAGTCTTGCCAGTCTGATCCCAGTCACTTACCTTCCATTCCTATGTCTTGGACGCAGACGATGGACGTCCAGCACATACGTTTGCTCCACTCTCAAGGCTTGTGGTTGGTCATCGCCTCTCACCGTGCGTGCATATCTCTCGTGTGGAAGACCATTGTCACAGTGTTCCTTCCTTCTCTGGAAGCGTCTCTTGCATGACGGCGTGTCTGCCTTGGTTCCGCACAGGACAGAGGTGGCAAGACCCAGCTGTACATAATGAAAGCGAGCTTGTTCACGCACCCGATGAGCGATGGCATTGTACATCTGACAATATATCCCATGCAGGACGGGCATGCCATGTCGAACCTGATTCAAGTTCAAGGCATGTTCGTCCTCATCCTCATTCTCCAAGTCATCCATCTGGTCGTCCCCCTCGTCCTCTTCATTCAAGTTTGCTGGCCTGGGTAGAAGAGGAGGCATCAGCTTGACATTGATGTCATTCAAGCCTTTGTCGAAAGAGACTATCGTTCTGTTCGCCTGCACGTTTCCATATAGCTTGGTGAACCCAAGCGGGTAGGCATGGTGGGTGTTCCTTCCATTGTCATCCGGAGGAAAGAGAGCATCGACTTTCGTGAGATCCATGAGAGCGCCAGATTCGATATAGCCATCTAGAGTAGGAATGCGTCTCCTGACACGATAGCCATCCCTGGTGTAGACAGGAATTTCATGACCGTCTTGAAGTCGGTTGAGATCGACCAGAGTGCGAGCAGGATCATCAACGGGAAGATCATATAGATCACCATGGAAGCGATGGAGGGCTGGACCAGAAAGGTTCTCCCAGTTGACAACCTCTCTGAATCTACCAGTGCGCCAGTGGTCAGCGGACTCAGAAGACGATGAGATTGGAGATCCTGAGGCTGCAAGACTCACGAGAGATGATGTGCGAGAGAGAAGGCAGCAAGACGCAAGTGAGAGTAGTCTCTGTCTCTGTCCCATGCGTTGGACTCCTCCTGGAGGTGTTCTGGACGATGTGAATGGCAGATAGGTTGATTCTGGCCATACCTGACTGTGAGGGCGACAGGAGAGTTTTGTGTGAGAAAGCCATCGCGCTTCCAAGACTCTGGGGCATCATGGACCCAAGCGTCCCAATGAGCTCTGATGTGACGGTCAAGATCGCGTGTCTGAGCGAGAGTGAGCTGGAAGCTTCGATGATTCTCATCAAGCCTGCCACTATGAGATGTAAAGAGTCAGCATCATCATATTGAACAAGTCGAACTTGAACTTGAAAAATGACAACAGAGAACTTGGGAGAAGGTGATGAACGAACGATCAATAATGATAATTTTTGAAAGTGGAAACTCGAAAGGAGAAAAGAAAAGAAAAGAATGAGACAGGAAACTGACTAACAGCAGTTCAGTGGACTGTCTGACGGCGTTGGCACTGATGGGATGAGGATATTTGAGCCTGTAAGAAACATCCTGGAAATGCATCTCAGAGAGAAGGAATGCGAAGAACATGACAGCCATGTAGGCATGTTCTGGCGTGAGACAGGAGGTTGTGGTGGTAATGGAGAGAGGTGTCATGTCAGGAAGGGCATCTGGAGTATCCAAGAGGGTGGAGGGGACAAAGGCAAGCCAGATCTCCTCCTGACCACGATCGCCCAGACAGAGCATACGACCTGTGGTGGAGAAAGGGAGGGAGAGGTGAGACTCCTTCCAAGACTTGAAGAGACGAGAGAAGGTAAGGTTGACGTGCCAGGTATGGTCAACGAGGACGCGAGGACTTGGAAGAAGGGCATCGAGACCGACGCGAGCGCCAAGATACAAGGTGAAATCGATGTAGTGATGTCTGACGGAGGGGACAACGTCATGGGAATTGAGAGTGAGGGTGAACTCGTGGTTGACAAGGAGCTGAGAGCGAGACCTAAGGAGGTTGATGGCTGCCTGGTGTTTTCGGTTGAGGAAGAGGTTCTTGAGAGTGGAGAGGGAGAGGGAGTGAATGGGGGAAGTCCTGAAGTGAGCTTCATGGTTCCTGTCGATGTTTGGGTCGTTTGTGCGTGTGGAACGCATGATGGCGTCATCTATAAGGGACTGAGGGTAGGGGTGGTCTGCATGAAGGTGGTCAGGGACGCGAGCGACATCAAAAGATGTGTCGAGAGGGTGAAGGTCGAGAAGGGGATCTGTGTCAACGTTGTCGTTGTCACGGTCATTGTCGCCATCACCGTCGTCGTGGTCATTGCCATTACCATTACCATCAGCGTCAGTATCAGCATGATCCAGGTCATTGACTCGGAGAGGGAGTGGCTGAACTTGAAGTTCAAGTGGTGGTGCATGCACTGGCATGAGAGCGTCAGGCTGGGGATGTAGGCGGTTGATGTTGATGTTGATGTCGCTATGAAGACAGACTTGGAGGTGATGGGGATGGAGAGATTGTGGATATATGGAAGGTGGTACTGGGAAGGGGATGAAAATTTTGGAGGAGGGGAATAAAAAGTTTTGAGTGGGATGGGCAAAGGGAAGGATGAAAGGCGGACAGGAACAGGGACAACAATTTACAAAGGAAGGTTAGGCTAGGGTCGAGGGTGAAGGACGGGATCGGGATGGAGAGGAGGTCGGGCATTGAAATTGAAATAAATCGAGATCGAGATCGAGGGTCAATAGCATCTATTATATTTTGGGCGGTAAAGAAGGATGAAACTCGAAGGGAAGGACTCACTGGCACAGGCAGAGCCTGAAGTAAGTGTGCGTGCATGGGTTTGTTTCTGAGAAGAGAAGGTGGAAGGGACGTATTGAACTCACGGCAACGAAGGAACTTACTAGTGGATGGTGCCGGACAAGGTAGAGAAGACGATGCAAAGGGATAAGATTGATGGATCGATTTGTGACGTTACAGGACAACGGACGGAATGGGTTGAAGAGATAATAATTGGAACTTGGAACTTGG
Organism: Chiua virens; assembly: GCA_019787685.1. Lineage (NCBI taxonomy): Eukaryota > Fungi > Basidiomycota > Agaricomycetes > Boletales > Boletaceae > Chiua > Chiua virens. The sequence continues at coordinate 126,254 of JAHNUO010000047.1, forward strand.
AACTTGTGAAAAACGGAAAGAGTGGGACGAAAACACACGTTATGCATGAAGGACTCGGAAGCTGAGGACTTGGGACAGGGGGAGGAGGGTGAAGCTTTCACAAAATGAATGTGATCGATTCGATTGCTTGGAAAAGACGACAATGCGATATGGACAGGAGGACATGGACATTATCATCATCGCGTGATATACAGAACGGAAGTGGGAACATGATAGGTCAGGTAGAAGTACATGATACAACACGAAATTCAGGGGGCGGCGGTGGAAATTGGGATTGGGATGGAACAAAAAGAGAGGAATGGCATGGAATGATGACGGAAGTGGGGACTGGCACGTACATACAAACTCTCGCTTTTGCTTTTGCTTTTGCTTTTTCTCTCTCTCTCCCTCATGGCATAGAATAGCCCTCCTCGACACGATCGATGTTGATATCGTGCATGTCGATGTCAGGTTGCTGGGGGTGCTGCTGGCGAGAACGAGGGATGGGAGCGATAGGAGCAGGGGTGGAGGTAGAGGGAGCTGTGCGAGGAGGGTCTTGATCTTGATGGATAGTACGGGGACGTTTCTTCTGTGGAGGACGACGGGGAGCTGCAAAGGACGAGAAGAGAAGAAGATAAGCAAGGAGAGGAGAGAAGAGAAGAGAAAAGTTGAAGGAGAGGATCGGACGCACGGGATGTGGGCATAGAGTCAATGGACTTGGGCTTGTTGCGCTTGTTGGAGGACATTGTGGGACTCGGATCGTGAGAGTCATCAAGCTTTTCGTTGCCCATGCCGTTGCTCTCAGACTGGAAAAGAGCTTGAATACCGTCGTCGTCGGTATGCATATTGACGATGTCCGCGGTGATGCCTGCCAGCAACATATGTGAATATTTGATTCGGTCAATGATGAATGAATGATGGTGGACAGACGAGGAGAAAAGAGTCGAGAAAAAAGAACAGAGAAAGAACGTACTCTGCACCGAACGTTCTACGAGCGGAATACCTGAAATGGAATGTTACGTTAGAGTCATGAGGACAGGAGGACAAGACGGGTAGGGAACAGGGAGGATTGAATGCGTGGACACGAACGATACGTATCATATCGTATTGTATCATACGGCGAATGAAGGAATGTTGTAAGTGTGTTTTGAAAAATGGCAAAAGGGTATTTAAAAAAACCCGCAAATTGACAACATTGTCAAAATGCGGGGAAACAAACCATACGATATGAAGGAAGGGAACAAGGAGGGGTTGTAAAGGGGTCAAAAAACCCGCAAATCGACAATGTTGTCGAAATGCGGGAAATAGAAGGGTGTGACAGAAGGATACGTATTGACAACATGTGAATAGAATGGCGTTTTCCCGCAAATCGACAACGTGGTCGAAATGCGGGAATCTAGACATGTCTAAAACAGGTCACGTACCTTCGTCGTCGTCAATGGGCTGTGTCCTCACGAGACCACCACTGGCTGTGTCGATATCTTTCCAGTACATGGACTCGTCGTCGTCATCGTTGGTGTCGTTGTTGTCGTCAAGGGCAGACGGATGGATGGGCACTGGCATGTGACCACTGGCAGGATTGTCGAGAGGGACCATGATGGCTGCTGGATTCGCTTGAGTAAAAGGAGGTACGAGAACGGTTGTAGAGAGAGGATCTTCGTGCATCGTATCTAGCATATGATGAGACGAGATTAGATCAGATGAATGAGACATGATGCTGGTGCATGGTAGAAGGTGGACGTGCGTACCGATGCCAGTGGTGTCGTCCGCGTTGTCGTTGCCGCCAGTCGGAAGAGAGACCCCCAACGCTTCAATGAGTTCCTCGATGCGTTCGCGTGTTTTCGACGGGGGGAACAAGAATGTCGTCCATTTGTGCTTCAAATCGAGTTTGTCGTCGGCGTCCTGTTCATTGTCAATCACGTCTTCGTCGTCTTCGTCATCTTCGTCTTGGCGCTGCTTGAATTCGAATTCGAACCGATCTTGGTTTGGCATATGGGAAACGTTGACGTCGAGGGACATGTTGAATGATTTCTCGCGATGTTCGTAGGCACTTTCAGTGAGTATCTGGTGACGACAACGACGACGACGACGACGACGACGACTCGGTCAATCAGAACAGAACAGAAACAGAGGACTCGTGTGGGACGAACCTTGACGATCTCACGCAAAGGAGCATCGAGCTCTGCACGGACGGCACGAGACTTGGACGGCGTGTCCTTTCTGGACTCCGATCCAAGAGGCCAGGCGGGGGGGCACGACTGAAGCGCATTGATGACCTTCTTTATGGAGTCGTAGTCCTTCTTCCTGGTCGCGATCCGGATGTTGCGCCTGTTCTCCTCGACGCTGTCGAAGACGACGTCCTTGAGCTTCATGGTGTCGACGTCGATGCCGTCGTGGCCAGTGGATGATGTAGCGCAGGTCATCGTCCTCGTCATCGTCCACGATGCCACGTGACTTGGAGGGGTCGGTGTGCATAGAGAGTGCGATCTCCAGAGCCGAACGCATGAATGCAGACGCACTGTTTGCCTCATGAAGGAGTCGGCGCCGGTAGTCATTGATGATGCAGAACTCGACGATGGCGGAGCAGATGGTCTCTCTGCGAGAGCGGGCCTCGCTGTTTCCAGAGGGTGATCCCCATGCGGCAGTGTGGTAG
>JAHNUO010000048.1:0-128533 GCA_019787685.1 Chiua virens
TCCCCACTCACTCTGGCAATGGACCCATTCACAACCACTCAGGAGGCCAAGTCAACACTCACTCTGGCAAGGGACCCATCACAACCACTTAGGAGGGCAGGTCCCCACCACTCTGGCAAGGAACCCCATGCATATACCCACTGGGGACCCATAACCACAGCAGGCAGTTCCCAGTCACCTTCTGCAATGGACCCCATTCACACCCACTTAGGAGGGAGTCCCCACTCACTCTGGCAATGCACCCCATGCACACCCACTCTGGCAGTGGACCCCATTTACACCCACTCAGCAGGCAGTTCCCACTCACTCTGGCAATGGACCCCATTCACACCCACTCAGGAGCAGTCCCCACTCACTCTGGCAATGGACCCCATTCACACCCACTTAGGAGGGAGTCCCCACTCACTCTGGCAATGGACCCCATTCACACCCACTTAGGAGCAGTCCCCACTCACTCTGGCAATGGACCCCATGCACACCCACTCTGGCAGTGGGACCCCATTTACACCCACTCAGCAGGCAGTTCCCACTCACTCTGGCAATGGACCCCATTCACACCCACTCAGGAGGCAGTCCCCACTCACTCTGGCAATGGACCCCATTCACACCCACTTAGGAGGGAGTCCCCACTCACTCTGGCAATGGACCCCATGCATACCCACTCTGGCAGTGGACCCCATTTACACCCACTCAGCAGGCAGTTCCCAGTCACTCTGGCAATGGACCCCATTCACACCCACTCAGGAGGCAGTCCCCACTCACTCTGGCAATGGACCCCATTCACACCCACTTAGGAGGCAGTCCCCACTCACTCTGGCAATGGACCCCATGCATACCCACTCTGGCAGTGGGCCCCATTTACACCCACTCAGCAGGCAGTTCCCACTCACTCTGGCAATGGACCCCATTCACACCCACTCAGGAGGCAGTCCCCACTCACTCTGGCAATGGACCCCATTCACACCCACTTAGGAGGGAGTCCCCACTCACTCTGGCAATGGACCCCATGCACACCCACTCTGGCAGTGGACCCCATTTACACCCACTCAGCAGGCAATTCCCACTCACTCTGGCAATGGACCCCATTCACACCCACTCAGGAGGGAGTCCCCACTTACTCTGGCAATGGACCCCATTCACACCCACCCAGCAGGCAGTTCCCACTCACTCTGGCAGTGGACCCCATTCACACCGACTCAGCAAGCAGTTCCCACTCACTCTGGCAATAGACCCCATTCACACCCACTCTGGCAGTGGACCCCATTCACACCTACTCAGGAGGCAGTCCCCACTCACTCTGGCAGTGGACCCCATTCACACCCACTTAGCAGGCAGTTCCCACTCACTCTGGCAATGGACCCCATTCATACCCACTCAGCAGGCAGTTCCCACTCACACTGGCAATGGACCCCATTCACACCCATTCTGCCACAGAACATTCACAACATTCTTCCACTGACAACCTAAATCCCACCCATTGATGCTCACTCTATCATTAGATCTGATTTACATCTGCTCTGCTAACCCCTGCTCTGCTACTGGACCCCATTTACACCCACTCTGCCATTGTATACCCATTCTGCCATTAGATGCCATTCATACTCACTCTATAAGTAGAACCCACTCTACCTCTCAGTCTCAGTTCTAACCCTAGATTATGGTTGGGAATTTCAGCAGCCATGTCCACCCGAAGTCCATCCTACAAAATCCTATCAACCTAGGAGGTGGTGGCATGTTAGACTGAGGAAAAGGTGGTGGTGGTGGTGGTGGTGGTGAGCGTAGACGGCGCATTCTTTGAAGATCATGATGAGCAATCTGATGACGTGGAATACCTGGATATTGATTCACAGGCACAGGAGGATGATACTGAATCTTTTGGTTAGTATCATAATGAACATGTAAGAATTTGAACACACCATTAAAGCATCAGCAATATTTTGAGGCATTTGAGCAGGATAAGATGGACGGCGACGGGATGGAGGAGAACCAAGAGTTCTTTGATCACGTTCAGCCTGGCGAGAAGCAGACCATGCACGTTGAGGAGAAGTTGGAGGAGAAGCCCTAATATTTAAATGTCAATCACATCACACAAAGTAGCATATTATAATATTATTACTCACATTGAACCAGAAATTGAATTTCAAGAAGAGAAAATAAACTGGGATGCACCTGAATACACTCACTGCACTCTGTACCAGATGTTACTGAAAGGCAACCAAGGCACAGAGAATGACAGAGCACAAAGGCAAAAGCCTGAGATAAAGAGAATGGCAACTGCAAGCAGAATTGACAGATAGAACACCTGTCAAACTACCTGGCTGAGACAGCCCCACCAATCAATCTCAGCTCTGTAGTGCTATCAGAGGTCCCAGCCAAAAGGCCTTAGCAACCAGCAAACACACAGAGTTGAATCTGTGAAGCCAGGTAGTAGGGACTTGACCAGCACTTCACTGTGAGATGGTTCTCACTCTGGATTAAGAGTAGACAGCAAGAAATATAGGCACAAATCTACCAGAATACCTCTCTCTCGTTTCCCAAGATATACGTCTCTTGATCGGATGACCGTTCGGACAGTCAGAGCCTCTGTTCACCCAGATTTGTCCTCATGCGGACGACGTACTCAGGAAACGGACTACCTGTATATACACACCCACTACTGAAAAGTCTATGATCAGTATATACAGACATATAATATAATCAAACTCACCAAAGAAAACCAAGGATTTCCTTGAAATATACCAAAAAATGCAAAAATATCAGTTATCCTTGACAAAATCATGTCAGAAGTGTAAAATAAGAATACAACTCACCAGAAGAAAGGATCAGATCCCTAATCCCTAAGATATATAAGCAATGATCAGAGAGAGATCTATGAACCATTGTTATCAGTTGAGATCATGATGATAATCAGAATATGTGGCCATTTTAAATGTCATATTGCACCAGTTGACCGAAAAAATGATGTATTTACCTGATTATATTTCAAGTTTGAGGGGCAGGGATGGGGGGAAAGGACAATGAGTTGAAGTGTTGAGGCTGGCAATGATGCTAGTGTGGGTGGAGACAGGTTGTGGCTGTGCTATGTTGCATCGTCAGTCGACGTGTCAGCCGCGTCAGTCACAGTCATATTGTCAGTCACGTCACATCACATCACGGTACTACTGAACGGACAACAGATCGGGTTGCCAGCCGAGCCACATGGTTTGGTTGAGCAAAAAAGGAAGGAGTGTATTGGTAAGCGACGGTTACAGAGATAGCCGACACAGCCGCTCACACCCGACACAGCCGACACAGCCGAAAAATACGCGGTACGCGAAAAAAGCGTCGGATGAGCATCGTAAGTACTGTCCCACAGCCTGTTCTCCGTTAAACTTATTGACGAGGCGTTTCACCCGAGTCGTTGCCTCGTAAGGTTAATTTGGGGGTTTGTAAAGTTTGAATTTGAATAAGTATAATAGATTTGTTTAGGATATCAAAATTCAAATCCACAATTTGTAAAATCAAGTGTCTTTTGTTGTATAGAAGTTTTATTCAGTATCAAGATATATATATTGTGATTGTACAAAGAAGCAAGAGTAAGTATAAATATGAAGTAGATGTTAAATATTCAAAGTTCTAAAGACTTCTGACCAAACTACATTTGTTACATTGGTATCTTCCTCATGTGAGAATAAGACCTTGATGTTTCTAGGGTGAGTACAGCGAGAGAGAGCAACATAGAGTTGACCATGAGAGAAAACAGAAGAACTGAGATTGAGGCCAACATGTCTGAGAGTTTGACCTTGAGCTTTATTGATGGTCATTGCATAGGCCAGATGGATAGGGAATTGGAGACGACGAAAGGGAACAGGAGAATCTTCTAGACCAGAGTCCAAGGCCATCCTAGGAATGAAGACCACATTTCCATCACCATTTTCATTGAGAACACGACATTCCAAGATCCTAGGGGTAGATCTCAATAGTCTGAGTCTTGTACCATTGTAGAGACCATGAAAGGGATCTAGATTGCGCAATAGCATGAGAGGAGCACCAATCTTGAGGTTCAGTTTGTGCAAAGGAAATCCAGAGGGATTGAAGGTATGAAGAACCTCAGGTTGAATGTAGTCATATTCTCTATCAGTGACAGAGTCAGCACTGAGATAGGTGGATGTTTCTGGAGGAGCAACAGAGTTGAGAATAGTGGCATTGATTTCATGCATTTGAAGATTTCTAGGGGAGAGAATGGTATGATCCAAGAAGTACTGATCTGGAAGATAATTGTTGCCAATAATAAGATCAGAGTAGAGGGCATTGATAAGATCATCCATTGAGTCACCAGCTTTCATATGATCAGGAAGAGCAAGATCACCATCAGTGATGCCTATGTGAAGAAGATGTTGGGCCCAATTATCAGACTCAGGATCCTGGCCAAGACGCATGTTTTGATGAAGATAGTGGACAGACATGTTGACCCAAAGGTTGGAATGAGTGAGAGTGGCAGGAACAATCTGCTCTCTTGAACCATGTTGGATAACAGGCAAAGTCTGTCTAAAGTCACCACTAAAGAGAATGGTGATACCTCCAAATGGCTGGTTCCTGTTGAGCAAATCACGAAGAGTACGATCCACAGTCTCAATAACATGACGATGCTGAGAGGCAGCTTCATCCCAGATGATGAGAGAGGTTTGCTGAAGGAGTTGATGATTGAGATCATCCTTTTTGATGTTGCAAGTGCTCTGATCATGGCAAGGAATTGGAATCTTGAATCTTGAATGGGCAGTACGACCACCAGGGAGCAGAAGAGAGGCCAGACCAGTGGATGCAACACAAAGAGCAATTTGACCTCTGGCACGAACAGCAGAAGCAATAAGTTTGGAGAGATAAGTCTTGCCACAACCACCACCACTGTGAAGGAAGAACATGGTGCCTTGATTTTGGGCAATGCTATTCATGACAGCATGGTAGAGTGTGGTTTGGTGAGGATTCAAGGTAGCCAAACCTGTTTGAACAAAGGCTTGAAGCTCCTCTCTATCATAGGCTCTTTGCTCATTGATCAATTGATTGCCTTCAACAATATCCCAAATTTCCTGTGGCAAAGGCATGTTTGCATAGTCATGAAGGTGCTTTCCATGTTTTCTAAGAGCTTTGGCAATGAGGTATAGGCCATAGTCATAGATCTGATCTTGGGTTGGCTCAGGAATATGATATGTGTGAATGAGCTGATAGGGAAGATCATCACAAAGACTATCTCTTGTGGCCTCCCATAAACGATGAGGATCCACAGGAGAGCAATGGACCAGAATGATAGTGAAGAGATTGCGTAATTGAGCACCCATTCTAAAATGAGCAGCCTCTTGAAGACATGACAACCATTCTCTATCATCTTGAAGAAGACCATGAGCACGACAAGCTTCTTTGAATGTTTCATGAAGATGACCATTGACAGTACGAAGATCTTCAAAGGAAGTAGCACCTATGAGAAAAAATGATCAATGTTGATCTATATGTGTATAATAAGCAATCTGACCTTTGACCACAGTGAGCAAAAGACGCAAATAGAAAGCCTCTCCAGCAGTGGCAGGAATGGAATACATGCGTCCAATAGCCTCGTATCTCTGACGAATCTTCCAAACAGCATGGCCTTGATGCCAAACAAACTTCTTGGGAAAGTCTTGGTAAAGGTAATCATGTGCTCCAGCAGCAATGAGATCAGGATCTTGATTTGCCTTGAACCATCCAAGCAGTTGAGTGTCCTTGGCATTGTTGATAACCTCTTGCAAAGCAGCTTCAGCACAAAAGACAACATTTTGCCTGCCTGGAAGATGGACAGAAAGACGATAGATGGCTGGCCATTCCATGTGCATGGGGAACTCAAAGATATTATGGCAAGCTTGGGTGGAGGAGATGTATCTGGCATCAAGATAGGAGCGAATTTCATCATGACCTTCTGTCTGAATGGTAGCACGATCTGGACCCTTGTAGATATACTTGTGAATATATTTGACAGCTTTGATGGACCCACAAACTTCCAAATTGATATGACAGTTGAACTGAGTCACCAGCTCCCTTGGATGAGGGACCACATGTCTGTTGTCAAAGGTATCCTCCCTCTTTTGAATGGTCCTGCCATTGTCAAGGCGAGCATAGTCAGGATAGCCATCCTCTTTGATAATGGTGTGAGAAGAAAAGGGCTTGGGAAAGCGTTTTTTGCAGACATTGTTTTCAAGACACCTCTGAGGAGAGCAAGGACCATGGAGCATGGATCTGGTGATAATAGCATGAAGTTGGGGATAAATCTGAGGATCTGGAATTTGGGCAGAGATGATGGCATCAACTTGTTGCACAGTATGAATCTTGTCTGGCCCTTCTAAGAAGATCAAGAGATGCATGTGAGGCAGACCACACTTCTGGTATTCAATGGTATAGACAAAACCAGCCACACCACCATAGTAGCCATCACGGATCTTCTTAAGCAAAGCTTTCTGCTTGGCATGAAAGACTCTGGTGACCAGATCAGGCCTATCCACAGCACTTTGACCTATTGTGATATATGGTGATCAGATTGTGGTTAGACACAATGAGTAAGAAAACAAACCTGGAAGCAAATTCTGAGTGATCTCTGGCCAGCTTCCATTGGCAGTCATGGTAAGAAACAGGTCTGGCTTTCTATATTCACGACAAATGGCTAGAGAATCTTGAAGAAGCTGCTGCATATAGCGAGGACCACCCTTATGAGTAGAGGGAAGAATGACACGTCCAACCTGAGCCATATTCTGAACACCATCCAGATGAGCCAAGCGGTCTTGTAATCCTTGATAGAGATCAGCTCTAAGCTTGGTTTAATTGTTGGCAATCCAAGTGAGATTACACTGGTCAATAGAAGCCCAAGCATCACAGATCAACTGCTGGAAAAGCCTTCCTCCTTTGAAAGATTGGGTGGTTCTATGTGTGGTGGACGAACATGCAGTCTATAGGCATACCAAAGCAATTGGGTGACCTTTTTGGAGCGATGAGCACGACCATGACGAACATCTTGGAGTGGAATATCCAGGTGCCAGCCTTCCTCACCATGTGGAAAGAAGAGAACATAGTGAAGAGGAAGATAGGATGGATGGAGATTGCTGATACGATGTAGACCACCACCTTGAAGACGAAGAATAATATCACGATCCACTCTTGTATTTTCTTCACCATCACCAGGAACAATTGCAGCTATCTCATCCACAGTAGGTAGATTGTATCTTCTGGCATCATCCCCTTGTTGTAAATAGAGTCTCATGCGCACATCAGTATGCTCCTCTGGAGATTTGGCCTATATGATTAATATTATTAGCTTGTGTGATGAAATAAAAAATACATAAACTAACCCTCATGATTTCATAGGCTTGTTTATAGAAGGGGCATAAGGATGAAGATCTCTAAGAGTTGTATGCAACTCAAGCAAAATGCCAGCATCCAGCTGAGGATTGCGTTGAACACGTCTATTGGTTGCTTCCTCTGGATCATAGATGTAGAGCTGAGCAAAAGAGGGCTGAAGATCATCTGGTGGTACAAGAGCTCCCATAAGATGATGAAGTGTGCCATGAATACGGAATGATGAGGGCCCAGATCCTTGAATAGCTTGATTGTCCATATTCACACCCACAGAAGTGAAAGCCAAAGTATTGTTATATTGTCGAATTTTCTTTTTGAACTCTCTATGATCTTGTGGGTCATCAAAGAGGTCCTGAAGCACACGTGGCCATTGCTGGATAGGAGGCAAAGAGACCTGGCCTTGAAGACAGCAGCTACCAAAGCGAGGATTATGAACACCAGAGTTTACCAGCTTCTCAGAGATAAAGTGAAGAGCATGACAGTTTGGACATTGAACATTCATAGGGCCCAAAGAGTGGATTTGAACAGGCTCAGCATATGGTCTTGCACCAGGAGGAACATAAGCAGGTGGTTGAGGATCAATGGAATCATCAGAACTACTGGAGCTAGAGTTATCAGGATCAGGATTAGGTGGTTGAGGAACATCTTCAGAGGAATTAGAACCAGAATCAGATGGATCAGGATCAGGATCAGATGGTGGTGGTGGTGAGCTTAGAGATCTGGATACAGATGGTCTAGGTGATGGTAGTGAAGAAGAACCAGCATGGTTATTTTGCTGCTGCTGTCTTTGTTGATCCTGCTCATAATGCTCTGCTGAACGTTGACTATGCTCACTAAGAGCTTCTGAGAGCAAAGCTTGAGACAATTGACGTATTTGACTGAGTGCATTGTTTTCTTGAGACTGATATTCTTCCTCCTGTTGAAGTAGTGCCTGATGTTGCTCCTGATCCAATTGTCTTTGTTGTTCCAATTCCTGTTGGTGAAGTACCAGTAGTCTCTCTTGCAATTGTCTTTGCTGCTCTAACTCCTGCTGATGTTGTCTTTGTTGCTCTATCTCCTGTTGCCTTTGTAATTGCAACTGTCTCTGCTGTTCCATTTCCTGCTGATATTGTCTCTGCTGCTTTATCTCCTGTTGCTGTTGTAATTGCAACTGTCTCTGCTGCTCTAACTCCTGTTGACATTGTAGTTGCCATAGTCTTTGCTGCTCTGACTCCTGTTGATGCTGGATCTCTGGTTGTAGCTCCAATTGTCTTTGGTATCCTATTTGCTGGTGTAGAGCCTGCTGTTGTAATGCCAATTGTCTTCTATGCTCCTCTTGTTCAAACAACTGCATTTGAAACTGTTGTTGTCTTTCTTGAACTACATCAGATTGAAAGCTGATGACAGAAGAGTGACTGGAGACAGGACCAGATGGAACACTGGCAGATGGAACAACAGAAGAATGACGATTAGATCTTCTGTTACGACGATTTTGATGAGTTGAATTGAATCCTTCCAACAGCCTGGCATTGTAATCCACTCTGTTTTCCAAAACATTTCTTTGAAGAACATTCATAGGTTGTTGAAATGGCTGAGCAAATGTTTGAGGCTGAGGCAGAGGAGCAGGTGGAAATATTGGCTCAGGCATACCAAACTGAGGTATAGGTGGTGGTGGATGGAAATGAGCAAGAAACATAGGAGGTGGTGGTGGGGGTTCAGCCATATTAAACTGAGGTATAGGCTGTGGTGGATAGAAATGAGCAGGAAACATAGGAGGTGGTGGAGGGGGAGAGCGTAGATGATGCATTCTCTCAATCTGATGACGTGGTATGCCTGGATATTGATCCACAGGCACAGGAGGATGATACTAAAGTATTCAATTAGCATTATATATGTGGTCATAGTTATATGACAATGACATACTCTCAAAGCATCAACAATATTCTGAGGCATTTGAGGAGGATAAGCAGGACGGCGACGGGATGGAGGAGAGCCAAGTATCCTTTGGTCACGTTCAGCCTGACGACCAGCATTCCATGCACATTGAGGTGAGGTTGGAGGAGATGCCCTGAATATAAAGCATCAATCATATTATTCAAAGAAAAATATCATAGAGTACACTTACATTGATCCAGAAATCAAACCTTGAAAAAGAGAAAATAAACTGGGATACACCTGAATAACTTACTGTGCTCTGTACCAGATGTTACTAAAGGTAACCTAGGCACAAGGAGTGACAGAGCACAAAGGCAAAAAAGCCTGAGAGGAAAAGAATGGCAACTGCAAGAAAATTTGACAAAGTCAAACTTCTTGGCTGTGACAGCCCCGCCAAACAATCTCAGCTCTGTAGTGATATCAGAGGTCCTAGCCAAAAAGGCCTCAGCAACCAGCAAACACACAGAGTTGAATCTGTGAAGCCAGGTAGTAGGGACTTGACAAACACTTCCCTGTGGTGTGGTTTTCACTCTGGATTAAGAGTTGACAGCAAGAAATCAGAATACAAATCTACCAGAATACTTCTCTCTCACTTCCCAAAGTATGTCTCTTGATTGGATAACCGTTTGGACAGTCAGAGCCTCTGTTCTCCCAGATTTGCTCTTGTAGCGACGTATCTGAGAAATGGCTTATATGAAACTACCAGCTGTTGATATGTCTATATTAAGCACCAAGAAAAAGATAAATAAACTCACCCAAGGACCCTCTAAGATATTATTATTGGATTGAATCCTGGAAATACACCCAGAATATGTCAAACCAATATAAATATACATTAAATATTTGTTAAACTCACCAAGTGGAGACAAAGATTGAGTTGAATCCTTGAAATACACAAAGAATGCATAAAATATCTATTGTTGTCAGTCAATGAACAAAAAAGAGTGATATAACATACCAGAATAGAAAACCTTTTCAAGATCAGTACCAATATATGTGAAGAATTGGTCAAACTCACCAAGTAGAGACAAAGATTGGGTTACACAGAAAATATCTGTTACTGTGAGCCAATGAACAGAGAAAGAGTGATGACACATACCAAAATAGAGGACCTTTTCAAGATCAATACCAATAATATGTGAAGAATTGATGAAACTCACCAGTTAGAGGCAAGGGTTGGGATGAATCCTTGAAATGCACACAGAAAGTGCCAAATATACATTGTTATCAGCCAATGAATAAAGAAAGAGTGATGAAACATACAGGAATCAGCAAAGTTCCAAGTGTTTGATTTTATGGTGGAAATAGACCAGAAATGTGAAAAGACCAGTTATCTTTGAGAACATGATGTGACAAAAGGCAACTCACCAGAAGAAAGGGATGGATCAGATGAGATCCTCAAGAGATCTGCAAAGATCAGTTGTTATCAGATCAGATCAGAGGACATGAGCAAAGATAAAGTGGAATCACACCAGAGAATCACACCAGAGGACCTCAAGAATGATGTATGATGTATTTACTGCCCAGTTGTGCTGAAGGGGAGGTACTGAAGTGTTGAGGAGAGGTATTGAAGTGTTGAGGCTGGTGATGATGTGGGATGGCCAACTGACGTGTCGTGCGAAAGCTGAGTTTGAAGGCTGCCTACTGAACGGACAGCGTATTGCGCGAAAGCTGAGTTCGAAAAGCCACATGGTTTCATCGGACAAAAATGGCAGGACTGCATTGGTAAGCGAAAGAAGCGACAGCTGTCGAGATAGACGAAAAAAGCGTCGGGTAGGCCTTGCAGCCGACACAGCCGCAACAAGCGAAAAAAGCGTCGGATAAGTGTGGTCACGACTGTCCCACACCCCGTTCTCCGCTCACTTTTTGACGAGGTGAGCGTGCCTCGAGGCGTTGCCTCGCAAGGTGGTTCAAGTAAAACATTATTTTTGTTTGTTTGTAGTAGTAGTCTGAGATTGTCTGAGTCAAGGTAAATTATGAGCATGGTTTCATTTGAGTATTTGCACAAAAATCAGATATAGACTCATGTAGTCAAATTTGTAGTCAGATTGTAGTGAGACATAAGCAGGTTCAATTGAAGGTTCAACATGGTGGGGACAATGTAAATTCTTGGTTTATGTAAGGTGTACATTGGAGATATAAGTACAAAGCCAATAAGTACAAAGATTATAGTAGGGAAAATTGAAGAGGTGTATATCAAATGTTCAAAGTTCTAAATACTTCAGTCCAAACAACATTGGTAGCTTTTGAATTTTCTTGACCATGAGGAAAAAGAATTTTTATGTTTCTGGGATGAGTACAACGTGACAAAGCAACATAAAGTTGTCCATGAGAGAAAACAGAAGAGCTCAAATTCAACCCAACATGCTTGACTGTCTGACCTTGTGATTTATTGATTGTCATAGCATAGGCTAGATGAACAGGAAATTGCAGACGACGGAAAGGAATGGGAGAATCTTGAAGACCAGAGTCAAGGACCATGCGGGGAATAAAGACCACATTGTTGGCATTATCTCCACCTAATACTCTACACTCCAGAATCCGGCGAGTAGACCTGAGAAGCCTCAAGCGAGTACCATTGCAAAGACCATGCATGGGATCCAGATTGCGTAACAGCATGAGTGGTGCTCCAGTTTTAAGCTCCAGCTTGTGAAGGGGAAATCCAGAGGGGCTAAAGGTATTGAGGACTTCTGGTTGGATGTACTCGTATTGTGGCTCTGTCACAGAGTCTGCACTGATGTATGTGAGCTTTTCCTGAGGTGCAACAGAGCCTAGAATGGTGGCATTGACTTCATGGACTTGTTCATTCCTGGGACTGAGAATGGTACGATCCAGAAAATATTGATCAGGAAGGTGCTCATCTTGGGTGAGAAGTTGGGAGTACAGGGCATTGATAAGGGATGCCATAGTGTCACCACAACGCATGTGCTCAGGAAGCATCATATCTCCATCTTTTACACCTATCTGCAATAGTTGTTGGGCCCATTCATCAGACTCTGGATCTTGACCTAGACGCATATTTTGATGAAGATAATGAATGTTCATTCTTGGCCATAGATTGGAGTGGGTAAGAGTGGCTGGGATGATTTGTTCTCTTGAGCCATGTAAGATAACAGGAAGTGTTTGCCTGAAATCTCCACTGAATAGAATCGTAATTCCTCCAAATGGATGGTTGGGCTGATCCAACAGGTCACGAAGAGTACGATCCACAGTCTCCACAATGCAATGATGCTGAGAGGCTGCCTCATCCCAAATGATAAGAGAGGTGTCTTTGAGAAGTTCATGAATAGGATCATTCTTTTTGATGCTACATGTGCTTTGCTCATGACAGGGAATGGGAATTTTGAAATGTGAATGTGCAGTGCGACCACCAGGAAGGAGAAGAGCTGCCAGACCAGTAGAGGCCACACAAAGAACAATCTTGTCTCTTGCACGAACACCAGCAGCAATAAGTTTGGCCAAATAGGTCTTTCCACATCCACCACCACTATGAAGAAAGAAAGAAGATCCATGGGAGTTGAGAACACTATCTATGACAGCATCATAAAGAGTGATCTGTTGAGGATTGAGAGTGGGAAGTCCTCTGTCAACTTGTTCTTGTTGTTCTTCTCTGTTGTAATTTCTTTGTTCAAAGATAAGTTGGTTTCCTCTGTGACGGCCCCAGTCGTTTTGTGGTCTAGGCATAGAAGGGAAGTCTTCCAATCCTTTTCCATGTTTTCTGAGTTCTTGGTCTATGAGATGCAACCCATAGTCATGGATTTGCTCCTGATTGGGCTCAATGACATTAAAGATACGAATGAGTTGATGTGCAAGGTCATTACATAGATGATCCTTTGAGGCTTCCCATAATCGATGAGGATCCACAGGAGAACAATGGACCAGAATGACAATGAACAAATGGCGTAGCTGATAGCCTGTCTTGAAGTGAGCTGCCTCCTCTAAGCATAAAAGCCATTCCCTGTCATCTTGCAAAAGCCCACGTGCACGACAGGCCTCTTTGAAATTCTCATACAGATGACCCTCAACAGTACGAAGATCTTCATAGGATGTAGCACCTATTAATGAGAAGATATGAATGTTATTTCACAAACTCATAATGATTTATCTCACCTTTGATTACTGTGAGTAGAAGACGCAAGTAAAATGCTTCACCAGCAGAGGGAGGAATAGAGTACATGCGTCCAATGGCCTTGTATCTTTGACGAACTGTCCAAACAGCACGACCTTTGTTCCAAACGAAATGCTTGGGAAAATCTTGATAGAGATGATCATGTGCTCCAGCAGCAATGAGGTCAGGGTCTTCATTGGCTTTGAACCATCCAAGTAGTTGAGTGTCCTTGACATTGTTGACCACATTCTCAATCTCTGCTTCAGCTTGGAAAATCACAAACTGACGACCAGGAAGATGGATAGGTAGACGGTAGACAGCTGGCCATTCCATATGCATGGGGAATTCAAAGATGTTGTGACAGGCTTGAGTAGATGATATGTATCTGGCATCAAGATAGGAGTGGATTTCATTCTCTCCTTCAGTTAGGACAGTGGCACGATCTGGGCCCTTGTAGATATACTTGTGGATGTACTTGACAGCCTTGATAGATCCACAGACCTCCACATTGATGTGACAGTCAAACTGTACCAACAACTCTCTTGAATGAGGAACCACAACTTTGTTGTCAAAGACATCCTGACGTTTTTGAACAGTCCTTCCATTGTCAGGGCGAGCATAATCTGGATATCCATCCTCCTTGATGATAGTCTGATTGGTAAAGGCCTTGGGAAAGCGCTTTTTGCAGACATTGTTTTCCAAACATCTTTGAGGAGAGCAAGGTCCATGGAGCATGTACTTGGAAACAGTGGAGTAAAGTTGGGGATGGATGTGGGAATCAGGGATTTGTGCAGAGATAATGGTATCAATTTGCTCCACAGTGGAAATCTTGTCTTGTAGCTCCAAGAAGATCAGAAGGTGCATGTGAGGAAGTCCACGCTTTTGATATTCAATGATGTAAACAAATCCAGCCACTTGTCCAAAGTACCCATCACGGATCTTTTTCAACAATGCTTGTTGTTTGGAATGAAAAACACGTGCAACCAAGTCAGGCCTATCCACAGCTGTTTGACCTAGATGAGAATGAGTGATTGGCTTTGTTAATAATGTCCAAGTTGAAATGTACACACCAGCAAGCAAATTTTGAGAGATTTCAGGCCAACTTCCATTAGCAGTCATGGTGAGAAATAAGTCGGGCTTTCTGAATTCTCGACAAATGGCCAAAGAGTCTTGAAGCAGCTGCTGCATGTAGCGAGGCCCACCCTTGTGAGTGGAAGGAAGGATGACACGACCAACTTGACCTAAGTTTTGACCTTCACCACCATCTCGACGCATACGATCTTGCAATCCTTGATACAGGTCTGCTCTGAGTTTTGTCTGATTGTTGGCTGCCCAGGTGAGATTGCACTGCTCAATAGATGCCCAGCCATCACAGGTGAATTGTTGAAAGAGCCTTCCTCCTTTGAAGAGATTTTGTGCCTCTATCTCGGGTGGGCGTGTATGAAGTCTGTAGGCATACCAGAGAAGTTGTGTGACCTTCTTGGAGCGGTGTCCATTTCCGTTGCGCTGCTGCAAGGGTATGTTCAAATGCCAGCCCTCCTCTCCATGTGGAAAGAAGAGCACATAATGTAGTGGAGATAGGATGGATGAAGATTGCTGATCCGTCGTAGACCACCACCTTGCAAACGTACAATGATGTCACGATCCACCTTCACATTCTCTGAACCATCTCCTGGAATGACTGCAGCTATCTCCTCCACAGTAGGCAGATTGTATCTTCTAGCATCAGCTGCTTGTTGTAAATGAAGACGCATACGAATATCAGTATGTTCTTCTGGTGGTTTTGCCTATATATAATGCCATGAATGATTTTATCCTGTAATAATTGTAAGTACTCACCCTCATAATTTCATAGGCCTGTTTATAAACTGGAGCATAGGGATGAATTTCTCTGAGAGTGGTATGAAGATCAAGCAAGATGGTGCCATCAAGCTGAGGATTGCGTTGAGCACGTCTATTGGTGGCTTCTTCTGGATCATAGATATAGAGCTGAGCATAGGATGGCTGTACTCCATCAGGTGGTATAAGAGCTCCCATGAGATGGTGAAGTGCACCATGAATACGAAAAGATGCTGGTCCAGAGCCTTGAATGGCAGTGTTGTCCATGTCGGTGCCAACCGAGGTGAATGCCAGGGCATTGTTATATTGTCGAATCTTCTTCTTAAAGTTTTTGACATCTCGAGGGTCATCAAACAACTCTTGTAGGACACGTGGCCATTGTTGTATGCGAGGCAGATCAACTTGACCCTGAAGACAACATATTCCAAACCGAGGATTGCGAACACCTGAGTTGCTAAGCTTTTCCGAAATGAAATGGAGAGCATGGCAATTAGGACATTGAATGTTCATAGGTCCAAGAGAGTGCACTTCAACTGGCTCGGTATATATTCTACCACCAGGTGGAATGCGATGTAGAGGCTGTGGATTACCATGGGCATTTTCAGAGTCACTGGAACTGGAATCAGATGGATCAGGATCAGGAGGTGGTGGATGTGGAGATCTTGGAGCTGGTCCCAGTGATGGACTTCTAGATACAGATTGTCTGGGGAATGCATGAGAAGAGGGAGGAGGAGATCCAGCATCAGAATGATGGTGTTGTTGTTGTCTCTGTTGATCTTGATTATAGTGTTCCGCAGAACGCTGACTATGTTCATGCAATGCTTCTTCAACCAAAAGCTGAGAAAGCTGTTGTATTTGACTGATTGCATTTTCCTCCTGAGATTGATGGATTTCCTCCTGTTCCTGTATTTCCTGGTGCCGCTGTTGCTCCAATAGTCTTTGCTGTACTAATTCTCGTTGCAATTCCAATTGTCCAAGTCTTTGATGTTCTAACTGTTGTTGCATTTGCTGTAGATCCAATATTCTCTGCTGCTCCAATAGTCTATGTTGTGCCTCTTGTTGTCGCTCCAATTCTCTTTGATGCCAGTGTTCCAGTAGTCTTTGGTACTCCAAGGCCTGCTCTTGTAATTCCAATTGCCTCCTATACTCCTCTTGTTCCAATTGTCTCCTATATTCTATGTGTTGCATTTGTGCTTGCCGTAGTCTCTCCTGATTTTGAAAATCAATCGTGTCCTGATATTGTTGGATAGGAGGAGGAGGAGAATGTGCAGGACCAGCTTGGGCATTCATTGATTGAACAACAGCAGGACGACGATTGGACCTTCTGTTACGTCGATTTTGATGAGTGGTATTAAAGTTGTCCATCAATCTGGCATTGTAATCCACTCTGTTCTCCAAAGCACTACTCCGAAACATATCACTGGGTGGCTGAGCAAATGTAGAAAAGCCCATAGGAGGTGGAGCAAACTGGTCAAAATGATGTGATGGTGCAGCAGGTGGTGGGGGTGAGTGTAGACGTCGCATCCTTTGAACATGTAGATGCTCAATCTGGTGACGTGGTATACCTGGGTATTGATCCACAGGTACAGGAGGATGATGCTGAATTTTGAATCAATGCCATATTATATAGCAGTATGTGACAAATATAACATACCATTAAAGCATTAGGGACATGTTGTGGCTGGCGGCGTCCAGGTGGTGAACCCATCTGACGTTGCATCCGCTCAGCTTGGCGAGCAGCTTGTTGTGCTCGTTGTGGCGATGTAGGTGGTGTTGTCCTAATTATTATCAAATTTATTAGATAGGATGTTTTATAGTACACAGATTGCACCATTACACACATAATTTTGTTGATTCCAAGCTCAATATTCAGTTTTGTACCCACAAATGCTCTACACAGGGCTGCAGGGGAAGGGTTTGATTGCAATCACTCGAGTATACTTCAATCTAATTGAAGTAGCAGCCTTGTGTAGCAAATTTGATAGGTTGTGTCAAGGTATTTGACTTGTTATGTAACTCGAGTTGCCTACTTCCCCCATATATGACCCAGCCATTTTTTTGGTCACACATGTCACAGCGCACATGAGGCGTGAGTTTTAGTGTCCACTAAATCGCGTTCAACACAATTGTGGCTGTGCAGCCGCGACTCGGGTGGTGCCGCGCAGTGGCTGTACTTTAGCCCTACTAACGGACAACAGTATGGTACTTAGGCGAGCCACATGGTTTTCGTTGAGCAAAAAAGGCAGCTTTGTATTGATAAGCGAAATAAGCGACGGGTAAGTACAGAAGCGAAATAAGCGAAATACGCGAAAAAAGCGTCGGATAGGTATGGTCAGACCACTTTCCCGCGCTGTTCTCCCTTTAGTTTTTAGACGAGGCGTTTCACCCGAGTCGTTGCCTCGTGAGGCTAGTTTTTTGGGGGATTGTAAAGTTTGAGTAGGTAGTGGATTATCTGAGTCAAAGTAAATGGTTTTATTTTATTTGAGTATTCAAGTATGTACAAAATTCAAATGTAGACTCATGTAGTTCAATTTATGATTGACAGTGAAATAAACATACCAGAGTGAAATCAGGAAGGGTCAAGGGAAGTGGGGTAACTGGGACATGTCGCAGCAGTCTCGGGTTGATGTAAAGGCGGGAATAGGACCTCAATAGAGTAAGTAGAGTGGGCACCAAGGGGCAAATCAACTGGTCGCGAAACAAACGTACCACATTGAAATTGAGACAAAGGGGGATGGAGGCAAGAGGAGTGACTGGGACATGTTGGGGCTATTTGATATTGATATAGAGGTGGGAATGGCGGCTAAATAGACTAAATGGAGTGAGCATGAATTGACGAATCGATCGACAGCGAAACGAACGTACCAAAATGAAATTGAGATCTAGGGAGGATCGAGGCAACCGGGGAGACTGAGATGGATCGGGGCCATTTTGGGTGGAAGTAAAAGCAGGACTGGTACCTAAATGGACCCAATGGAGTGAGTACAAAGCAGCGAATCATTCAGTAGTGAAACGAACGTACCACAGTGAATTTGAGGTCCAAGGGGGGTCGAGGCAAGTGGGGCGGCTTGGTACATGTCGAGGCCGTTTTGCGCAGATGTAAGGGCGAGAATGGCACCCAAATACACTCAATGGAATGAGTACTGAGCGCTGAAACGATCGGGGGCGAAACGAACGTACCACAGTGAATTTGAGGTTCAAGGGGGGTCAAGGGATGTAGGGTAACCGGGGCGTGCCGGGGCCGTTTCGGGTCGACATAAAGATATGAATGGGACCTAAATAGACGTAGTAAAGTGTGCCCCAAGCGGCGAATGAACCGGTTGTGAAACGAACGTACCACATTGAAATTTCAGTCCAAGGGGGAGGGGAGGCAAGGGGAGCGACTGGGACATGTCGGGGGTGTTTCGGGTCGACGTAAAGGCATGAATGGGACCTAAATAGACGTAGTAAAGTGTGCCCCAAGCGGCGAATGAACCGGTTGTGAAACGAACGTACCACATTGATATTTCAGTCCAAGGGGGGAGGGGAGGCAAGGGGAGCGACTGGGACATGTCGGGGGTGTTTCGGGTCGACGTAAAGGCAGGCATGGCACCTAAATAGACTCAGTAGAGTGGTCCCCAAGCGGGAAATCAATTGGTCGCGAAATGAACGTACCACATTGAAATTTCAGTCTAAGGGGGGAGGGGAGGGAAGAGGAGCGGCTGGGACTTGTCGGGGCCATTTGAAGTCGATATAAAGGTAGGAATGGTGGCTAAATAGACTAAATGTAGTGAATACGAAGCGACGAATCGATCGACGGCAAACCGAACGTACCAGAGCGACAATAAGATCTAGGGAGGGTCGAGGCAAGTGGGGTGACCGGGATGCGTAAGGGCTGTTTCGGGTGGATGTAAAGGTGGGAATGGGACCTAAATATGCTCAATGGAGTGGGTAGCAAGTGGTGAAACGATCGGTGGTGAAACGAACGCACCACACTGAATTTGAGGTCCAAGGGGGGTCAAGGCATGTAAGATAACCGGGACGTGCCGGGGCTGTTTTGGGTCGACATAAAGGTGTGAATGGCACCTAAATAGACATAATAGAGTGTGCCCCAAGCGGCGAATGAACCGGTTGTGAAACGAACGTACCACATTGATATTTCAGTCCAAGGGGGAGGGGAGGCAAGGGGAGCGACTGGGACATGTCGGGGGTGTTTCGGGTCGATGTAAAGGTAGGAATGGTGGCTAAATAGACTAAATGTAGTGAATATGAAGCGACGAATCGATCGACGGCAAAACGAACGTACCAGAGCGAAAATAAGATCTAGGGAGGTCAAGGCAAGTGGGGTGACCGGGATGTATTTGGGCTGTTTCGGGTGGATGTAAAGGTGGGAATGGGACCTAAATATGCTCAATGGAGTGAGTACCAAGTGGTGAAACGATCGGTGGTGAAACGAACGCACCACACTGAATTTGAGGTCCAGGGGGGGTCGAGGCAAGTGGGGTAACCAGGATGTGTTGGGGCCATTTCGGACCGACGTAAAGATTGGAATGGGACCTAAATACACTGAATGGAGTGTGTACCAAGCGACGAAACAAACAGCAACGAAATGGACGTACCAGAGAGAATTTGTCCAAAAGGTGAGGTCGAGTCGAAAGCGAAGGGACAGCCCAAAAAGGCAAGCACGTGGGATTTAGCGACTGAAGCGACCGACGCGACCGACGCGACCAAAGCGACCGACGCGACTGAAGCGCACAGCCGAGCGAGGAGCGAGAGAGCCGAAATAGGCGTCGGGTAAGACTTTCCCACACCCCGTTCTCCGTTAACTTATAGACGAGGCGTTTCACCCGAGTCGTTGCCTCGTAAGGTTAATTTTTTGGGTTTGTAAAGTTTGAGTAGGTAGTGGATTGTCTGAGTCAAGGTAAATTATGAGCAAGGTTTTATTTTATTTGAGCATTCAAGTATGTACAACATTCAATGTAGACTCAAGTAGTCAAATTTATGATCAACAGTAAAACAAACATACCAGAGTGAACCAGGACATGTCGCAGGAGTCTCGGGTTGATGTAAAGGTGGGAATAGGACCTAAATAGAGTCAGTAGAGTGGGCACCAAGGGGTAAATCAACCGGTCACGAAACGAACATACCACATTGAAATTGAGACAAAGGGGGATGGAGGCAAGAGGAGTGACTGGGACATGTCGGGGCTGTTTGATGTCAATATAGAGGTGGGAATGGCAGCTATTCAGACTAAATGGAGTGAGCATGAATCAACGAATCGATCGACAGCAAAACGAACGTACCAAAATGAAATTGAGATCTAGGAAGGATCGAGGCAACTGGGGAGACTGGGATGGATCAGGGCCATTTTGGGTCGAAGTAAAAGCGGGACTGGTACCTAAATGGATCCAATGGAGTGAGTACAAAGCAGCGAATCATTGAGTAGTGAAACGAACGTACCAGAGTGAATTGAGTTGCAAGGAGGGTCGAGGCAAGTGGGGCAGCTTGGTACATGTCGAGGCCGTTTTATGCAGATGTAAGGGCGAGGATAGCACCCAAATACACTCAATGGAATGAGTACTGAGCGCTGAAACGATCGGGGGTGAAACGAACGTACCACAGTGAATTTGAGGTCCAAGGGGGGTCAAGGCATGTAGGGTAACGGGGGCGTGCCGGGGCCGTTTCGGGTCGACATAAAGGCATGAATAGCATCTAAATAGACATAGTAAAGTGTGTCCCAAGCAGCGAATCAACCGGTCGTGAAATGAACGTACCACATTGATATTTCAGTCCAAGGGGGGAAGGGAGGCAAGGGGAGCAACTGGGAGATGTCGGGGGTGTTTCGGGTCGACGTAAAGGCAGGAATAGCACCTAAATAGACTCAGTAGAGTGGGCCCCAAGCGGCAAATCAATTGGTCGCGAAATGAACGTACCAGATTGAAATTAAGGTCCAAGGGGGGAGGGGAGGCAAGAGGAGTGGCTGGGACTTGTCGGGGCCATTTGAAGTTGATGTAAAGATAGGAATGGTGGCTAAATAGACTAAATGTAGTGAATACGAAGCGACGAATCGATCGATGGCAAAACGAACGTACCAGAGCGACAATAAGATCTAGGGAGGGTCGAGGCAAGTGGGGTGAGCGGGATGCGTCGGGGCTGTTTCGGGTGGATGTAAAGGTGGGAATGGGACCTAAATATGCTCAATGGAGTGAGTACCAAGTGGTGAAACGATCGGTGGTGAAACGAACACACCACAGTGAATTTGAGGTCCAAGGGGGGTCAAGGCATGTAAGATAACCGGGACGTGCCGGGGCTGTTTCAGGTCGACATAAAGGCGTGAATGGCACCTAAATAGACATAATAGAGTGTGCCCCAAGCGGCGAATCAACCGGTTGTGAAACGAACGTACGACATTGATATTTCAGTCCAAGGGGGAGGGGAGGCAAGGGGAGCGACTGGGACATGTCGGGGGTGTTTCGGGTCGATGTAAAGGTAGGAATGGTGGCTAAATAGACTAAATGTAGTGAATATGAAGCGACGAATCGATCGACGGCAAAACGAACGTACCAGAGCGAAAATAAGATCTAGGGAGGGTCAAGGCAAGTGGGGTGACCAGGATGTATTGGGGCTGTTTCGGGTGGATGTAAAGGTGGGAATGGGACCTAAATATGCTCAATGGAGTGAGTACCAAGTGATGAAACGATCGGTGGTGAAATGAACGCACCACACTGAATTTGAGGTCCAGGGGGGGTCAAGGCAAGTGGGGTAACCAGGATGTGTTGGGGCCATTTCGGGCCGACGTAAAGATTGGAATGGGACCTAAATACACTGAATGGAGTGTGCACCAAGCGACGAAACAAACAGCAACGAAATGGACGTACCAGAGAGAATTTGTCCAAAAGGTGAGGTCGAGTCGAAAGTGAAGGGACAGCCCAAAAAGGCAAGCACGTGGCATTTAGCGACTGAAGCGACCGACGCGACTGAAGCGACCGATGCGACCGAAGCGACCGACGCGACTGAAGCGCACAGCCGAGCGAGGAGCGAGACAGCCGAAATAGGCGTCGGAAATCGTTGTCGTGAGTCGCTCCCACACCCCGTTCTCCGTTAACTTATTGACGAGGCGTTTCACCCGAGTCGTTGCCTCGTAAGGTTAGTTTTTTGGGGGGTTGTAAATTTGAGTAGGTATAATAGATTGATTTTGGATGTCATTGTTACAAATGTATAGTAGTACAAATCATATTTGCAAGTTTCTAAATACTTCATTCCAAACGACATTTGTAACTTTGGTAGATTGATGATTGTCTGGATCAGAAGGAAAGAGAATTTTGATGTTTCTGGGATGAGTACAACGTGAAAGAGCAACATAGAGTTGACCATGAGAGAAAACAGGAGAAATCAAGTTGAGACCAACATGGTTAAGGGATTGACCTTGAGATTTGTTAATAGTCATTGAATAGGCAAGATGGACAGGAAATTGCAAGCGACGAAATGGAACAGGGGAATCCTCCAGACCACTATCCAAAGCCATGCGAGGAATGAAGACAATATTGTCATTGGGATTGCCACCCAAGATACGACACTCTAAGATGCGGCGAGTAGATCTGATGAGCCTCAAGCGAGTGCCATTGTAGAGACCATGGATAGGATCAAGATTGCGCAACAACATGAGTGGGGCACCATTCTTAAGCTCCAGTTTGTGCAGGGGAAAACCAGAGGGACTGAAGGTATGGAGGACTTCTGGCTGGATATAGTCATATTCTGTGTCAGTGACAGAATCAGCACTAAGATAGGTCATCTTCTGATCAGGTGCCACAGAGTTGAGAACAGTAGAGTTGATATCATGGACCTGGACATTCCTAGGAGCAAGAATAGTGCGATCCAAAAAGTACTGATCAGGAAGAGGTTGGTTTCTGGCAAGGAGCTGAGAGTAGATGGCATCAATGAGAGATTGCAAGTCATCACCACAGTGCATATGGTCAGGAAGAATGAGATCTCCAGGAGTAATACCAATATTCAGAAGCTGTTGTGCCCATTGATCAGATTCAGGATCATGGCCAAGACGCATATTTTGAAGGAGATAGTGGACAGTCATGTTGGCCCAGAGGTTGGAGTGGGTAAGAGTGGCAGGGACAATCTGTTCCCTTGAACCATGCTGAATGACAGGAAGAATTTGTCTAAAGTCCCCACTGAACAGGACAGTGATACCCCCAAATGGCTGGTTTCTATTGAGAAGATCCTGGAGAGTACGATCCACAGACTCAACCACATGATGATGCTGAGCACCCACTTCATCCCAGATGATAAGAGATGTCTGCTCAAGAAGCTGGTGATTGAGATCATCCTTCTTGATGTTGCAAGTGCTCTGTTCATGACAGGGAATAGGGATCTTGAAGCGTGAATGGGCAGTGCGACCACCAGGGAGTAAAAGAGAAGCCAAGCCAGTGGATGCAACACAAAGGACAATTTGACCTCTTGCACGAACAGCAGAAGCAATGAGCTTGGCCAGATAGGTCTTGCCACAACCACCACCACTATGAATGAACATCATGGAACCAATGGAGTTGATGACACTGTTCATAACTGCATCATAAAGAGCTCTCTGTTGAGGATTCAAGGTAGGGAGACCTCTGTCCACAAAGGCTTGCTGTTCCTGTCTGTCATATGCTCTCTGTTCATTAATAAGCTGGTTTCCTTGGTTTTCTTCCCAGATGTGCTGTGGTCTAGGCATAGATGGATAGTCCTCCAAGCGCTTGCCATGTCTCCTGAGATCTTTGGCTATGAGATGCAAGCCATAATCAAAGACTTGGTCCTGGGTAGGGTCAGGGATGTTGAGAGTGTGAATGAGATAATGTTGTAAATCATCACAAAGGTTTTGCTTGGATGCCTCCCATAAGCGATCTGGGTCTACAGGAGAGCAATGAACCAGGATAATGACAAACAAACGGCAAAGTTGATAGCCCATGCTAAAATGAGCAGCCTCCTGAAGACACAACAACCATTCTCTATCATCCTGCAAGAGACCATGTGCACGACAGGCCTCTTTGAAAGAGTCATGGAGATGGCCATTGAGAGTACGAAGGTCTTCAAAGGAAGTAGCACCTATAAGAAGAAGTGATCAATGTTAATCTATCTATGTATAATAAGTGAACTGACCTTTGACCACAGTGAGCAAAAGACGCAAATAGAAAGCCTCTCCAGCAGTGGCAGGAATAGAATACATGCGTCCAATGGCCTTGTATCTCTGACGAACCTTCCAAACAGCATGGCCTTGATGCCAGACAAACCTCTTGGGAAAGTCTTGGTAGAGGTAATCATGTGCTCCAGCAGCAATGAGATCAGGATCCTGGTTTGCCTTGAACCATCCAAGAAGTTGAGTGTCCTTTGCATTGTTGAGAACATCCTGCAAAGCAGCACCAGCCTGAAAGACAACATTCTGATTACCTGGGAGATGGACAGAAAGACGATAGATGGCTGGCCATTCCATGTGCATAGGGAACTCAAAGATGTTGTGGCAAGCTTGGGTAGAGGAAATGTATCTGGCATCAAGATAGGAACGAATCTCATCATGACCTTCTGTCTGAATGGTGGCACGATCTGGGCCCTTGTAGATGTACTTGTGAATATATTTGACAGCCTTGATAGAGCCACAGACTTCCAGATTGATGTGACAGTCAAACTGTACTACCAACTCCCTTGGATGAGGGACCACATGTCTGTTGTCAAAGGTATCCTCCCTCTTTTGGATTGTCCTGCCATTGTCAGGGCGAGCATAGTCAGGATAGCCATCCTCTTTGATGATAGTGTGAGGAGAGAAGGGCTTAGGAAAGCGCTTTTTGCAGACATTGTTTTCAAGACACCTCTGAGGAGAGCAAGGACCATGGAGCATAGACCTGGTGATAACAGCATGAAGTTGGGGATGAATCTGAGGATCTGGAATCTGAGCAGAGATGATGGCATCTACTTGTTCCACAGTACGAATCTTGTCAGGCTCTTCCAAGAAAATCAAGAGATGCATATGAGGGAGACCACGCTTCTGGTATTCAATGGTATAGACAAAACCAGCCACACCACCATAGTAGCCATCACGGATCTTCTTGAGCAAAGCTTTCTGCTTAGCATGAAAGACTCTGGTGACCAGATCAGGCCTATCCACAGCACTCTGACCTATTGTGATATATAGTGATCAGATTATGGTCAGACACAATGAGTAAGAAAACAAACCTGGAAGCAAATTCTGAGTGATCTCTGGCCAGCTTCCATTGGCAGTCATGGTGAGAAAGAGATCAGGTTTTCTATATTCATGACAGATAGCCAAAGAGTCCTGAAGGAGCTGCTGCATATAGTGAGGACCACCCTTATGAGTGGAGGGCAGAAGTACACGTCCAACCTGAGCCATGTCTTGAACACCATCCTGAGCCAAACGGTCTTGCAATCCCTGATAGAGATCAGCTCTGAGTCTTGTCTGGTTGTTGGCAGCCCAAGTAAGATTACATTGCTCAATGGAAGCCCAGCCATCACAGATCAACTGCTGAAAGAGTCTACCACTCTTGAAGAGATTGGGTGGCTCTATGTTTGGTGGACGGACATGGAGTCTATAGGCATACCATAGCAACTGGGTGACCTTCTTGGAGCGATGAGGGCGACCATGACGAACATCTTGAAGTGGAATATTCAAGTGCCAACCTTCCTCACCATGAGGAAAGAGGAGAACATAGTGAAGAGGAAGATAGGATGGATGGAGATTGCTGATGCGATGCAGGCCACCACCTTGAAGACGAAGAACAATATCACGATCTACTCTTGTATTCTGTTCACCATCACCAGGAACAATGGCAGCTATTTCATCCACAGTAGGCAGATTATATCTTCTAGCATCATCCCCTTGTTGTAGGTAGAGTCTCATGCGAACATCAGTATGCTCCTCTGGAGGTTTGGCCTATATGATTAAAATGATTAGCTTGTATGTATAATGAAAAATATAGAGAGAGAGACCAACCCTCATGATTTCATAGGCTTGTTTGTAGAGAGGGGCATAGGGGTGAAGATCTCTAAGAGTGGTATGCAAATCAAGCAAAATGCCAGCATCCAGTTGAGGATTGCGTTGAACACGTCTATTGGTTGCTTCCTCTGGATCATAGATATAGAGCTGAGCAAAAGAGGGCTGGTGACCATCTGGTGGTACAAGGGCTCCCATAAGATGATGAAGTGTGCCATGGATACGAAATGATGAGGGCCCAGATCCTTGAATAGCTTGATTGTTCACATCTACACCCACAGAAGTGAAAGCCAAAGTGTTGTTGTACTGACGGATCTTCTTTTTGAACTCTGTACGATCTTGTGGGTCATCAAAGAGATCTTGAAGAACACGTGGCCACTGCTGAATGAGAGGAAGAGCAACTTGACCCTGCAAACAACACATGCCAAAGCGAGGATTACGAACACCAGAGTTGGTAAGCTTTTCTGAGATAAAGTGAAGAGCATGGCAATTAGGACACTGAATGTTCATGGGTCCTAAAGAATGGATTTCAACAGGCTCAGCATACTGCCTTCCACCAGGGGGAATATGATAGGGTGGCTGAGGATCACCAATGGCATCTTCAGAATCACTGGAGCTGGAGTCAGATGGATTGGGATCAGGATTGGGTGGTAGTGGACTTGGAGATCTTGGAGCAGGACCTGGCAATGGACTTCTGGGTAAAGATGGCCTAGGAGATGGAGATGGAGATGAAGGCAAAGATGATGATGGAAATAAGAGAGGAGAGCTGGAATTGGAATTGAGATATTGTTGTCTCTGCTGATCTTGCTCATATTGTTCTGCAGAGTGTTGACTATGCTCACTGAGAGCCTCTGAGAGCAGAGCTTGAGATAGCTGTTGTATTTGAATGAGAGCATTGTTCTCTTGAGACTGATGCACTTCCTCCTGTTGACGTAGTGCCTGTTGTCTCTCTTGCTCCAATTCTTGTTGACGTAGTGCCAATAGCTGTTGTTGCAATTGTCTCTGTTGCTCTATCTCCTGTTGTTGTTGTTGTAACTGTTGATATTCCCATAGTCTTTGCTGCTCCACTTCCTCCTGATGTAGCTGTGCTTGCTGTAGTTGCCATAGTCTTTGCTGTTCTATCTCCTGGTGGTGGAGTGGTAGCTGCTGTAGTTGCCATAGTCTCTGCTGTTCTGCTTCTTGCCAATATACCAGTTGTTGCTGCAGCTCCAATAGTCTTTGCTGCTCCTGCTGTTGTTGCTGGTGAAATGCCTCTTGTTGTTGTTGTTGTTGTTGCCATAGTCTCTGCTGCTCCAAATTCTCCTGATATTGGGCCTCCTGTTGTAGCTCTAACTGTCTCTGATACTCCACTTGCTGATACAAAGCCTGCTGTTGTCTTTCCTGAGCTACATCATGCTGAAAGTCAATGATATGCTGGTATGGCTGAATATTTGGTATCACAGGAGGGGGGTAAGCAGGCCCAGGTTGAGCATTGGCAGACTGAGCAACAGAAGAGTGACGATTAGATCTTCTGCTACGACGATTTTGATGAGTGGAATTGAATCCTTCCAACAATCTGGCATTATAATCCACTCTATTCTCTGGAATTGGATATAGTTGAGGCTGAGGTAGAGGAGCAGGTGGGAATACTGGAGGTGGTGGAGGATAGAATTGAGCAGGGAATATAGGAGGGGGTGGAGGTGAGCGTAGACGACGCATCCTCTGAAGATCATGGTGTGCAATCTGGTGACGTGGAATACCTGGATATTGATTGACAGGCACAGGAGGATGGTGCTGAATCTTTTAATTAGCATCATATATATGGCAAACATGTCAGAATTTGTACACACCATTAAAGCATTAGCAATATTTTGAGGCATTTGAGCAGGGTAAGATGGATGACGATGGGATGGGGGAGAACCAAGAGTCCTTTGGTCACGTTCAGCCTGGCGAGAAGCAGTCCAAGCACGTTGAGGGGAGGTTGGAGGGGAAGCCCTAATATTTAAATGTCAATTACACATTACACAAAGCAATATACCATAATATTATTATATTATACTCACATAAGAAAGGACTCAGATCTGATAGAGGATCAAAGATCAAAGATATCTGTAAACCAGAAAGAAAAAAAAAAACACTGAGTACTTGGACAGCGGAGTTGCAGGATAGGAACCGGAAATTTCAGAACTTTACTCGTCGTTCCTAGCTAGCCAGCACTACTTCGTAGGTGAAGTATTGACCATGTGACGTTATGGGTATCACACGAACCCACACAGGTTACAACCCTGGAACGTTCCTACACTGCAATATGGAAATGCCAATGGCACAGCAAATACCCGTTTTGATTCCCTGATAAAACACAGGGGAAATCTGGTGGATATGACCAGGAGGCACAGTGCAATGCCAAACTACGCTTTAGATCTGGATCGTATTCCCAGGGCGTTCACGTAGCCAACGGTAATTTATACCCCTACAAGGGCAATGCTTTAACCCTAGCTCCGGGTGCTCTTTAACGTCAAGAGTCGTAAGACGTGAGTGCGTGGAAGACAGCAAACACTCAGGAAGTGATGCTAAAAGAAACAAAAAAGGCATCAAAGATAGTGTTATCAACCATGGACACATATTGAAACAACAAAAGATGAAATACCAACAGGAGGGGTGCTTGTCTATACTCCAAGCTGTAAATGTAAGTAAACATGTGAGGAAAGAAAGAGGAAAACACACCTGAGCACCAGGATACAGTGGTTGATCAGTTATCAGATCACTATCAGATCAATAAATTTCATGTATGAAATGATGTATTCACTTGAACAGAACTCACCCTGATGGACTCAAAACTCAATCGCAATCGAAATCTAATTTTTTCTGATTTTTTCCGATTTTTTGGGAGGCTGTATGTTGTGTAGAGCCAACTGTAGCAGGGAGTAGCAGGGAAACAGGCGACGACTTGATTACATAATCACGTGCACTCATCAACGGACGACGGATTGG
The DNA here is from genome assembly GCA_019787685.1 of Chiua virens. Taxonomy (NCBI): domain Eukaryota; kingdom Fungi; phylum Basidiomycota; class Agaricomycetes; order Boletales; family Boletaceae; genus Chiua; species Chiua virens. Next base: position 29,157 of record JAHNUO010000048.1, read on the forward strand.
GTGCTTAGGCGAGCCACATGGTTTCGTCGAACAAAACAGGAAGGAATGTATTTGTAAGCGACGGTTAGAGCAGTAGCCGAAATAGCCGAGACAACCGCTCACACTCGAGAGAGGCGAGACAAACGAACTACGCGAAAAAAGCGTCGGATGGGTATGTTCAGACCGCTGTCCCACGACGTTCTCTGCTAACTTATTGATTGATTTCACTCGGGTATCTTTGTTGTACTGTTGATCATAAATTTGACTACTTGAGTCTACATTTGAATGTTGTACATACTTGAATACTCAAATAAAATAAAACCTTGCTCATAATTTCCGTTGACTCAGATAATCCACTACCTACTCAACTTTACAACCCCCCAAAAAAAACCTTAAGAGGCAACGACGAGGGTGAAATGCCTCGTGGGCTTGTTAATATCTTTCAGGCCATACAATGAAGACAGACATATGTGAGAATTTCACCCATGGTGAACATGCTAAGAGACAGAAATGTCGCAGACCTGGCACGAGCGGGAATGTATGAAAACAAGCACCAAATATTTGGACCACACGCAATTGATAGAATATGTATATAGTCGAGACTCGAGACTCACCCACGTAAAAAGTGAGGTATTATGTGAAAATTATATCAGTCAGTGGTAAATATGTGCGTGCATGGGCGCATCCCCGCCTGTGTCGGGGATGCGGGCATCTGTGTACAACTGACACATACAGATGAGGCAACAAATTGGAATAATGGTGCGTAAAATGGTGTACATGCGCCATGGTCAGAACATATGAGGCACAAATCCCACCACCTGCGGGAATCCATGCATGAAAGAGAAAACCCATAATATATGGTTATCTGTCATGATGAATATCAGATATGATATCTGAGTCGCTACTTCAAATTGTTGTCCACTAAATATAATACACCTGATAGATAGTGTGACGACGTATCAGATATACCTTGGTATCTCTGACAATACAGATATTGTGTCTGCTTGGATTTGTACATTTATGTGAAAGCTAAGTAGGCGACTTGATAGCACTGATATGATATGTTTCTCAAAACGGTGTTTGATGTCCATCTGTGACATTTGTGGTATAATATGTCTTGTGTGCAGTTGATGTGTCTGAGAATAAACCATGTCGTATGTGATGGTTCAAACTATAATAATAAAAATCCATCCATCAGTGATCCCCATGACATAAAATGGCGTTGTTTGATAGAGTGTGGTTATCTAAATCACATGGACTTTGCGGATCTTTCAAACATGACACATATAGATGTACGCAATCCCGCATATGGCGGGTATGCGAGTAATAAATGAACGAACAATTATGTCATTAGATAGCCGCATTTGCGTCTGTGGCGGGTATGCGATGTTTCGGGACAATGACTCAGTATTGCGATGTACAATTACAACACAAACGAGCAATGGGAAATAAAGTGACATTCAATATCGCATTGCCGCCATGTGTGGGAATGCGGACAAAAGATGTACAGTTACAACACAATCGAGCAATGTGGAATAAAATGACATTCAACATCGCATTGCCGCCATGTGTGGGAATGCGTGACAAAATGTGTCAACATTCAATATCGCATTCCCGCTATGTGTGGGAATGCGGACAATATATGTCAAACATGTGTCCGCATTCCCACACATAGCGGGAATGCGATATTGAATGTCATGTTATTTCCCGTTCCTCCTTTGTGTTGTAACTGTACATCACAATACTGAGTCATTCATTGTCTTGAAACATCGCACACCCGCCACAGACGCAAATGCGGCTGTCTAATGACATCATTAATCATTCGTTTATTTACTCGCATACCCGCCATACGCGGGAATGCGTACATATATACATCTCATGTTATGAAAGATCCGCAAATTCTATGTGATTTGGATGACCACACTCTAGGAAATATATATTCCGCACTTGACGACATGGTAGATTTGCGGCTTTTGGGTGTGAATTTGTAGGTCTTACCTCTGTCTAACCCCCTCTGAATTAGATTAGATCCCTTTAAATTCCATATGATTCCGCTCTGCAGACCTTAACATAGATCTGTGGACCTTCGGTATCTCAAACAAATCTCATTTGTAGAATGTCCAAACTGATCATTTCGTTATGTATTAACATACATCCAACTCTGCAGATGAAATTCTATTTAAATTGATATCTACAGGAGGACTTGGTCCTGATATTATTTACTGAGTGATATCCATTTGATTAGGAAAACCTTTGCCCTTTTTCTCTTCGTACCATCCTGTGGCCTTCAGGAAAAAAAAGGTCTTGTGGGTAATTATGTCGCAGAAGGCCGTGAGGGTAAACGAATGAGTTAGAGCCTGGATGGAGAGGGAAGCCGAACAAGTGACAGCCTGGAGGGGGAGGGAAGGCGAATGAGTTGGAGGTGGGAAGGGGAGGATGCATGGGTTTCAGACACGGATTGATCGAGCGAAGCCAGCGGAGCAAAAGGAAAATCTTCGGCGGGATCCGCAGGGGTCATGGTACAAAGAGCAGGCGTTGCAGGGCAGGGGGAGGCACAGGCAGAGAATGGAGAATGGGGTGACATGTGAGAGGGAGAGTTTAGGATTGACAGTGGGCCAGAGTCTGGCGTGGCTGGTGGGGTCGTCTGAGGCATGCGGGATGGAGAAGTGGTGGATGCGTCTGGCACCAGAATATGAGGGCTGCCAGGAGAGGAGACACTTGAAGGACCCGGGGCCATGGGTGGAAGCTGAAAGGGGAGCACAAGGTGTTCCTTAAGGTCCTTGGATGTACCACTAACCTGACGTCACGTTCCCTCGACAACTCGACTCATTGACCCATAGCCTATCCGTAAGTTGCGGATCTCCTCTTGAAGTGAAGAACGTTCAGCCACTACTGCCCTCAACTTTGCTTGTAAGAGCTGATAGTCCTGCTCCCATCGGAGCAGGGCTTTTACTCCTTTGTCCCATTTGTCCTGCATTTGCGCCAATTCTTGCTGGAAACTGTGTAGCTCCTCCTTAAGTACATCCAATTCTTCTTTTGTAGCCATGGGGACTCCAGTCAACGAATATGCTCGTCCTGGTGTGAGGGCCCTTGTGGTAGAGTTGGTGGCAGCAGTAGCAGGAGGGACAGAGTGTGGGTGGATGGGACTGGAGCGATTGACAGACTTGTTACGATTGTGGGAAGGTCCAGCGACGGGCAAGGGGGAGGGGCATTGCTTGCGGCTAGGAACAGGCTTCTTGATCAGTTTTGAGGTTATGACTACCTCCGCTACAATTGTCACGGAAAGGATCAGTTATATGTATCATCAAATTGAATAATGCCATATGAATCAGTTTCTTTGATGAAAGACCTGACTGAGATTGTTCTTTCATATGCGCCATGGGAGAGGGTGATGGCGGCTTCGACAGAGCAGGTGTCTTAGACCGTGTATGGGATTGTGCACGCACTGCGTAACGTCCCCACAGCTTGTAATTGTTGGAATAGTTGCAGCGATGCTTGCCTGTCTTGCAAGGCAGGCATGCAGTGCTGTCTCCGTCCACCAGCCGGTAGCACCATGGATTTGCTTTCTTAGCACATTTGCTACATGGTTCGTTGTACAAGTTGCCATTTTGGGCCGCCATGCCCTTCTTGCTGGGTGTCGCTGAAGTAGACTTGACTGGTAATAGAATCGATTTGGGAGTCAGTCGCTGGGTATCATCGCCCTGAGTCGGAAGTATCCTCCTTCGCCTGGGATGACCATATTCAGGGTTTTCATTACTCCCTTTGACGCCGTCGTCCAGAGCTTTATTCTTCCTCTGCACATCATTTTTCCGCACTGCATCGTCCTTTGTGTCATCGAGGCATTTTGGATTTTTGTCATCATCATGCATTCACCTACACCGCGTTCAACATCCTCACTGTTGTTGTGGGGGTTATCGTCCTGCACCTTTTTCTTCCCATCGATCTTCTCCTTGCAACGTGCTTCTGCCCGTGCATCCTCATCAATCTCCATCACATCCTCTTCCTGCTCTGCTTTGCCTTCCTCCACCATGACTTCCACAGCCTTGCGCTTTCCCAGAACAGACTTTGAAGACTGACCTTCCACTCCATTCCCTTTGACTCCAATTGCCTTTGGCCACCACTTGTGCTTCTCCAACGTGGCTACATCTGGATTGCAAATGCTTTCCTAGTCTGGCCAGTTGTGATTCTTTGGCCAAAATGCGTCGACCGCAACCAGAAGTTGCAGGATCTCTGTGGCATCAGGCATGGCTGGTTTTACCAACGCCTGGTAAACTTTAAAGATACGGGACAGAATGCAATTAGAATGATTTCGTACCATTTCTTTGTTAATCTGGGAGACTGCCTGGATCCACTTCGGCGCCAGATCCTCATTAGTTCCATACCCTGCCGCTATGTCTCTCCGGAGGATATATTCGATAGCTTGGTTTGTGGATTCCAGAATTGCATTTGCGTTCTTGGCATTCATAGTTAATCGAAGATGGGAGATGAGATGAGAAATAAAAGCGAAAAAAGTTGTGTTGTGGTACCTTCAGTTTCAACAAACAAGGGAATTCCCACGGGTCACAATAAACCACATTGATCTTGCGCCACGACTAAGTTCATTTGAATTCTGAAGCTCATCTGACGTCCGCAATCAGTCTCCACCTTTCCTTCTCACTCAGTCTCCCACTTCAATCATCAATCATCAATGCCACCATGTGTGCGCCATGTCAAATTTGTGCGTCATGGTAAGAGCTCATTTATATAGCTCTGAGTCAGTTCTTGCAGTGGAAATGTTCATCTTGCCATCATCATCCACGAGCTCGATTGAATCCGAAAAAGAAGTTCGACAATCATCAGGGTACTTCAGCACCAACGTCTGCGGACAAATTACTTCCTAAGCCATCACAGCTCCGCTTTCCCTCTCCACCTGATACAGGCAGCACGAGTGGGGTGCCATCCGCACCCCATAATGACTTTGTTCCACTATCACAGCTCAAATTTCCAGCTCCACCAACCAAGCGAAGATGAGATGTCGATACCAGCATCAAAGAACCCGATGGACCAATCAACTCCATACCACTCTCTCAACTTCACTTTCCCCGGCCCCCTACAAAGCACCCAAGAACTGATGCTGACTCTCCCTGCACAAGTCGCGACATTGTGGATCATGCACAGTCCAATATCCATAAGGGTGAAGATTTGATTCTGTCCAAGTCAACGGGACAGAAAAGCCGATCTCCAACAGAGCTGGAGTGTCTGCCTCCTCCTCGTGAGCATCTTACACCTTTTCTCTTACGCCTTTTCAGAACATTGACAACATCCCTCTGTCCCAGCTTAAGCTTCCCTCTCCTCCGGTCAAGCATTCTCTGCCTCCTCAAGACATTGACAACACCCCCCTGTCACAGCTTAAATTTCCTTCCCCTCCAATCAAATCTCTGAGCCCTCCTTGAGGCACTGACAGGATGCCTCGTTTTCAGCTGAAGTTTCTGCCACCTCCCGACATAACTCGAACACCTACAAGTACCATGCCGTCTTCTCAGTGTCTACCAAGTACTGAGTGCCAAGTGGCCCCAGTGGACATCAATACCACACCACTCACAGAGCTCAAGTTTCCATCACCTTCTGTCACACGTGCAGAGGCAGAGTCATCATGTGGCCCTGATATGATCCTCACATTTACACAAATGTCCACTCCAACAACTTCCCATTCAATTGTGGTCTCCACTTCTAATGAAATGGATATGCAAGCAATGGCTACAGGTGGGTATTGACCCATTTCATGTCACGAAGAGAATGCTGAATAGTAACTAGGGATTGTGCCATCCGATTGCCCTTCATCTTTGCCACAATTCTTATTTTGGCCTTTAACGGAAGATTTATCGCAGGAGGTCTTGCAATGGCGTGATCCAGTGCAATGTATAAAGGAAATGGAGAAGGTGGTCCAATTGATGCAAAGATTTTGTGAGTTTCACAGGTAGTTTGTTTCAGCCAGAAAGTAAACTGAAGTTTGTCATTTATTCTCTGCTTTAAAGCCCCCAATGTGGTAGAAAATGAGGCTGAGCGCTTGCAGGCGGATGAGGGATTTGAACTACCTGCTGGAATTATTCTAGGTGTGTCTTTTCTTACATAGTATATGACCCCATGTTAACAGTCCTTGAGACATACTGGAAGTGCGGGAGAATCTTGAAGACAGGCACGAGCATCTACGCTACAACGGTGAGTATGACAAACCCATTCTCAACATAATCAATCGATTTTGGCATAGGTTTGCCAGCATAGCAGAAAAGCAGAGGGCTGTACAACAGGAGATATTGATGAAATGTGAAGTATTAGAGCGGATTCAGGATGAAGGCAGTGGACGGAACAGATCATTAATTAAACCATGCATTGCTGAGTCGTTGTCGCCTGCAATAGGTAGTATCTACCCTACCTATTTCCATCCATTGAGAATATATGGGCCCACATGTTGTATGGGCCCGTATATCACACCGAGGTTATGGTGATCTCATGTTTGTTCGTACCGAGTGCATGGGCCGGCCTGTCTCATCCTGGTTAGGGATCTGCATGGGTATGGGTATGGGTTGGACTTTGGATACCCATACCCATACCCATACCCACACCATGGGTACAGTGGGTCCATAGCAAGGTGAGGGTAATGATGATGATGGCTTACCATGAGTGAGTGAGGTTTAGCTAAGTTAGGATAAGATATAAGATAACAGAATGAGTATAGATACAATGTTTAGAACAAGGTTTAGTCTATAGTTTAGGCTTGGTACTACTAAACCCATGGGTACAGTTTTTGATACCCACAGGAAAACCCATACCCATGGCATGGGTATGGGTATGAGCTCTGATACCCATGGGTGTACCCACACAGAACCCTAATCCTGGTTGCATCCACCATGCCCGTGTGGGGCCACACATGAGATTTTGTTGCCATCCGCAAAGCATGCATGTGGGCCTGCCTGTGGGATTAATGTTGCAGCTACCATGCCGATGCAGGGCCACACACATGATTCGATTTTCCTGCACAAAGTGTTCATGGGCCCGTGTTGTAGAAAACAAATAATAGGTGATATGAAGAAAGGTAGGGTGATAGGTTCATCCCAAGGGGGGTTATATTTGAAGGAATGAAGGGTTCAGGTTTGTCTAAGAGTCCTAGAGGCTGCTGAACGATCCGGAATGAAAAACGGTCGATGTAAAAGTATCTGGGTGGAGGTGAGGCGATGAGAGTATTGGTTTGAGTAGATGAGACACAGAGGAACGATAGGACGAGGTAAAAGAGAAACTATCCAGCTCACTCACACATGGGAGAGTAAACAGGAGATCTCCTGAATGCAGAAAGATAATATTTTTGTGTTAGAAACATGGTTTTATAGTCCTGGGCATAACCCAGGACTGTTAAAGGTAATCTGACCCTAAGTACAGTGACCTCAAAAACCCTTTCCATACTAACCGCAACTGCAGTGCGCGAAGCGCACTGCCAGACACTGTGGGAATCTTGCTTAGCTTTGGTGGAGTTATAAATAGCACACACTCTCAGCTACAAATCAGCCCCAAGATCATGTGATTTGGTTCACACGCCATTAAGATATGATCATTTTGAAACAGCCATGTCATGGAAAGGGTTTTTGAGCTTTTGAAATCACAAGGGTATTTGGATATTATTAGTACTTGGTATAGCCTCCTTTGGCTTTAAGCACTGCCTGAACCCTCCTAGGCATGCTCTCAATCAATTTCTGACACTCCTCAACTGGTATCCTCTCCCACTCCATCTGAACTCTTTCCCACAACTCATGAATCCCATTAGGAGGGTTTTCATGCTCTGCAAGCCTCCTTTTAAGCCATTCCCAGAGATGTTCTATAGGGTTTAGGTCAGGAGACTGTGCAGGCCAACCCATGGTATCAAATTCCTGCTCCTCTAGCCATTCCTTGACCTTCTTGCAGGTATGCTTGGGCGATTAATTTTGGTCTCATCAGACCATATTACCTTCTTCCAGTCCTCTACAGTCCAATCCTTGTGGGCATAAGCAAAATCCAAACGAGCCTTGCGATGCCTAGCAGAGAGAATAGGGCGTTTGGACTTGACCACAGCCTTCATACCAGATTTCTTCAAATGAAGACGAACTGTACTGGCAGAGAGAGGTTCATTGATGATATTGGAGAGAGCTCTGGTCACTTGGACAGCATTTTCAGCTCTGCCAGAGGTGATATGTAAGGTGCTGGGCATGGCGAATGTTGGCAGGAGAAAGCTTGGAAGGATGACCTCCAATAGCTTTGGGAAGGGTAGAATGCTTCTTGGAGCGAAGTTTGGATATAGCAGAAGGGCTGAGACCAGTTTGCTTGGCAATGGCTTCACCAGAGTGGCCAGCATCAAGCAAAGAAAGAATAGTGTTTTGCTGAGTGAGAGAGAGGGATTTAACCATGATAGTAGTTGAGAATTAAGAAGTGTGTGAACTTTTTAAAACTCAGACATGCTATTTACATGTATATCCTTGTTTGCATTAACAAATAATGACAAATATTAAATGATTTGATTGAGATCCTAATTATCATTTCAAAAGCTCAAAAACCCTTTCCATGACATGGCTATTTCAAAATGATCATATCTTAACGGCATGTGAACCAAATCACATGATCTTGGGGGCTGATTTGTAGCTGAGAGTATGTGCTATTTATAACTTCACCAAAGCTAAGCAAGACTCCCACAGTGTCTGGCAGTGCGCTTCGCACACTGCAGTTGTGGTTAGTATGGAAAGGGTTTTTGAGGTCACTGTAAGTGTACAGGATCGATGTAGGGTGAGTATGCTAAGAAGGAGTGTCAACCCTTGTAGATAACAAAGAAAGAAAAGGTGTTAGGATAGTAATGACCTTAATAAGGCCAAATCGAGTAGAACAAGTCAAATCAGATGAAGCAGAATACGTATGATGGTTGGACTCAGATTGGATTCGGATGATCTGTAAATGCTAGGAATGAAACCGGGCTGGCACGAAGTCGATGGCGGATGAGATGGGAGATGATATGACATGATGAAGAGCAAGGAAAATGTATCCTACAACTGTAGGAAGTATCTAACTACTACAGCGTGTCTCATCCAGGCTGCGTCCACCATGCTTGTGCGAGCCCACATCTGCAAAGAATGCATGGGCCCACCTATATCATTGTGGTTGCATCCACCATGCCCACACATGTAATGAATTCAAGTTCCACCTGCACAGAGTGGCATGGGCCCGCCTGTGTCATCGAGGTTGCATCCACCATACCCATGTGGGCACACTTGTGAGATCTGGTTGCCATCCGCAAAGAGGCCCATCTGTGTCATCAATGTTGCGGCCACCATGCCAATCGGGCCCATACATGTGATTTGATTTCCATCCACAAGGCGTGCATGGGCCCGCCTGTCTCATCTAGGTTGCAACTACCATTCCTGCATGGGTCCACACATGAGATTTGGCTTCCGCCCACAAGGCCCACATGGGCCCACCCCGGTCATCGAGGCTGCCGCTACCATACTCGGTCGGACCCACATGTGTGATCTCATGTTCATCCACATAGCATGCATGGGCCTGCCTGTCTCATCCAGGTTGTATCCACCATGCCCTTGCGGGCCCACACATGTGATCACATGTCCGGCCACCGAGCACACATGGGCCCGCCTGTGTCATCCTGGTTGCAGCAACCATCCCCATATGGGCTCACACGTGTGATTGCATGTCTATCCACCAAGCACTTGTGGGCCCGCCTGTCTTATCCTTGTTATAGCTACTATGCCCTTAGAGCCCGTTCGGAAACTTGGATGTTGGCAAAATTTGGTACTATGTTGCATTGTTTCTAACCACCACCATGGCTGAGCTTGGGTCTGAGTTTGAAGTCCAAACTTTGTTTTTTTCCAAGAGATGGATAATCGCGATGAATCCAGGCGTATCCTGGTCTCCCTCGCTTCAGTAGCAACTCTACTGACTCGCTGTGTCATTTATCACTATATGCACTCTAGGATGTCCAAAGCTCCCACCGAAAAAGCCTCCTGGAATGCGAAGGAGGTGGAGGAGCTTGTCAACTATCTCTATACTCATCGTGCACAAGGCGAGGGTGGTAATTTCAAGCCTGTGATATTCAATGGTGCCGCAGAACATCTTGCACAGTTCTGGACGTCAGGGGCAGCAAAGACAGGGCAATCAGTCAAGAACAAGTGGAGTACCTCTGTACGTATATTGATCTTGCTCGCCTTGCACTACTGACATCCAAATAGATCTGAAAGATGCACATGGAGATCGAGACCTATCGGAATTTGTCTGGCGTTCACTATGATGATGAAAACGGGGCTGGCATTGATGGGGAATATGTGGAGAGTGTTTGGAAGGAGTATACCAAGGTATGCATCCTATCGGATTGATCTGCAGCTTCAATTTATTTCTCTACAGCAACACCCTCAACTTCGCCCTTTCAAAAATGGTGGATGGGAGTTTACCAAGTACCTACATGAAATTATGCCTGAAGCAGGCGCCAGGGGGCAGTACGCATTCGCCCCATCCAAGTCCACCCGCATTGGAGCTGCAGAAACCAGTATCACAGCCAGCCCAGGACTCCAGCTGATCAATGGTGCCACCAATAGTGGCTTGGGGAGCAGCAGCAGCACCACTTCTGCAGACCCAAAGGGCAAGGAACACGCAATTCCTGCCATCGATGTGACCACGTACATTCCCATACCGACTGCTGCCACACGTCCCTCTGCCCCCTCCAGCATGGGGAAGTGATCACACTCGGACATGACTGGTGATGACTCGGCATCAATCGCAGCATCGTCTGCTCTCCCCTTCTCCAGTGCATCATCTCCTCTCCTTTTCTCTAGTGCGTCATCCACTGGTCCCACTGCCAAACAGATGAATCTCACTGTGGCAATGGCAACTGCTGCCATTGCGCCTCCATCACACAAGTCTGCCCCTACTCGGCCGTCTCCAAGTCACACCACTGAGACTCTCATGCTTGGGATGCAAGGGTCCCTCAACCTCCTCACCTCCTCGCTCACAAACACGGCTACCTCCTCTGAAGACAAGGCCTCAGCCCGTCAGGAACTGGCAATGCGAATGTTGCACGAACAGGACAACGATCTGCCAAAGGATGTCAAAGTGTTCATCTGGGCGATGATCGCACATAATGTAGGCTTCACGGAGGTATATACACTGACCGTGGACAAGGACGAGCGTTTGGACTTTGTAAGAGTGGAGGTCAAGGGCATGAGAAACAAGTCGAATGCTGGAGAGCCCGCACCGATTGCACTCCCTAACACTTTCTAGATTGTATTGTCATTTGTACTACTGCTCTGTTGTCATACTGTACTTGTATGCAATCCCCGTTACGAGTATTTGATTGAAAAACATGTGAGATTGATACACATTGTGGTATTGTATTCTACTCGCCAACATCAGCATCATCCTCCAGGCCACCATCTTCATTGTCCGTCTCCTCGTCAACAAAGATGTCCCCATTGTCCACATTGTCCCCCTCGTGAAGAATACACTGATAATCATCCCACATAGCTTGAGCGATGCGATCACGGAATGAACGTGCTACATGTGTGCACTCATCATCTTCAGCCCCACCCTCCCCATCCCCTCCGTCCCCTCCAACTTCTGAGTCCCGTGAGCTCGACCAGGAAGGCCGTCTGATATCATCCTCAAATGTGTGATCTCTGTCCCCTTCAAGAGCATCTTCCAGATCGTGGATGCGAATGAAATTATGGATAGTGCCAAGTGCCGCAGGAATGCGGGCTTGGACATCCATACAGTACTCGGGGGAAAGTAGAAGAATCCGGAATCGACGCTTGAGTACGCCAAAGATATGTTCAATGACATTTTGTGCAGACTCAGATGTGTGTCGAAGGTTGAATAATTCTTCTTTATTTGCTGGCCTATCAAAGTTGTACTAGTAGTTAGCAGCGTCATGATGATTTTGCGCTGACATAGTACATACCTCAGCTGTGCTCGACGCCACTCAGCTAGGTGATAGTGAACTCCCCGATACAGGACGAGCATCTCAGGACACAGTGAAAAACCAGCGTCTCCAAGAAAATATCTCCCATCCAGAACATACAAATCCTTTGAGCACGTGTCCTGGTAGATTCGTCTGTCTGTAGCCGATCCCTCCCACCCCGTTAGTGCATAGGTGAATAGCATTTCGAAGTCACACGCAAAAAGACAATTTTGAGAGACAAACCCTTTGCAATTCCGAAATGCTGCTCGGCATGATGCAGGGGGTGCCATGTTGATGTGACTACTGTCTATAGCACTGATTGCACCCTTGAAAAAGGGCCAGAAGCGGGGGTTCATATGGATCTTTGTGTGGATCTTGTCATTGGCTGGCATGTGGACAAATTTTGTGTAGAATGGTGGGGACGAGAAGATAAAAAGCATTTTGTGGAAATACCTAGTGAACGGAGTGAGGGCCAGAGGGTTGGGGCAATAGAAATAATACTCACCATGAGATCATCTCATTTGACCTTTGAAAGCGCTCCCTGACATGCCTGATTGTCAAACCTGTAACACTCGAGTAGAGGAAGATGGCGAGTTGTTCTTCAAGCGATACAAACTTTGAGTTGCCATGTCCAATGGCCCGAAGCTCAGATACAAGTTTTGCAAAGATGTGTGCATGAATTCCTAGTTCACACCGGATCCATTCTGGATGGCCCACAAGCAGCTCTATGAGCCATGCTTCCCCAGTGAGCGCCAACGTATGATAAGGTTCAGGCTGTTTCTTGGTGATCTTGCTTGATTCCAGTAAGGCTGTAGTAGCGCAGAGAGTAATGCTGAGGAGTAAAGTTGTGAAGTGTATAATTCGCTGTCGGATCAGTGCTCAATGACACTTGATCTGTGTCTCAGAGTCAAAGTCCATTGGCATAGTGGTCATCCTGATAAGGTTCAGTATAGACAATGCCGCACGGCACAAATGATTGAAACTCAGACATTGGGATTCTCACAATGAACTTTGCAGTTTTGGGGTTTCCAAATGGGCTCTTATGGGCCCACACATGTAATTGCATTCCCACCCACTGAGCATACATGGGCCTGCCAGTTGCATCCACCGTGCCCTGTGGGCCCACACATGTGATTCAACTTTCATCCACAATGCATGCATGGGCCCGCCTATCTCATCCAGGTTGTATCCACCATGCCCATGCAGGCCCACACATGTGATTCAATTTCTATCTGCACAGCATGTGTGGGCCCACATGTCTCATCGATGTTGCAAATACTATGTTCATGTGGGCTCACACATGTGATCGCATGTCTATTTGCTAAGCACTCATGAGCCCGCACATCTAATCAAGGTTCTGGCTATCATTCCCATGTGGGCCCACCCAGCTGATTGTATTTCCATCTGCCGAGCACACAAGGGCCCGCACGTCTTATCGAGATTCCATATATTATGCCAGTGCAGGCCCGCACATCCTGGTTTGTATATTGATATGGGCTGCTCGTCTCTCCTAGGCTCCATTCAACTATCTTTCTGGGCCCGCCGACCTAATGCTCCCGCAGCTGCCATCTGGTCTGTATTTGGATGTGGGCCTGTTTGTACGATCTGTTTCAATCCAATATGCCTACTTGTCTCTATGTGACCCTGTCTATCTTTGTCTGTGGGCCCGATCATGTGATTGGGATGACGTCCGCTATGCCCTTGTGGGCCCTTTCATGTTTGCTCACCTGGTCCACATGGATATATGGATTCTATACCCTGTCCCTTGGCGGGTTCCCTTGTCTATAGGTTTGTGGGCTCCTATACACCATCTGGGCCCATCTCGTTGAAAACAATTCATACCTCCCCCTGCTCAGGCAGGCCCACCCACATATATATGAGTGCCTTCTGGGCCCACAACAGGTTCTCCATGTGCATGGTGATATTGTCAGTCTGGGCTGCTCGTGTGCATTGTGATAATGTGACTGCATTATGTGGGTATTTTCTGAAGGTTGGTACATGAAGCTGAACGCTATTCCTGACACCACTACCCCCAAGAAGATCTTTGAAAACCTAGTCACAGACTTCTCCACAGTGTTCATACCCACCACCCTAAAGGACAGAGCCTGCATGACTTTTCAAGACATATGAATGGAAGGACCTCCCTTCAATGGGAACTTTGATGCCTTCCAGACTGCTTTCCAACTTGAATCCGCCCATAGCAGACTCTCTGACCAAGGGGTACTCAAGGACCTCCTAAAGTGAGCTATTTCTTCCCGTCTCGCCATAATGATGACAGCCATTCCTGACAAGCCAGAGATGGCTGAGGCTTGGTTGGCTAAGGCCTCCCAATTTTATCACACCATCATCAAGATGGAATAGCTATGCAAGGGACGACACTTGTACATCTCCTCCACTGCCGTCTCTACCCCCTCTTGGTCGAGAGACTCTGACGCTATGGACGTTGACTCCATCAGGCTTTCCCCCACTGAATGCACCGAGCACTTGAGGAATAACAAGTGCTTCATTTGCCATCAGCCTGAATGTTGCTCCACCAACCACAGGAAAAGATCCGGATCGCCCAGGAACGCCACCCCACACTATGCACTGCCACAGTGCCGCCAACAGACTATTCATACCTAGAACATGGGAAATTAGAGCTCTATGGTAGTGCAACCACTACCAGGGGACCCTCTGACCACCTATGTAAAGGCACAAGGACTTAACTCTGCAGAGGCCCTCAGAATGCTGAAGGTGTGTCTCGAAGAAGACCTTGATGAAGAAGGACATCAGGTCAACCACATTCTGCTTGCGACCAGAATGGGTTTTTAGATCAAGGGCCTATGCTGGCATGTAGCCCCTCTCATGTCATCTCGCCTGTATTTGTATCCCAAAGAGCCTCTAGAGCAATGCTTATTCCCATTTCACTCTATGCCCAGGAACAGGGAGAAATCGCCGACACTACCACACTCATAGTGTTACACAAGAGTGTACTGCAACTAGTGACCAACAAGACTTGTCGAGAGCTCAGGCGGCAATGACTTACCCACACTTTATCTCAAGAAGTATAAGACCTACAGCTCAAGCGCTGAAGGTAATATATCCCAGCTGTAGTGCAATACTCAGGGGGATTGAAAGAAATAGAAAGAGGGTGAAGGAATGCGATTCCGTTCGACCCAGGGACAACACTGAGTTGGTGAACGACAAATAATGGTTTTTGAGTAGTCCGGGATGAATCCGGGGCGAATCCGGATTAAAATGGATAGAAAGGCGGACGTGGCAGTCCGATCTGGATCGAGAAAATATGAGGAGAGCGAGAGAAAATGAACGTCGACCGAAAACGATGTGAGACAGATGCGCACGGGCAAAAGCTACTGTATTTTTGTCAATACAGTGAATTTATAGTCCTTGGGAATACCCTCAGACTTGTCCTAAGTAAGGATAATGATAAAAGAAGAAGGTTTTCGTACGGTATAAAGTTCAAGAGGCACCCGAATGTCCCTGCAAGGGCTGCATGACATGGTCTAGCCAATGCTAAGTACGAATAAGGAGCATCAAAAATAAAATAAAAGAGTCTGAGGCAAAACGGGCGCGGATACAGCAATCCGGATGAGTTCGCACATGCAGACAGATCAGGATCAGGATCGGGTGACGACAGGGTGCGGAAACGTGCTATGCGAGCACAGGGAATACCTATTCCCTACAGCACAGCAACATCCAGGTTAGGGAAGAGGGCACTTGTCTGCCAATGCTGAGGATCCTCGACTGTTAGTGAAAGGGCTCACACCAAGGGGAGACCAAGAAGTACGCTGAATTGTGCAGAACTAGTTAAGGGACATGGAAGTCACAAAGCAACTTATATATGTAAAGACCATGGATATAAAAGGAATCTATCTGGATATAGAAGGCATCCAGAAGGAGAAGCGGTGGTCCATGTGGTGAGCTATGTATGAATACAGGATGCTACCAAAAAGAGTCATCTGAAAGAGGAAGGTGGAGAGCCACAAGACGAATAAGGAAGCATATGTAAAAGGCAATGTGGTACTCCTACAGAGTGGATCAGGAATGAATCCGAGGAGCCCATAGAGGAAGGAATCATAGCCACTGATCAGGATTGCTCTTGAACCAGCTGCCAGTCATCGAAGAAGGAATCAAATGGTTGACATCTGGCCAAGTAAAGTAATTGTCTAAAGAAGGAAACCCATCGTGTAATGGTGTTTTGTAAGGAAGAAAAGAAAAAGAAAACATGCCATCTGATTCCTCTAGTGATGTAGCTGATAACCAATCCTCTATGGGAAAATCTGTAACACATAGACTCCAGAGCAACCTGATATTTCATAGACATGGGCTTTGCAAAGCGCCATCATTTCCCTGTTACTCAGCTGGAGAAACCCCTTTCTGTCAGCAATGTGGACAGAACCCACAACAAAGCTGGGGAAATACACTTCAAGGTCAAGGTGACCTTACGCTACTGCAATGTTGAAAATGTTTGAGAACTCTTTATCATAAACTGCAGATCTCAGAACGTCATTCTGGGGATCCCCTGGTTGATCAACATCAACCCCACCATTGGCTGGGCCCAAGGATAGGTAACTATTCCCAACAGGGTCGCTGCACTGTGACACAACTTGCCTATAGTCAAAGCCCAGAGATATCTGGTACACTACTTCAAATACGACCATCAGGACGGTCTCCACTGTCACCTGGAGAAATACTTCTCTATTGCCTTTCCTGACAACCCATATATCATCAACAAAAGATTACCCTTTCAATGGAGCTCGCTGCTGCCGTGAGAAAGGAGAAACCCAAACTTTCCCCACAATTTGCTGCCTACTCCTCCATCTTCAAAGAGCCCTCCAACACCTTCATCCCACCCTTGTGTGACTTTGACCATACCATTGACCTCAAGGAGACATTCTCTCCCTGCCGCACTAAAGCCTACCCTCTCAACCTGACAGAATGCTCCGCTTGCCTCCACTTTATTGAGGAACATATGAAGAAGGGGACCATTCATCCTTCAAAATCCCCTCAGGCGGCCCCTTTCTTTGTCAACAAGAAAGACAGCAAGCTACACCCCTGTCAGGACTACTGCTACCTCAATGAGCATACAGTCAAGAACGCATATCCCCTCCCCCTCATCTCGGATTTAATGGATTGTCTCAAGGACTCCACTATCTTCACCAAGATGGATATCCAATGAAGATTCAACAACATCCACATCAAGGACAGCAACCAATGGAAGGCTGCCTTCATCACTCCCTTTGGGCTCTTCAAACCCCTCATCATGTTCTTTGGAATGTACAATGGTTCCCTGACCTTCCAGGCCTTCATGGATCACATCTTTGGTGACATGATTGTGGAAGGATGGCTGATGATCTACATGGATGATCTTTTAATTCACAGCAATGACCTCACACTCCACAAAGATTGTACCCGCCGTGTCCTCATGAGAATGCAAGAACACCAGTTACACTTAAAGCTTGAAAAGTGCTCATTTAACATCTCAGATGTTGAGTACCTCGGGATGGTTATCAAGGACAGTGTTGTCCAGATGGACCCCACCAAGCTCTCTGCCATTCGTGACTGGGAGAGCCCCATCTCTGTCAGGGAAGTCCAATTGTTCATCAGTTTCTGCAACTTTTACCGTAAGTTCATTCTGAACTTCTTCGAGATCACCTGCCCCCTCCACGCCCTTACTCAAAAGATGTCTGAGTGGCAATGGGGCCCCAAACAGCAATATGCCTTTCAATCCCTCAAGAATTTGTTGCTTTTGAACCTGGTCCTCTACATGCTGGACCCCTCATAGCCTTTCAAGGTCATGACCTCTCTCATCGCCTTGGGAGCTGTCTTGATGCAGGCAGACTCCAACAGGGACCTGCATCCCTGTACCTACTTCTCAGAGACATTTTCTCCCGCAGAACACAACTACGATATCTACAATTGTAAGTAGTAATGTGCAAGGCTTGGGCTCAAGCCCTGAGCCCTGCCTGACCTGGCCCCTGAAGCCTGAGCCTGGCCTGGCCCTTCTCAAGGCCTTATCGGGCTCTGGGCTCGGGCTTCCATTTTGGTTGACCTTTGGCCTGGGCCTAAGCCTGGGCTTGCAACTGTATAGTTAAGTAGCCACCGGACCCACGGTCTTGGCCAAATATAGCACTTCGCTTGTTCTTACCCCACTCATCCCCATATAGTACAAGCTTGGCATGGAAAATGAAAAGTCTCAACCAAAGCGGACTGGGGCTCTGTTGGCTAAACTACATGATCAAGACAATGCAGCCACACCTGAGCTTCGTTCCCACCAACATGCTCCTGATGTGGCAAGCATTTCTGTCCTCCACAACGACCCAGTAGACCCGACGCACCCCACAGACAAAAGTCCACCACCACTACCCAACCACAAATGCAAGACTGGCCTGTGTGCTAACAATCAATGTCATGGTCACAATCAAGATTCAAGTGATGGAGATAAGAGTTCACTGCCAAAGGAAGTGGGGTCACACAAATGGTGTATGTTCCACTCGTAATCCTTCTTCATTTCACTGACTCTCCATCTATAGTCTCGAAAAGGCATGCCAGAAGGGCCAGAACATCCAATCTGCCACTCAGACCACTTGAGGGGATCACGATGGTGAGTACCATGACTTTCTTATATTATCTACTAACTCATTGACTTGAAACAGTCCTGACATCTACAATACCACGGGACAACCTACGACATCGACGAGTTTTTCTTGCCCATTTACCTCGACGATAATGGCAAGAAGCTACATAAATGCAAACTTTGCTCGTAAGTGACTTAATCCAGTGTTTGTAACTCACATTTAACAGATGTTTAGGATGTGCACACATGTAGTAGCACTTGTCCCAGACATATCCACGTTGCAGCATCATATAGAGTGGCATCACTAGGATGCATACTTAGCCTGGGCAGAAGCAAATGGATTCAAGTCCATGCTTCCCAAAGACACAAAAGAGTGGAAAGAAAATAGCTCAGGTACCCAGCAGCAAAGCCAGTTGGATACTCACCTGCCACTGTCCTAACTGAAGGGGAGAATGAAATCCACTCCTATCTTGATGCCAGATACATATCATCCACTCAAGCCTGTCACAACATCTTTGAATTCCCCATGCATATGGAATGGCCCGCTGTCTACCATTTACCTATCCATCTTCCTGGTCATCAGTTTGTGATTTTCCAAGCTGAAGCAGAGATTGAGAATGTGGTCAACAATGTCAAGGACACTCAACTACTTGGATGGTTCAAAGCCAATGAAGACCCTGACCTCATTGCTGCTGGAGCACATAATCATCTCTATCAAGATTTTCCCAAGCATTTCGTTTGGAACAAAGGTTGTGCTGTTTGGATGGTTTGTCAAAGATACAAGGCCATTGGACACATGTACTCTATTTCTCCCTCTGCCGGTGAAGCATTTTACTTGCGTCTTCTACTCACAGTGATCAAAGGTGAGATAAATCATTATGAGTTTGTGAAATAACATTCATATCTTCTCATTAATAGGTACTACATCCTATGAAGATCTTTGTACTGTTGAGGGTCATTTGCATGAGAATTTCAAAGAGGCCTGTCATGCACATGGGCTTTTGCAAGATGACAGGAAATGGCTTTTATGCTTAGAGGAGGCAGCTCACTTCAAGACAGGCTATCAGCTACACCATTTGTTCATTGTCATTCTGGTCCATTGTTCTCCTGTGGATCCTCATTGATTATGGGAAGCCTCAAAGGATCATCTATGTAATGACCTTGCACGTCAACTCATTCGTATCTTTAACATCATTGAGCCCAATCAGGAGCAAATCCATTACTATGGGTTGCATCTCATAGACCAAGAACTCAGAAAACATGGAAAAGAATTGGAAAACTTCCCTTCCATGCCTAGATCACAGAATGACTGGGGCCGTCACAGAGGAAACCAACTTATCTTTGAACAAAGAAATTACAACAGAGAAGAACAACAAGAACAAGTTGACAGAGGACTTCCCACTCTCAATCCTCAACAGATCACTCTTTATGATGCTGTCATAGATAGTGTTCTCAACTCCCATGGATCTTCTTTCTTTCTGCACAGTGGTGGTGGATGTGGAAAGACCTATTTGGCCAAACTTATTGCTGCTGGTGTTCGTGCAAGAGACATGATTGTTCTTTGTGTGGCCTCTACTGGTCTGGCAGCTCTTCTCCTTCCTGGTGGTCGCATTGCACATTCACATTTCAAAATTCCCATTCCCTGTCATGAGCAAAGCACATGTAGCATCAAAAAGAATGATCCCATTCATGAACTTCTCAAAGACACCTCTCTTATCATTTGGGATGAGGCAGCCTCTTAGCATCATTTCATTGTGGAGACTGTGGATCGTACTCTTCATGACCTGTTGGATCAGCCCAACCATCCATTTGGAGGAATTACAATTCTATTCAGTGGAGATTTCAGGCAAACACTTCCTGTTATCTTACATGGCTCAAGAGAACAAATCATCCCAGCCACTCTTACCCACTCCAATCTATGGCCAAGAATGAACATTCATTATCTTCACCAAAACATGCGTCTAGGTCAAGATCCAGAGTCTGATGAATGGGCCCAACAACTATTGCAGATAGGTGTAAAAGATGGAGATATGATGCTTCCCGAGCACATGCGTTGTGGCAACACTATGGCATCCCTTATCAATGCCCTTTACTCCCAACTTCTCACCCAAGATGAGCACCTTCCTGATCAATATTTTCTGGATTGTACCATTCTCAGTCCCAGGAATGAACAAGTCCATGAAGTCAATGCCACCATTCTAGGCTCTGTTGCACCTCAGGAAAAGCTCACATACCTCAGTGCAGACTCTGTGACAGAGCCACAATACGAGTACATCCAACCAAAAGTCCTCAATACCTTTAGCCCCTCTAGATTTCCCCTTCACAAGCTGGAGCTTAAAACTAGAGCACCACTCATGCTGTTGCGCAATCAGGATCCCATGAATGGTCTTTGCAATGGTACTCGCTTGAGGCTCCTCAGGTCTACTTGCCGGATTCTGGAGTGTAGAGTGTTAGGTGGAGATAATGCCAACAATGTGGTCTTCATTCCCCGCATGGCCCTTGACTCTGGCCTTCAAGATTCTCCCATTCCTTTCTGTTGTCTGCAATTTCCTGTTCATCTAGCCTATGCCATGACAATCAATAAATCACAAGGTCAGACAGTCAAGCATGTTGGGTTGAATTTGAGCTCTTCTGTTTTCTCTCATGGACAACTTTATGTTGCTTTGTCATGTTGTACTCATCCCAGAAACATAAAAATTCTTTTTCCTCATGGTCAAGAAAATTCAAAAGCTACCAATGTTGTTTGGACTGAAGTATTTAGAACTTTGAACATTCGATATACACCTCTTCAAATTTCGATACTATAATCTTTGTACTTATTGGCTGTGTACTTATATCTCCAATGTACACCTTACATAAAACCAAGAATTTACATTGTCCCCACCATTTGAACCTTCAATTGAACCTGCTTATGTCTCACTACAATGTGACTACAAATTCGACTACACGAGTCTACATCTGATTTTTGTGCAAATACTCAAATGAAACCATGCTGATAATTTACCTGGACTCAGACGATCTCAGACTACTACTACAAACAAACAAAAATAATGTTTTACTTGAATATTGCCACCTTTGCATTGACACAAGACTGCCACAACATGTGCCAGTTACCCAACTTCCCTCAACCCTTCCTGGATTTTAATTTCACTCGGGTATCTTTGTTGTACTGTTGATCATAAATTTGACTACTTGAGTCTACATTTGAATGTTGTACATACTTGAATACTCAAATAAAATAAAACCTTGCTCATAATTTCCGTTGACTCAGATAATCCACTACCTACTCAACTTTACAACCCCCCAAAAAATAACCTTAAGAGGCAACGACGAGGGTGAAATGCCTCATGGGCTTGTTAATATCTTTCAGGCCATACAATGAAGACAGACATATGTGAGAATTTCACCCATGGTGAACATGCTAAGAGACAGAAATGTCGCAGACCTGGCACGAGCGGGAATGTATAAAAACAAGCACCAAATATTCGGACCACACGCAATTGATAGAATATGTATATAGTCGAGACTCGAGACTCACCCACGTAAAAAGTGAGGTATTATGTGAAAATCATATCAGTCAGTGGTAAATATGTGCATGCATGGGCGCATCCCCGCCTGTGTCGGGGATGCGGCCATCTATGTACAACTTACACATACAGATGAGGCAACAAATTGGAATAATGGTGCGTAAAATGGTGTACATGCACCATGGTCAGAACATATGAGGCACAAATCCCACCACCTGCGGGAATCCATGCATGAAAGAGAAAAACCCATAATATATGGTTATCTGTCATGATGAATATCAGATATGATATCTGAGTCGCTACTTCAAATTGTTGTCCACTAAATATAATACACCTGATAGATAGTGTGACGACGTATCAGATATACCTTGGTATCTCTGACAATACAGATATTGTGTCTGCTTGGATTTGCACATTTATGTGAAAGCTGAGTAGGCGACTTGATAGCACTGATATGATATGTTTCTCAAAACGGTGTTTGATGTCCATCTTTGACATTTGTGGTATAATATGTCTTGTGTGCAGTTGACATACATATGTACGTGATACCATGTGTGTCTGAGAATAAACCATGTCGTATGTGATGGTTCAAACTATAATAATAAAAATCCATCCATCAGTGATCCCCATGACATAAAATGGCGTTGTTTGATAGAGTGTGGTTATCTAAATCACATGGACTTTGCGGATCTTTCAAACATGACACATATAGATGTACGCAATCCCGCATATGGCGGGTATGCGAGTAATAAATGAACGAACAATTATGTCATTAGATAGCCGCATTTGCGTCTGTGGCGGGTATGCGATGTTTCGGGACAATGACTCAGTATTGCGATGTACAATTACAACACAAACGAGCAATGGGAAATAAAGTGACATTCAATATCGCATTGCCGCCATGTGTGGGAATGCGGACAAAAGATGTACAGTTACAACACAATCGAGCAATGTGGAATAAAATGACATTCAACATCACATTGCCGCCATGTGTGGGAATGCGTGACAAAATGTGTCAATATTCAATATCGCATTCCCGCTATGTGTGGGAATGCGGACAATATGTGTCAAATATGTGTCCGCATTCCCACACATAGCGTGAATGCGATATTGAATGTCATGTTATTCCCCGTTGCTCCTTTGTGTTGTAACTGTACATCACAATACTGAGTCATTCATTCATTGTCTCGAAACATCGCACACCCGCCACAGACGCAAATGCGGCTGTCTAATGACATCATTAATCATTCGTTTATCTACTCGCATACCCGCCATACGCGGGAATGCGTACATATATACATCTCATCTTATGAAAGATCCGCAAATTCTATGTGATTTGGATGACTACACTCTAGGAAATATATATTCCACACTTGATGACATGGTAGATTTGCGGCTTTGGGGTGTGAATTTGTAGGTCTTACCTCTGTCTAACCCCCTCTGAATTAGATTAGATCCCTTTAAATTGAGTTGTGGCTCATGTTGATCCTGTGTTGTTATTTGCATGGGATGAATAGTAAACAACAGACGAGCCTCTTTCAAGGTCTCCCGCTTGCCGCTCATGACAAAGCTATCCAGATCTGAAATACCTGTGAGCCAAAAGAAGCGAGTCCGCGATATTTAAACGCACATTCATCACGAAGACAGTTATTGTCTACAGACTCTATGCGTAAAGTGTGCCTTCAAGAACGTTAGTTCATTAGAATCAAACATCATCGTGGAAAAGCCTACAGGGAACCACAAAGCTGGGATTGAGAATTCACCATCAGAATCAGAGAACGACCAACACAAAGATCTTGTTTCATGGGGTAATCTACTTCGAAGTTTGGCTGCTCCTGCATACCCTCTTGTTGTATACAAGGAAGAGAATCGAAGAGAACCCGACAGATCTTATCAACAATACTCTCAAGATATTCCTGAGCCTGATCCCTTGCGGCTGCGATAGCGTCCTGCAGTGCAGGCATGGTAGACTTGAGGTGCTCAAGGTCTGCGGTGAAATCTGGGTCACTGGCGAGAGAAACCTCGTTTCTACTTTCTCTAAGTATCTCCCAAATACTCCGTCTGTCAATGACCGTCGATTTAGTTGAAGGGTTGGCTTGCATCGCGATCTCGTGGTGAATAGTGGCCAGAGTGGAATGAAACTTCTTGTTGCCATCATTGAGAACCGAATGAGTGAGTCTAGTTAGCTGACTCCCGCTTTTGATTCCGAGTCTTTTGGATAAGTGAAGGACACGGAGGATCTTCTCCTTCGACTTCCTGAAAATTTCCTCGTTTATGTTCGTACAGTCGGCTTTACAAACTTCATCAGCGATATTCGCCGCGAGTTGCGAGTGGATTGTTGTCAGTTTGGAATAGGATTCTGGGACATGATATCAGCACCAGCACGAAATAACTACATGAGGGCTGACGACTTCGTCTAAATTTGTCGTCTGGGGCAAGAGTTGAGACAGACATGAAGCATCGGCTACGGTCGAGCATACTATAAGTACCTACCGGAATGAGTAAGGACCCAGAGGAAAGAGAAAATGGAACGAACGGATAGTGGGAAAATATAGCATCAGTAACTGCGAACCGAATGCTCATTTCCGTCTGTGTTCTAGCTTCGTTTACTTCAGTATTGATATTCTTTTACTGGACCCCTATGTCATTCTGGCACCCAGATTTGAGGACTGTAAATGCTTCCGTCCATGCACTACAGGCGTCAGGGAAACGCTTCTTGAACCCCAAGCGCACGAGGTAGTCGAGTGATTTGGGACTGATGGATTCCGAATTTGTAGACATTCATTCGTCCTGCAAGAAGTCAATGAGGCATAAGGACAGACTTGGCCAAAATCGCTACAAAGCATCTTGTAGAAGAGGTGTGCTGATTTTGAAGGAGTTGAAAGCCTTGACAGAGTGCCTAGTTGGCACGTACTTCGTCGTCATGAATCCTTGTCTCGTTTCGCCTGGCAACAGGCGGGGCTTGAGTGACTCAGGGTCCTTATTACACCATGGATGCCCTCCAGATACGAAGAGTTCATCGGAGGTGCACTGAAAAGTCACGTGTTCTACATGGACTGAAACATGACATCAAGCTAACATACCTCAAATCCTCGACAAATAAAGACAAGTCCCTTAGGTTTCTTCATTTCAGATACCTTGGAAATTGGATTCGCATTGCCCCCAGAGATCAGGGCTGTAACTTGATCATAAAGCTTTGTCAGGTATCTACGAAACCAAGTTCGTGCGTGCGAGAAATGCGTTCACAATGTCCTCACCACATGAAAATAAAACAATTTTGTCGCACCAATGGGAAAGCATCATCATCCCATGTTGAATCTTCTGGCCAATAGATGACATACATCTTTTCCACTGCACCACCAGAATCTGAAACACAGCATATGTATAAGCCTGAGCGGAGAGGTAGTCTTTTAACTCCATCGCTATTGAAGTCTCAGACACAATACGTGAAGCATGGGCTGGATACACGCATACCTGGTGTTGTCAATGACTGCGATGGAGACCAAAAAGCGAATAATCTCTGCTTTACTGCCATAAATCCCAATGGGCTTGATTTAGAACTTGTCGAGTGCCCCGAAGTCGACCTTGGTCAAGGACAAGCAAACACCGGGAGATATCTCATCCAGGAAGCGCCAAAAAGAGTCTTGGGCAACGACGACCTTGTCGACTTCGCGAATGTCAGAACCGACATAAGACATTGTGATGGATCATACCCGGTTCACTGGCACTATGCTCGCGGATTAAGTCAAGGATGCAATACATTCCTGGGACGGATACCAAAGAAAGATCCTCTTCAGGTTGAGGTTGTGAGTGTCCCTCAATGCTGCCCTACGTACAATATAGAACAGGATTATAAGCGCATATTTAGGTATCATCATGAGTAGATATGGAATGCTCACCTCTTGTCCTTCAACACTGAGGTATGAAGAATTGGAGTCTGACACACACACGGAGACATCCAAAAGACTTATTTCATGTGCGCGGTGCGTTGGAATGAGATACGCATCCTGATCTCCGAGAGAGGTCGGGTCAATACCGATATATAAAGGATCCAACTCCAAGTCCGAGATGGTCGTCATGTGCATGCATGGCCTGGGCCAGTCGAAGTCCCACCGGATGTGTCTATCAGAGTCGAACTCGCTGATAGTGTGGGATGCCCAGTTGTGGGAAAAATCTTAACCAATCCATCGCGTGGACACAACAGATTTTGGGATATTTGGGATAGGTTTCAATGTGAAGCTTTATGTCAATCCAATATTTAAAATTTAGTTCAACATATCCACCGTGTCAAAACTTAGAATATAGATGCACTTTAAAATCTTTGCCAGTACTTCAAGTATTCACGCAAGTGTTGCCAACAATCTATATTGTTGGCTATATTTGGGATATGTACAAACAATAAAACTGATTCCCATATTTGAAGTTAAAACTAGAATATCGCACATAGAACTGGCTTATATGCAGGTACAGGCCAAACCATACACTGTATTTGCATATAAACCAGTTCTATATGTGATTTTTATTGTTCACACATATCTCAAATATAGCCAACAATATAGATTATTGGCAACACTTACGTGAATACTTGAAGTACTGGCAAAGATTTTAAAGTACATCTTTATTCTAAGTTTTGACACACTGGCAGTGGGTATGTCGAACTAAATTTTAAATATTGGATTGACATAAAGTTTCGCATTGAAACCTATCCCAAATATCCCAAAATCCGTTGTGTGAATAGGTCTTCGCAGAAGAAGCAAGCTTAGTCAGACACGCACCACCACAGACTATAGATACTTTGTCTAGAAGCTCAAACCTAGTACTTTAGGACAATAGCTCCGAGCTTGATGGAAGCGCAGGAACACTCGCTTGATACTGGTAGCAGTGGCACCGGACACCAAAACGACAGCCATGACATAGATGCTTCAAACGATGAAGACCAACAGTTCCAGAAAGATCTTCAGCGCGCTATAGAGGCATCTAAAACCGAGTCTCAGAAACAGTGTACCACTGTTCCAATACAGAGAATCCAAACCGCTCAGGGCGCACAGACAACTTTTCTCTCTGAACGTGCACAACTGGAGAAAGAGAGGTTAGCTAGACTCAAACGCTATCGCGGAGAAAGCGATGATCACGAAACTTCCGAGGAGCGGTTACTTCAACCACCCATGAAGCGGCCGCATCTCTCGTCTGTTGAACCAACTGATTGCAGATTAAAGAAGCTCCAGTCGATGTCCTCTAGATGTAATAGCTCGTCAAGTTTGAGCATACACGGAGCGTCCGGTTCAAATACCGCTGTGATACATTCAGATCCTGTTATTGATCAACTATTCTGGGACGGTGAACTCCACCCGACTGCAAACAAGCATTCACTCCCAAGAGAAGACGGAAAGGCAACTTTCAGGTTATCTGAAGTATTAGGTCCTGTGCGTATCCAGTGATGCATTCTTCTTCCGTGATGATCATAATTTTTCCCTCAAGAAAGCTGATATCTCGCTTGCCATCATCTCCTCCTACTCTACGTCTGTCTCCTGGATCTATGAGTTTTTTGATCCACGTACACCTGTCATTATTGTTACCCAGCCTGATTCCTCCGGACAAGCCACTGTCAAAAATGTCCTTCCCCACTGGATAATGACCGTCCCATTCCTCAGAAATGGTTATGGTTGTCAACATATGAAAGTGCGTCTTGCGATTATTGCCCTTGTGTGCTCTACATATTCACATTGTTTCCTCTAGTTCATGCTGGTAGGTTGATTGTTTCCGTCTGTTGGGATACTCACTGATGCTCACTATTTCTTTCTTCGTAAGATCTTCTACAGAAGTGGACGTCTCCGGGTTGCAGTATCCACTGTAAATCTTATAGACTACGATTGGCGTGATGTTGAGAATGTCAGTCGCTCGACTCACTTCATTTCCACGTGGTTTTGACGTTTTATAGGCTATATGGGTGCAAGACATTCCCCTACGTTCAAACCCTGTAGTCCACGAACTGAAAGTAGCGGACGACTTTCCATTTATTATGCAAAGGATCTTGCATGCAATCAATGTCCGTCCTGCGTTGTCAAACATGCTAGTGAATGATGTGTGTGTAAACCCTCGTATTTGGTCCTGCCCTTATGACGTTCGTAGCATCCCAACCTCCCCCTCCGTTCAATGGAGGACCTTCATTCCAAATGGGATTTCTCCAAGGTTGTCGTCAAACTCATTCCATCCATAGCAGGAAAACACGAAGGATGGGCAGCAGGTGTGCAGACAGGTCACACTCACCTCATGAAAGCTGTGCGCGATCTTGGTTTGCGGACCGGAAAAGGCAAGTCTGCGAGGGAGTTGGTCCTGGAATGTCAGGTACGTTCGCACATGTTTCGCTGTGACCAACGGCTGATTGGGTAGCGAATAGGGTTCGAGTACCGGAACATATTCTACGCAGTGGATGAATGAATTTCATTGGTCTGCACGTGGTGAATCTGCAGAGGATTGGCTCGACGAACCCAAAACTCGCCGATCTAAGCTCCCATGGCCGCCCGTAAAGGTCATTTTCCCAAACGTCAAAACAGTCGGGGCTAGCGTTTTGGGTGAACCTGTGCGTGGAACATATCCGTTGCTGCTCTTCCTGTACTTGAAATGTGCCGTTTGACAGGGAGGTGGAACCATGTTCTGTCGAATGAAGCAATGGGAAGGAACAAAATTTCCTAGGGAATTGTTTCATGACTCGAATAGCACGGGCGGTCGCGTGCTGATGCACACCAAGGTTTGATTCACTTGCAGTGCGTCAATACTTTATTAACTCATAAGTTGCAACCTCGTAGATGATGGTTGCAACCTTCCGCCGAACTTCACCATTCGCAAGTATTTCTAAATCCGATACCAAAAGCAAATCTACGCATCCAAGTGCTTCAGACAGCGGCAAATCTAAGGTTGTTGTCATCTCCGACAGTGAAACAGAGTCAGACAGTGATGTGGAAGAGTGCGCACTAGAAGCACAGAAGGAGGCCATAGGCTGGGCGTATGTTGGTTCCCACAACTTCACGCCTTCAGCCTGGGGAACATTGTCCGGTTCTGCATTCAATCCGACGATGAATGTAGGTTTTGTGTCAAGTACTTGTGTTCGGTTTCACCTTTGTTACGTAATGTTCCAACGTTCAGACGGACGATGACACATGCCAGGCGCAGGTGTGGCGTTCCTTGTCAACACAAACTGACGCGTCGCAACCTAGCTATCCAAAGGAGATGATGACGACGACGACGGAGGCGGCGGTGGCGGTTGGTGACCTTTGACAGCAATCCACTTGTCCTTGGCTGTCGTCTGTTGTTGTTCCTTGGCGTCAGACGTGGCGCCGGCAGGTTTATCCGGTGACGTCATACTCTCCTCCGTGTCGGCTTCGATACCGCCGTTGCTGGTGTCCGACTCCGAGGATGACACGGATTCAGAGTGAACAACGGGGATGACTGCGTCAGCGGGAGTGCTGCTTGCAGGGGCGGCGGTGGCACCTTCGAGTTTCATTACTGTCTCGGCACGGTGGGCCTTCTTAGATTTCGCTCGATTCCTTTTCTCGAGCTTCTGTACATGGTGCGAGTCACGTTGGGTCAGAAAAGGGATCATGAAAACAGTGAGAAAACAAGGAAATGTTTGCGCTAACCTCTCTCGTCTCCCTCTCGTTTTGCTAGATTCAGAAAGTAGATCAACACAACTGGGTCGGGTCAAGGAAACGTTTTGAATTTACCTCCTTGGCGGCCTTCTCTTCCTTCTGCGGAGCATTGTCAACAAAGACTGGAACTGGCATATAGGATGGACGGTTACCTCTGCGTTCTCTTTCTTCCGCCAGCTAACCACGTTGCCAATCAGTCAGCGTGGTGATTGGGTTTAAAGCATCGCTGCATACCTCCTTCTTTTCCTTTGCCTCACGCTGTGGCCACGTCAGCCATTTCGAGTTGACAGTTTGCAATGAGTAGAGACATACCTCAGCCTTTTCCTTCTTGAGTTTTTCGCGTGTCTCACGTTCTTGAATGATCCTGGGAGGTGGTTGTCAGCCACCTTTCGGAAATGTTCGGATGTCAACAGACCAATCGCCAACTTCGTCTACACATTCCCTTGGACGAACTTTATTCTTCAAGAGGTATCCTTGCAAGGCCGCCACCTGCGATAACTTGGGTGCCAGGGAAGGGAACCTAAATGACAAATGGAGACCCACGCTAAGTTCGCCCTCGGGAATGGCGTCAGCAAACCTCTTGGCAAGCTCCGCAATCTCAGCCTCTTCAAGCACGGGAATGGCATGCCCGGGTCCACGTTTTGGCAGAGGGAGATTCTTCTGCGACACGTCAATCTTCTCCTGTGATGTGGACGACGGCGATGCAGCTGGCTTGGAAGGGAAGAAACATTTGAAGATACCCTCTGCTTGCCACTTTGTCGCGTGGGTAAAGTTCACCCAGACATCCATGCGACCCGGACGGCTGAGGGCCGGATCGAGACGCTCAATATGGTTGGTGGTGGCAAACAGCAGGCTTTAGATGAAGGGGTGTGAACATCAGCAAAAAACCCGCAGCCCAGCTGTTCCGGACACAACTCACCGGCCCTCTGCCGCAGCTACTCCGTCAAGGCTGTTCAACAGGCCACTCAAACTAAGGGTCGAGCCATCATTTGCATCATTACTGTTGGGCGTTGATGGAGACGGTGCGGGTGCCCCAGTGGATGATGAATCACGACTGACGGAGCGCGTGAAAGCAGCATCCAGATCTTCTATGGATGTTTCTGGAATCCGCGTTTTAACGAGGATATGCCCATCATCCAATCCTGTCAATATGGGGAGCCTGTTTCGACGCGCGACGTGAGTGTACTGATTCAAAAGATGCGTACTGTTATAATCGAGAGAGATGGACCAAACGCACCATTGCTTTGTCAAAGAATACCTGCACCAGCTCTGGATGGTATCTCCAATATGAACGAGCTCAAAGAACTGTAAGAGCGGTGAGACGCTCGTCGTGTCTTGATGTTCCGCAGGCTTGTATGATGACATGCGCTCAGTCGCGCTACGGCAGAGGCTTCAGCGACGAGGAAGAGCGAGGAGGGAGTGATGGACTGGACTGACATTCCAAATCCCCACGAGATATGCCCCGCCCCAAGGGCACTCAACAACTCGCAAAAAGCCTCGTCAAGCGTCTCGCGCACGCGCGTTCCCGTCGCACCAGGGTACACGGCGAATGTCTCGAGGCGTTTTATTGGATCTCGGGCGGTGTGGATGAACTGCAGCGAGACGCCGAGTGAAAGTAACAGGTCGAGAGCCTCACCGGATGTCGACGTGCACGGACCACTAGATGGCGTGGTGGAAGCGCGCAATGCCTTCACCATGGATCCCTGAACATCTTTGGTAGACGTCATTTTCGTACTCACAACGTCCGACGTCGAGCTGGTTCGCTTGGATAAACCGATATCAGAAACCTCGTTCTCGTGGGCCCGACTTTCTGCAAGGTCGCCCCATCCAGCTTCGTCTTCCACACCAACGCGGTCACTTCCTTCTCTGTCCCCTTCTGCATGTGCGTCTTCGTCTTCATCCTCGCACACCTCAAACAGCGTCCCATCCTTTCCAAAGCTCTCATGCCCATTTTCTGCGGGTGAATCCATCTCTGGGGCCAAACCGACGCCGGGAACACCATTTCCTCCCCACCGTTGGGGATTTAACATTGAAATTCCCTGAACGACGCCCGTGCCCACGGCTCCGACCCCAGTTCCGATTGCGGCGCCCATACCCATACCGATGGCATCCACAACATCCACGCCAGCACCAACAGCACGCGGGACAACAGTAACGGGGAGGAGAAGCATGTCAGTAAAGGACGCGAGTACGTTGCGTTTCATTTGTGCGGGATTTTGAGAGTCGAGGAAGCGTGTCTGGGGTTGAGAGGCTTGTGTTTGAGAGTTTGATCGACCATCGAGCGCCATCTTGTGCTAAGAGGAGTGAGAAGGGACAGCAGAGAGACAAAATTAAGAGTGAATATTCACCTTCGAGGATGTCGTGATCGAGACGGAACGTTCCCAGTCCTTGCAGATCAGTTCAAACGCACGTTTGAGTTCCTCCATCTCATCATCGAGGTAGTCGTCCATGTTGGGTTCAAACATTTTATAGCTGTTATTTGTGGTAGGAGCTGTGTCGCAGAGTAGGATAGGACGGATACGCACATGATGTCCTCGGGTTGCTCCACTTTGACTGCTCTTACCTCGCCCTCGCGTCCTCCGCTATGTCGAGCATCTGACCGCCGCTCACGTATTCGAAGACCATGTAGTAATGATGTTGATGGATGATCATTTCGCGCATGCCGCAGATATAGGGATGGTGGAGAAGCATGGATAAAGCAGCCTCGCGGATCGTTCTGATTTCCTTGGAGGCATCCTTGGAGGCCTGCTTTGCGATAGCCTCTGGAGAAGCGTTTGAGCCGTTGGGGAGAGATGTAGAAGGGTGAACGCGGGGAAGGATTTTTATAGCGAGCTAGAAGACAAAACAAGACGGGGAGGATAAGTGGGGGCGTGCAAGGTGTTGTGAAGAGGATGCACCTTTTCTTCCGTGACATTATGAATCGCGAGCTTGACTTTACCCATGCTGCCTGCGCCGAGGGTCTTGGTGAGGGTATAGTCGCCGAGGACTCTGTTTGCGGTGCGAGACTGTTTGGAAGTGGAGCCATCCTTGTGCTGGCGGTGCTTCTGGTCGGACATGAGCTGTTTGTCGCGATCCGACGAGCTGGTCTGAGGGGAGCTGTAGGACTGCGGGGGCATAGAGAGAGGTCGAGGTCTGGGGTTGACCCATGGCCTCGCGGCAGGTGCGGGGAGAGGCGTGGGGTGGTTGAGGTGGGTGTTGGGGAAAGAGAATATGTGATGCTGTGATGTCCCCACCATTTTCTTCGGGAACTCGTCCCAACACCATCGCGACTGGCCCTGGGTAGAACGTTGTCATCGTCGTAGGCGATCCCCGCCCGCTTACTAAGAACTCTCCCTCAATGGCAGTGCGGTCTCAACTGAGTAAATCCGTCTTCAGGGCCGTTGAGCCTTCCCAGAAATAACCCTACTCAGATCTCTCTCGCGACCATGCGTCTTACGAGTCGCCGGGTCATCATTCTCCCCTGAAATTGGACCGCTCTGTAGTCTTTACCCAAGACCCACTGGCAGTACCGCAGCCCAGAATGGATCCCTTGCTGCGCCCACGTCAAACACTGAAGCCATAGAGCGCAGTCAGACTAGGCTGATACGGTCTGAAGCCAGATCCCTCACATGTTCGTGTGCGTCTCTGTTATGACGCTGAACCACCGGTTCGATCATGTCTTCTGCCGAGGAGGATTACAACGACCTCGAAAACTCGTCCACGGTCACCCCCAATAGCAAGAAATGGCGGGTTCAACGAGCATGCGATACATGTCGCCGCAAGAAGAGTGCGTCTTTCTCTTCGCGTTGGAATCAAGAGGGTCACTCATGACAGTTTCATATAACTCGGTCGGGGTAACCAGTTCGATGTAAGCGGTCTCTCTCGACGGCACTCGAGTATGCTGATATAGGCGTTCAGGCGATGTGAGTCAGATGCCGGGAAATCGTTGTTCCAATTGTATCGTGTATAGTTTCGAGTGTACGTACGTGGAGGCTACCAATGTGGGTCCCCTCCGTGCTCTCCGGTCGCTTCATATCCACGGCTCACCTGACACCAGAAGCGTGGGTCCTCCAAAAGGGTGCGTCACTTGTTGAGATGTGTCACGCGTTACGCCTTCTCATGCTCCCCAGATACATCGAATCACTCGAGAATCGTCTGGAGAAAAAGGAAAGGCTTCTCCAAAAGGTAGGGCATTCGATTGCATGGGGGTGAGGCTCGTGCCAATGACGTGTTACTGCCAAGGTCCGTCCGGATGCGTTTCTCGCAAGAGCTGGGCGGTG
Organism: Chiua virens; assembly: GCA_019787685.1. Taxonomy (NCBI): domain Eukaryota; kingdom Fungi; phylum Basidiomycota; class Agaricomycetes; order Boletales; family Boletaceae; genus Chiua; species Chiua virens. The sequence continues at coordinate 63,101 of JAHNUO010000048.1, forward strand.
GTGTCCGAATAGACCGGGAGATGTGGCAGAAAGGGAACGCATCCGCCAACGCGGGCCAGACAATGAACGCCGCGGGGTATGGCAGCGCGAGTGCTCCAATGGACAACCTCGTCCTGAGCGACGACGAGGACATCATGACCCTTCGGCTCTCGGCGAGTTTCAAGTCGATGAATTTAGTGCCCCGTCGGCGTGCACGCTTCTTTGGCAAGTCGAGCGGTGTCATACTCATTCAGAAAGCGATCGGTCTTAAAAAGGAAGCAACCGGTGCGGACGAGGGTGACCCGATCATATTTCGCCCGGTCGACGACGACTGCTATCCGGTCCGTCCTTTTTTCTCTTGTGCACACCTGTCTTGATCACACCCTCAACAGTGGGAACTCGCCGCGAGAACGATCGCGGAACCAGAGACACGTTCCCCGACAACGGTCTCGGCTTGGGCCTTGTCCATCTTTATTTCGTGCACATCAATCCTTTGTCGCCGTTTTTGCATCGTCCGAGTTTTGAGCGCCAGGTCCGGCAGGGCGTGCATTCGCGCAACTCGTCATTCGGCGCCGTCTATCTTCTCGTCGGTGCATGCGCATTGCGTTACTCGGACGACACGCGCGTCTTTCTCGATTTCGTCGAGAGCGGCATTCACGAACACTCGGCGGGATGGAAGTATTTCGAGCAAGTACAGATGGTCAGGAGGACGTTGCTCGGACCGCCCTGTTCGGAGGACTTGCAGACCTATAATGCATGTGTATTTGTCTTTGTGCCGACAGGACTTATAGTCACAGTTGTCTGTCCAATTCTTGCAAGGGACGTCGGCGCCGCAGGCGTGCTGGACGATCGTCGGGATAGGTATTCGACTGGCACAGGATGTGGGTGCGCATCGGCGCAAATCGTACAACGAGAAGAACTCCGTCGAAGGTGAACTCTGGAAGAGGACATTTTGGTACGGACGATCCGTTCGTCCCAGACGTCACTCAAGAGTGCTTGTAGGTCGCTCGTCTTGTTTGATCGTCAGATGAGTTCCTCTCTGGGTCGGCCATGTGCCATTCAAGATGAAGAGTATGTTTTTCGTTTCCTCTTGAAAGTGTCTCATCGACACGTCGCAGTTTTGACCTCGACTACCCTATCGAATGCGATGACGAATATTGGGAGCATCCTGACCCGGAACAAGCATTCAAGCAACCACCCGACAAACCTTCTACTGTTTCCTACTTTGTCAGCTTTATCAAATTGAACAACATTCTTTCGTTCGCGCATAGGACGATTGTATGTTTTCTTTTCGCATTGTTTGTCCACACATGCTGACAACGTGACATAGTACTCAATTAACAAGTCGAAAATTCTGTTGGGGTTCGTCGGTCCGCAGTGGGAACAACATATTGTAGCAGAACTCGATTCTTCGTTGAACAAATGGATTGATGAGGTCCCTGATCACCGTGAGCAACGATCGCTCCATTCGCCTCTCCTCGGATAACATTTCAGACAGTTCGCTGGGATCCCACTCGGGACGGAAACTCACACTTTATCATGCAATCGTGTTCGCTGTATGCGTACTATTACACCGTCCAAATGTTCATCCACAGGCCGTTTATCCCCTCTCCCCGTAAACCTTCCCTTCTTTCCTTCCCTTCGCTTGCTATTTGCACCAACGCCGCCCGCTTGTGTAGCCACGTCATTGATATTTACAGGAAACGGTCCAGCACATATGCACCCTTTCTACAGGTAGGATACTATCTCGCGCCTTTATAAGGGTTACTGAATATGTTTGGCAGATGCAAGCTTTTACTGCTGGGGTCATGCTTTTGCTGAATATTTGGGGAGGGAAACGGTGGTCGAGCGAAATCGACTTTTCCATGACAAAGGAGCTGTTGTAACTACGATCACAATCCTATATTAGAGAAACAATAGGCATGAAGAACCGACCAGACGCACATGCTCGCTGTTCCAATCTCAAATCCACCCCCGTAAATCCACTGTCAGGAAGATTGTATCTCAGTGGCAGACATGTCGCTGGCACACGTTACTCACCACTAGCACAGGTAAGTTAGACGCGGGGGTTGTGGTGGTGGGGGTGATTACATTCAGTGTCAGGCCTGCATTACCCGCACCAATTCAGCCTTGCAACCATGGGTGAGGGCATGTCACAGAATCTCGTACGCACAGTCCTCTGAAGAGTATGTGATTTGCGGGGAGGTGTCATTGAAACCTGGCGGTGTCTTCTCTACCTGCTGAGGACATGCTGGACCGTACTGCGTTGCTGAGAAGCTGGTGGTGTATGGCGACAACTTCTTGGGCAGTTGGAACCGTAGTTTTCCGGTCCTGTTCAGGTTTCGAGAGAAGGGGCAGAGATCAGCTGTCTGACGAACGCAATAAAGCATGGCTTGACATACGTGAGTTTGGAAAATGGAATGCCTAGGAACTCGTTAGTAGAACCAGAACCAGGCCCGTTACGGTCGCGTGGTCGCGCGTAACCCTGGGTGGTGCATCCACTTGCAAAGATACTGCAGTCACCCGACCGAAGACAGTGAAGAGTGCCAACGATGGCACGACTATACGCAGCATGATCGAAAAAAAAAAACAGGCAAGAGCCTTCTGAATAGTGCGAACTATGACGAAGGGATAATGGTCATGATGAAGAGGCTATTTATCAGGTTCGAAGGAGAGAAGTGAGAACCGGATGATGGAGGCATCGACAACGGTGTTGCCTTGCGAGATGATTGGCGACAGTCCGATTCCATGATATACTACGTAATTATTTAGTTGGCACAGCACTTACCGGTCACCTGTCAATCGTACTTACTTGTATTCCAACCGAGACGCCGTTTACTTCAGGAACATGTCCTGATCGTTCGAATTGATGATGTGTTTTATTCGAGGACATGACAGGTACTCGGCTATCCAGCATGTGTGAGAAGACATTCGTTTCGAGTGATGGTCCACTACTAGAAGGGAAATGGGGAAGGGGAATAGAATCGGTGATACTTGGAAAGTTACTTCATGTTCTAGAATCATCGAAAGCGCAGCATCTGCAATGGGTAGACAGTTGAAAATGAAGAACGAGCTAAAACCTGGGCCTACCCACCTGGTCTTCGGTAGCTAACCTAATACGATATATGACAGACACTGAAAGCCGATATATCATGTTATTAGGTACTAGCATCGCCACAGTCGAACTTGAAACCTGCAAGCTCAAACAGGAAGGATACGCTCCGATGCTGTTGGAGCCGCTTGTCATCACAGGTCAGCATCAGGGCATTCTGAGTTTTCATTGCAGCGCCAGCTTTGGCATTTGCCTCATTTGATTGCAGTGTCGGCGACGTTGCGACCGACCTCATCGGAGAGGCGCTTAGCGACATCGATGAAGTCCCCGAGGAGCTGATACGGACTCTTTCCCTCCGGACTGGTGCATTCACCTTGCGCTGCTTTCCTTGCCAAGAACAACATAAGCTTCGCGGCCTCCAAGGGTCTCGGGGTGGGGTTGGCAAGTGAGAGGAGGATGGAAGTGTAGTGCTCAGTCAGATTTGGGTTACCGAGACAGTGGTGACACCACCTTTATCTTCAGCCCATAGCAGACACCTGACCCAGATACGGGAGTGCAGAGAAGGTGGTGGTGCGTGTAATGCACGATCAAACGTTCGCCGAGCATGGGTATGCTAGATCGTGGGAGGACACGTGGGATGGTGAAAGAGTGAGAAATACATCATCCGCAGGCGCAGTAGCTGTGAAATACGTTAGCACAAGTAAATAATAGGTTGGGCTGACGAAACCTGCCTTGGGCAACAACATCAAGGTCCGTCCATATGCTGCAACAAGAGCTCTCCACTCTTCCCATCCGATGACGCCGTCAAGCCCGCCTTCTCATTCTTCCAGACTGTCTCGTTCTTCCTCCAATGCGTCCCTCATTTCAGGAAACCTTTTCCTCCCACCCGCTTGTTTCTTATGCACCGATTTGCCAAGAAGGTATGACATCCTCATCTGCAGATATCATTTCCATAGCTGAATGATCCCGGAAACTGGACAAGCACAGCTTCGTAGGTGTACGCGGGGCATTGCAAGGAACATCTCGCAAGCGGAGTGGAAAGCGGTCCCAGTAGTTGGGCGCTCTCGTCAAGTGAAGAGTTTTCGCGTCGTTCCTCCTTGAGCAGTGCGTTAAACGCGTCCCTGGTGTTTTGCATGGCTGTCCACCGCACCCGGAAAGACCAAGGATTTCGGAGCAGGTCTTCCTCGCGGTGAAGGTCTTGGATGGTGAGCAGGTGCGGATGCGTGTTTGGCATCGGAACAGGCAGTGTCAAAGGAAAGTGAACAGAATTAAGATCCGAGGAGCCAGAACCGTGCATCTACTGGTCCTTCCTGCCATCGGTGTGCATCTTCTTCCACAGCTGGCTCCCCTAGATTCTCGATCCATTCCCAAGGTCGGTTTTGGACGGGTGCTCAAAACACTATGTGACCAGATATATCACGAGGGCATGCATGAGGTCTGTCACAACCTTGTCAGGAGGGGGTTGTGGTAGCAACGTGAATAATTGTCGGCAGTACCCAGTAGGAATGTCTTTCGAAAGCTCGTTCTCTGACATGTTGGGGTTATATTTGAAGAGGTCTGTCGTGCTCGTCTTGGATTGTGAGTGGAGCTCTACTGGGATATGCGTCAACACCTGTAGATGACGTAGAAGATTTCACGGAAATTACCATCGATCACAAAGTACAACGTATCAATAAACAGAGGGTACGCCACGGAGTCGAGATCCGAGGAGCCAGAACCGTGCATCTACTGTGTCCTCAGCATGTATGTCGTTGTTCATGTCACGTACGCATACCAGAGCCAGCCGGAAAAATATGGATGAGAGCATCTCATGCTGTTCGCGAACAGCAGTCGTCCAAGATCCCCCAAATCCTAGATTGAATTGTACCAAGCGCGCAACGAAGAGGAGGTTCTGCGTCAATCGCTTCGATGTGACAGAGTCCGCCGACGTAAGCATCGACTCTACGGAAGAGTGTGGTGCATATAACTTTGCCGAGTCGTTCCTGACAGTTGGCATCCAGTTGGAAGACGGTCCCCTTTGTACGGAAAGGTTCAATCACATGTGATAGCAGACGCAAGATCTCCCCCGCACGGTCAATCCGTCCTACGAGGTTGTCAAGCACAGCGGGGGTCGATGGATGGAGCAGAATCGCCCCAAGGCTCTCCATGCCGTTATTCACGAACTAGAAGATGGTTGAGAAGTGAAGGCTTAATGGATGTAAAATGAAGGAAGGAACCTTTTCAGCGACAGCGCTATCAATCTCCTTCACCATCTCGGCAATGAAACACGCTTCCTCGTACGCAATTGAATGATGAAACAGGACGGAGGTCATCTTGTCTAGGGATGCGCTGGCAGCTTGTCTCGTCGAATCGTTCGCCATCGCACGGCCTAACTGCCGTAGTCCAAACTGAAGCTGAACAGCAGTAGCAGCAAGACGCCACGGGCTGAGTACTGATAAGATCCTGTCATTCAACAATGTATTCGCATCTGTGCCCGAAAGTCCTGTTCGGCGACTGAGATGCATGCAGCGAAAGAGAAAAAAGGGTGCTTACCCTCGCCTGAATCACTAAGAATCACCTTGAGTGCGTTTACGAGCGGCTCTCGATAGATCCCGACTGGATAGGTTGCTCGAAGGCCCTCCGTATGACGTCCAAATCACGGTATGCAGCGAATCAAAACTGTCGGCTCTCGCAGGTCCTTACCCGGAGTACCTGGGCCATATCGCGAAGATGTTGCGGGACGAAGGAATTATGCTCAATAGAGACGAGGATTGGCATCTCGGCGGCGAGGAAACCAAAGTGTAATTCGCCAAACGCATCTTGTCTGCGGGTATAAAAGCGGCGGATGTCCAAAAGGGTATTCGAAAGCGTGGATGATATCTGGGGCTCGGACCTCAGAATCGGGGAGTCAAACAGTGCGTTTGCGGATTGGATGTAGGTTGCCAGAGATTGTGCTTGTTCAGAAACGACGTTTGCTAACTGCGCCCATGCGGGGTAGACAAGGCCCCGAAGGATAGTTGTGGATGGAAGCGCACCGTGGGCGCCGAGAAAAAGAAGCACGATGGTGAACGCATTCCACGCATCGACGGTAAGCGCCAAAATTTCGTTCTTGCCAGTGCCGAGGAACCAGCGAAGCACTTGCTCGTCAATACCCGCAGGGAGGTGCCGGTCGATGTGCAACAGAAATTGTGCGTATTGCAGTGCAACCATGTGCCGTTTGAGGGTGTCATCTGTCATGAGTGGCACCTGACGCAAGGACGCAACAGCGTTGTCCCAAACCTTCCAACCCCAATCTGGCGACGTTCGGTACTTATACCACAAGCTATTTGCGAGCATAGAAGGTGCATCTGGCTTGGGATCTTCTGCAAGTAGTAGCATCTCCGGCAAGACAAGAGGGACTGCGTCATGCATAGCTGTTTCCGGAGCGAGGGCCTAAGAAATGTCATTGTTAGATTGTAAACGACTAGGATTATCGCGTAACTCACGCGGGCAAAAGATAACATGTCTGCCGCCACAAGACTCCTTGCAGATCCATCTAGATAGCGACCTCCGTCCATTTCAACGAGAAGAGCGAGGAGTGACCTTACTTGCATCCCTCAGTTCCTCCAGACCATATGAGCAGCATGAAGGGCGTGTGTGATACCACTGGTCGCGTTCATAGCGGTCCAGACAGTGGCGAAACGATGGAATATTTCGCCCACCGCCGTGACTACGCCAGCATATGAGGTCTGGGACAGTACTGAGAGGCTTAGCTAAAGAAAAGAAGATTAGTTTGTCGCTAGCCTAACTGCTAAATCAAATTTACCTCGAGTAACGAACCGTAACAAGATGCACAGCATAGAAGCTCTACCGCTGCACTGTATGTTTGAAGTACGAACGTCTCGTCAAACTTATCAGATCTGCAAAGGTCAGATAGGTGTGAAAAACTAAGCAACATCACAACGTACGAGGTCGTAAAATTTTCGTAATTTGGCAGAAGCCACTCCTTGAACGTCTTGACTTGCTCGAAACGCGGAGCGTCAAAATTGATACGATTGCACTCTTTGACGCGTTGGTTTACGATCCCACGAATACGCAGGACGTTTTTGCCAGCACCACCTTCCCCGCCAAGCCCACCATCCGTTGCAATCGCACCGACGACGGCAGCAGTCAAGAACCTATCCGTCATGGGCTCCATGTCGACTTCACCCATTGCCTTGAGTGTTCCGATCGGTGGTCCAGTGGCGGTCGTTTCTGCTGCGGTCTGAACAACAGCACATCCCATTGGCTCGAGCACTTCCTTAGCAAAGCGTGCGTCACCCTGGAGAGAGGAAAAACCGATAGAAACGAGTACGCAAGAGATACCGGTGACAGCGGCGACTGCGAGCGGATATGTAGCGCTTGACGCGTCCGATTCGATCGTAAAGACACCCGATTTTGAGACGGTGTAGATGCCACACGGAATCTTGCACACGTTCAGCAGCTCACCCGTCTCCTGATCGCGCTCGCGGGTGACATCGATCCCCCAGTCACGCATGAGTGCAGTGGTCATGTCGATGTAGAGTGGGAAATGACGGCTTTCCCGGTGAGGACGAGGGTGGTATCTTGTTGAGCGTACGGCGCACAGAGGAGAATGGATGAGGCGTATGGGGATGAGATGGAAGCATCAAGGGAGAGTGTGCCACTAGGAAGACCTTAGGTGCAATGGAAAGCAGTAGGCAGCCGGATGTTTCAAAGTAACTGATATCCGCAGAAGCCTCTGAGAGGGCTTCGACAAGCGGCGCGATGGCACGTTGTTTCATGCGTGAGTTTCCGGTGATGACAGTGCGATCCGATGCGGACGAGTTATCAGAGGGGGAGACGTGAGTACACGCGGTGGTGGGGAATCGTGCAGCAGTACCAGCATTACCAAGATAGATCTCTGCCCCGGGTGGGGGAAGGGAAAGTTTACCACCTGATCCGGTAACGACGAGGGTTTCATCATTGTCGGCCCACTCGAACGCGGCTGCCTACCGGAGGATGAAGCGAGAATGTGTTGAACGACTGACCTTTAGCGTCTGCAAGGCTGCTATCATAACTTGTGCGTCATCCGAATGGAGCAGGTTCTTCAATTTGACGGTGCCGTTAGAAAGGGCTGCAAGGACGAGAGCACGATTTGAGATGGACTGGGAACCCGGTGTGGTGAGGGTAATGTGCGGGATGCCGCCAGAATTATTGGCGGTCAGGTGAGTGACGACAGGCGGGGAAGGGATTAACTGAGGAGGCAAAGGACCCTTGTCTGCCACGCCTGGTAGCTCCCATAGCGGGATGGGAAGGTCGGGTTTGACGTATCTACTGGGGATACCGCTGACAACCGTGACGCCATCCGCAAGGACCTTTCTAATTTCATCGTCGGGTATGCCTGTAGCTCTAAGTTCGTGAGTTTTTCCGATGCGAAACAGGAGAACTATCTTCTTGAGTTTCGACGTGGTGTTTTTTTTGTCGATGCCCATCCGATCGAGGAGGCCATCGGTGGTCATTTCAGGTGCGGAGGCAGCACGTGCGCGTTCCTGAGAGTGCAGGACGAAAGGTTGGAATAAGGAGGTCGGGAGGTGTAGGAATCGATGCAACGACGGAGTCTCCCTACACCAACTTGACCGAAGCCGGTTTCCCTTCCGTAGCCGCGGGCAATCTCTGCCTCGAGGACCGTACCCATTGCGACACACTCGCCGTGGAGAAGGTAGGGGGTAAGGAAGGCTTCGACGGCATGACCGATGGTGTGACCAAAGTTGACGAGGTTGCGGAGATGAGACTCTTGGGGATCAAGAGAGACGATGGCAGCTTTGGTTTTGGCAGAGGAGATGATGGGGGTAAGGAGAGGGTGGGAAGCGAGATCTGCGAGAGATTGTGCATGGATATCGCCAAGAGAGTCGAGAAGGGTGGTGGTGGAGGATTCGAGAAGGGCAAACGCGCCCTCGTCCCAGACAGCGGCGGTCTGTGGCGTGATCAGGGCAGGTGGTGATTGGGGGGAAGCGAACAAACCTTGATGATCTCCGCCAGACCGTTTGCTAGTTCACGTTTCGGGAGCGAAGCGAGGAAGGCGACGTCGATAAAGATGTACTCTGGCTGCCAAAAAGCACTAGTGAGAATCTCTCCCAGGGGTGTGTCTACGGCGGTCTTTCCGCCGATGGCCGGGTCGACCGTGGCAAGGAGCGAAGTGGGGATCTGGACGACGCGCGCACCTGCGCATGCTGCAGAGAATCGATCATGCTGTAAAGCGAATGAGAGAGGGTACGTACGAGGTGGCAGCGACGTATCCGACGAGGTCGCCAACGACACCGCCTCCAGGTGCGAGAAGGGCGGTGTTGCGAGCGCACTTTCAAGTTTGTGCTAGCAAAAAGTCTTCCACGGCAGCCTTGCCGTCGCGTGACTTCGCGGTCTCGCCTGGTGGGATGACATGGGTGATGAAGTGGGGAGCGGCGGTGGGATCTGGAAACGCGCGGTGGATGCGGGTGTTGAGGGCGTGCACGAAGAGTGGGAGGTAGAGAGGGGCGATGTTCGTGTCGGTGATGAGGACGTATCGGGTCGCGGGCAGATCAGAGAGGAGGGTCTCTGCGATGTGGTCTTGGAGATGAAAACTGCAGCGAATGGTGTCTTTGCCAAGCATGCGGTTGGTGTGGATGGACGTGTCAATATAAGCCGTACGTGTCTATATTAGCCGCGGTTGTCAGTCGTTTCGATCGTGTATCTGCACATCTGATCGGGGTTTCATCCGCGATCCGATCCGGGTCACCCGTTCCTCGGTCTTTAAGAAATCACCGGTCCGTGCTCTTCTCTAGTACTCGTGTTCGCTCGCCGTCCGTCCCCAGAGGGGATGTCTCAGAAAGAGAAAAAATGTCTTTACCAATATTAATTATCAGCGAAAGTTGCACCGCATAATACTTATGTAATGGCATGTTGCACAAACATCGACAAATATTATGCACTGCAGGTTGCCAGGTTGATTCTGCTCGTTGCCAGTTGACCAGCTGGGCGGGTCGAAGGTTTTTGCCCAGTGCGGGGGCCGTTGGCTAGTGCTAGTGAAGCCCTTGATGTGTTGCATGGCTGCGATCAGGGCTGATGATCTGGCTAGTTCTATGGTCCAGCACAGGTGGGACGACCGCGGTGGCGGGAAGTGATGCCCCCGTCACCGGCAAGCACCGGGACAAAAACGGGAAGTGATGCCCCGCTGCTGGCAAGCACAAGGACGACAGTGGGGATGCCCCCATCGCCGGCAAGGATGAGGATGGCGATGGGAAGTAATGCCCCGTTGTCGACCAGCACGAGGATGACGGTGGGAAGTGATGCCCCCATCGCTGGTAAGCACGAGGAAGACGGCGGGAAGTAATGCCCCGTCGTCGACCAGCACCAGGGCGACGGTGGGAAGTGATGCCCCCGTCATCGGCAAGCACGAGGACGACGGCGGGAAGTGATGCCCTGTTGTTGACCAGCACAAGGACGACGGTGGGAAGTGATGCCCCCACCGTCGGCAAGCACGAGGATGGCGGCAGGAAGTAATGCCCTGCCGTTGACCAGCACGTGGATGGCGATGGGAAGTGATGCCCCATCGCTGGCCAGCACAGGGATGACGACGGGCAGTGATGCCCCTATTGCCGGCAAGCACCAGGACGGCGGTAGGGAGGCTGTCAGCCAGTCCGAGATCATGCCAGGGGCATTGCAGACGAAGCGTTAGGACTCCTATCCTGCAGCCATTCGCGGCACTGCATGTTATTGAAGTAGGAGTAAATGAATGAAATACGGTGAGCTGGAAAAGATTCTTCCATCCTGCGGGTGGACTCGCGCACCTCGAACCTCTAACCCTGACCACGTGCTTCCATGGGTGCCGAAGGCTTAGGGGTGCGCGGTATGATTCTGCAGCCATAAGCTTCCTGGTTCTGAGCAAACCTAGATACTCATACTGCAGTCGGCTCCCTTGTAACCCTTACCCCTTATAACCCTTACTCCTTAATAACCCCTGCATTCCTGGGCCCCTAAGGCCCAGGTTTCAGAGGTGGGCAGAGTGCCAAAAAATGACGGATGTCTCGGACCGGTCAGAGTAGGTCGGATTTGAATTCTTTGTAGGATGGGCTGGGTTTCGTCGCTGCTCCGATTTCATCTGAGTCTCAACAGATCTAATCGGACGTTGTCGTCGGATGTTGTTTTCTTCTAGCTCTTCGTTTTTATCTCTTCGTCGTGATAGCTATCGCTGCAAATCGTATGTCTTTTGCCAATATCGTCTGTGTCTGAACGGATCTTGGATGCTGTTGTTTCCTTTTATAGCTTCGTTGCGATAGCTATTGTCATTTTCTCTTACTCTTATCTCTTTGTCGTGATAGCCATGGCAGCCCGAAGTGCGCCAATACCATGCATTACATCATAATTTGCTCTGCACGTCCCTCCGTACACCACTAAATCTGCCACAGACATGAAGCCTGCTATTTTTTTAACAATTTTGTTGGGTATATGTCCCAAGAGCATGCCGGAGGGACAACATGCGTGAAAATTCTGTGTTTCAATACATCAAACTGCTCCTGTCTCGCGAACGGAACATACGCTGACTTCGACTAAGGTCCACAATGGTGTCAAAGATCGGAAATACACCGGTTGCTAGCTGTCTTGAACACTCTCGTTCTCTCACAAAAACATTCAAAAGTACGTACCTTTCTAATCCGCGTTTCCAATGAATCTTTCGCATGCAGGCACATATCGATAAGAATGGTTGAAACGACAAAACGATGAATGGTGCGTATTTCAGGCTTGCAAGTCATAAGCCTCCTTTCGCATCAAATCCCGACAACACAAATTCATATCGCAATCAGTGGAGCGGATATCACCTAGTGTATTTCAATTCACGCTTCGATATGTGTGTGATGATGATTAAAATTTTGCATTTGAATCACAAACGTACCGCAACGACAGGCTGTTTCACTTGTAATCCCAATTCCCTGATAAATCTGCTCGTCTAGACCTGTCCATAAATTTTTCAAATCATTCGTCTAAGTCGCAGTCTCACGACCGCCGGTCCCATGCGTCTTTCATTGCTATATGTAAACCTCCGAGTTGAGCTCATCGAAACATCACCTTGCACCCCTACACTCGGGCCCTCATGGTGACCCACCATGATGTTGTAAAAGATGACTGTACGGTGCGACAACTTCTTGAAGTATGTATACAATCGCTTTCTCCACTATCGTACTATATATCTTTGTGCCTTTCTACAGAAAAGCGTGTTCCTTTGTACTTACTATGGAATCATATAGTCTATGTCCTGCTCCCTGTCCCGTGCAGTTTCAAGGGCCCTGTCCTTGTCATGATGCTGTCAAAATGCTGCCCACGCATATACACCCACGTAACGGGGCCACGTTCCGATGGAGGCCGTTCAATTTATTTCCCACATTCTGGCAACGTCAGTTTATCACAATTGATTAACATTTATTATTCCTGCTCATGTTCTTTACAGGCTTATTGTTCACTCGGCTGATCTAGATGATTAAGTATATAAAATGTATCTACTGTCTTCAAAATCTTGCAGGTCGAACTGTGGTGTAGCGAGGCACGAGCACAGCCACAGTGCAAGGTCTTTGGACAAGCGATGCAAGCGAGAGGCACCGCTTCCGCTTTTGCCTCCACCACGTCGCTCATCCACGTCACAGCACTCGCTGCTCATCCTTGCCCGTTTCAGCACACCCACCTGCCACTCCCTGGGCCTCCATGCCCCATTCCAGCTCCTTGCAGCTCACTCCCCTGCACTCACAGCTCACACATACCCGGCGGCCCAGGACCAGAGTCTTGCCCAAATCTCGCCCACCTAGTCCCTCTGCCTGCCTCTCCTCACAGCTCAAGGAGCGACTTCCAAAGATCATAAATTGCACAATGTGTTAGAATAGCATGTTACATAATCTGTTTATCACTTGGGGTACAAAGCATGACTTTTTCTGAGTCCATTGACAATCTACACCCGAGTTGTGACTGCCATTATTTACTCAAGCAGGTGTAAGTTTCGTTTCGATCTTCAACGCAAGAAATCAACTGTCTCTATCATAACATGCATCTACTGTCTTGCTCGTGAATCGTACAATGTATTATTTATATTAACATGTTACATAATCAATTTATTGCTCGGGGTCCAGGTCTGCCCGCAGGGCTGTTAAATTTTCCTGACTCCCGAGTCTGTTCGCAGTAAATTCTGGCCATACCCCATACCCCATAGCCGTTGGGATGGTGATAACCCTCAGGTCGCTGTATCAGAAAGTGCCAGGATTATAGAACCGTTGTATTTTGCTCATCCCCACATGGCAATAATGACCCCACTCTTCAACAGAAGTCCTATAATGGTCATTTCAATGAGAAAAATTATATAATTTTGTCGAATTTGAGATACGATCACATGGTAATTTATGGTAAGTCATTCCCGGCCGTGCAAAAAAGTTGCGACATACGCTTTAATCAAATTGACCTTTCCAAGCTTCTTAACCCCGCTTGCGAGGCACGCAGCATGTCTGAAGCAACTGACCAGGAGATTTGTGATGCTATCAAGGAGATTGGCACTCACTTTGCTCACATGTTGGAAATGATGTTGCGTAGGTTCAGTTGTGAAACACGTACGTAGGGCATGCAGAGCATGAATAATACCAAGATTACCATGACTAGCTATTTCACTCGTACATAACGCCCTTGCATTACCACTAAGCTGGTGGAGATACGTATATGAAAATTTGTCTTGTAATTAGTGACCTGTTGCATACCCCATACTCTCCCATAACCTGTGACTTATGACGACTCCCGAGGGGGTATGGGTTATAAGGGAGTCGACTGTAGTGATGTTGCTGAGGAAGATAGCTGGTTACTGGTACTCCCTGAGCAATGCAATCACTGATCACTTTTGCAACTGACGGTCATTCAGATATGATGCAGGACATATCTATCCAGTCATTCATCAAACCAAAGCTGCGAGCAACGAAAGGGATGAATGAGATCTAGATTGAATTCATGAAGCTAATGCCATCTGGCCCGGATTCCACAACTGCGATGACCCTACGGCGTGCCTGCACTTCATCCGACGCAAACTTAGACATCTCGTGCAAGATCCATCCCGCCCGAGCCGTGTAAGGTTTGAAATGGTCTACGTGCACTATGGCACCGATGATGTCGATCTGGTTCTTTCCGTCTTCGAAGACCTGGGGGGCAGATAGGTGGCTGAACGCGAGCGCAATCGTAGCAAGATAAAATATTTGATCGAGAATTGCCTCCGCAGATGGTGGCGTCATGCCCGCTGCTCCCGTCACCGTGCGGATGTTGTAAATGGCGTAGGATATTACTTGAAGAAGTGCCTCAGACTCCAAAAGGAGTGGCAAGACCGACAACGGACCTCTCGGATGTCAATCGACTGGGGCACGATTGCAGGATCGGCCTCGCTTGTCGTCTTCTTCAACCGCGCCTGGGGTGCTGCTTTGACTTCTTCGCGTCTGTTTCGAGTGTGATGATAGCAAAAGGGGTGGGCTTCACCGTGCAGTTCATCTTTGAGCTCATAGATTCCTGCGTCAGCCGTGGCTTCTGGTGCTCTAAAGTTGGCGACTTAGGTGTTTCGGCCTCCCTGTCGACAAGTAAGTAGGCATCGACGACGCGAGGATAAACGGCTGCGAAATGGTTCCCTAATAACCGTCTTAGCTGGTGACAAATTTCAATAGGGAAACACTAAACCTACTGTGAGCCTGCGTGGATGTGATCGTATGAGTGGTGATGCGTGTATCTCCTTCAGGCTGATGCCGGGCTTCTTCCATGGCGAGTGTGATGTAAAAACACCCAGTCGATCTTGGTCGGATTGGGAACCTTGCTGGGAAGATCAGAGATGCGGGACGTGGAACCGTAGGTGTGGCTTTCACTGCGTCTTGGTGCGAGCAATTCGGCTGCAGCCATGAGTGATGGGCGTGTCGATGCCGAGTCGACTGCGAGTGAAGTCAAGAAGCCACTCGATGAGGACGACGGCGGCCTGCTCTCTGAAGGTGTCACACGCGTGGCGAATAGTGACGCCAAGCTTGACCTCGGAAATGGCCTGAGCTATAGCAGACGAGGGGCGTTGGTGTTCATGTCGATGGCACGGGCCAAAGCAGTGGCTTCTTTCCTATCACGACTTGTAGCCTCGCAGATGAGCTGAATTACTTCGCCACAGAAATGCTTGTCGTCATTCCATACGACGACGGAGTAGTGGTCTTTCTGCATAGGGTTGGCGGTGGGGAGAAGGCGGCGGTCAGCTTCATGGGAAGGCGCGCTTGGTTCGTCAGGAGAACAGTCGAGAGTTCTGGGGGACAGGCGGTATGTCGACGTCGGACATGGACCTCGGGAGAGCTCTTGGGGACGCGTCAGGAGCAGGAGAGGTGTTACGATAGCTCCAGGTAGGAACTAGCGTGACCGCAAAAGCGCCAAGAATCAAGTGGCTGTGATAACTCAAACAACCACCACTTGATACGTGGTGCGCTGAAAGAGTTCAAGGTAGACTGCAGTTAGCGAAGTGCTAGCGGCAGAATCAAGGATAGAACTCAGGCGTTGCTGAGAGCGTCCGGTTGGGAATCTATACCCGAGGGACCAAGGGACTTCCTCTGGAGTTGAGGTGGAAGGGCCTAGGCATTGGCCGTAGGTGTCGAGGGTCAAGGGTCAAGGAGGTCACAGGCGCTGTGGCGAGTGGAGCAGAGATACTCAGCTAGATTGCGGAGATCAAGACTGGAGTACATGGGTATCTCTGCGAGGTATTTATACTACGAGAATCGTGCACGGACCAAGTAACTAAAAGGAGTAGGCCAGAAGGGCGGAAGGGCCAAGGGCCAAAAAGGGAGTGCATGATTTCCAAAAGGGGTGGCCAAGAAGAGCGGAACGGAACAAAGGGCCAAAAGGGAAATCGTACGATGCGGAGGCAACGGATGATGACGAAGGTGAAATGACTAAGTGCAATGCCATCGGATGATGACGTGAAGGAGGAAGAGTAAGCATCGGGTGAAGCCGATGGTGGTTACATAATGTGAAATGCGTACGGATGAGCGCACGAAGATACCTAGGTATCGAGTGAAGCAAAGTAGTACAAGTGAAATAAGGAAAAGAAAGAAATCGTAACAAGAGGAAGCATTGAAGGGGCAATCTGGGTCTTGGAAGAGATGGTGGAGTGGACGCTGGATATTGCAACGCCAGGCTTTGGCATCACCGCAGTTGCAGCAACTGCCAAGTTGCTGGGCGATGAAGAAGTTGACGTGGTGGTCGTTGTGAGAGCTGGCGCAGAAGCAGCAACTACAAAGAACGCAGCTCTCATCGAGGGTGCAGTCTCTGAGGAGAGATGATGAGGTGAAAAGGGAGAAAGGGAGAAAGGCAGGATATGCACTTGCATTTGAAACAACTTTTGCTTTTGGTGAAGGTGTGACCACGAGGACGACCTGGCACCGTGGGATCCTCCGATCCTGCGCCGGCAAAACTGAGCTCCTAGTCAGCCTAGATCTGACCGAGGGTGGCATGCATGGGGAGACTCAAGTTTGAGAGTGGGAGGAAGAGGTGTGCGTGTTGGCCCCAGAAGGCGTCGCAGAGTTGTGAGAGGATCTCTGCGTGGGTTGCGGGAGTGAGCATGAATTTGCATGAACCGGGCATCATTTCAAGTGTGAAGCAGAGATGAGAGTAGATCGGTCGGTCGGTCACGCGGATTCTTCATCGGGAGGGAATTTCATGTTGAAGAACCCAATGAGACCAGACATAGTGGTAGACAACTGCTGCCCCTTCGAATGACTAATCTGGGCAGATTGGTGGGGGTCAGCTGGTTGATCTGGCGACCCCTTAGTCTCAAACCTTCCGTTTTGGTACCCTCGCAATACATATTTGCATTTTTGACACGCCAGAAAATTGTTCTTGAGAACCCCATGATAAATCACCATCCCCTTCACATACGTGTGTGGCACATCAGCAGTGCTAATGGCTTGGTGGTGTACTAGTAATGTCATAACATATTCTTCAGATGCCCCTATTTTCACTTCTGGAAGGTGCGCAGGTGTCTCAGCTGTGCTGCATGGAACAAGTATGGGAATTCCATCAGGATGCATGAGTTCGTGTTTCTTTATTCCCCCCTGTCTTCAGAGGTGCTTTAATCTCTTCTAGAGCACTTTGCCAGTCGGTATATAAAATGACATATGACATCATCGGCGTATATCATCAGGGCACCTGTACAGGACGCTAGTATGCCCTCTCATTCATTTGTTGACGCACTTCCAGGGCTCTTTATGAGGATCTGAAGCTGTGGGGAGTCAAATGAACATTCCAGCAGCATGGGAAATGTATTGGAAACTCAGAAGACTTTAAAAAACATACTATTGTAGCTTCCACAGCACATATGCAGATATTATAAGGAATAGAATATTCTAGTACATGCTAGTTGGGGCGTATGAAGACTGCAGCAGGGGTAAAGAATCCATGTGCATCCTCTTGAAAGTTTGTAGCGGTATCAACACCTGCTTCTTTAGCCTCCTTAAGGCAGCGATGGCCCACACAGGCTGCTTGAATCATGCTTGCCTGGTTAAACCACACCAGGCTACCTCTTCCCTGGGCATCACTGTGCCATTTTGGATACTTTCCTTGTTTTGTGATGTCTAGGAAGTCCTCAGAGCTGATCACCTCTAAATCTGGGAGGAAGGAGTGCAGGGGTGTGAAGGTGTGAAGGAAAAAGGCCCACATACCAGTGATGTCTATGTTAAAATGATAGAACAAAGCAGATGGATAGAGCAAAACTACTCCCAATGGCAGCTCAAGGATCACACGGAGTTCCCAAATCACAAGCCACGTCCTTTCTTTGGAGTTGAATGACTCTAGATCCACTTTGAGTTTAAAAGGAATCAGGAATAAGCTGCACCTACGTTTTTGGGAGTAGGCCATTAGTGCGCAGATCCCTCCTGCAATATTCTTGTGGTCTGCATGGGGAAGCGTGTGCACTCTGCCTGCACCCTCAGGTAGGGGTATGTTGGGGCAGAAGTTAAAAAAAAGGCCAAATTGGGCTTTGTAGCCCCTCTCCTTCCAAAAATCAACTGCAAACTTGTAGCGGGCAGCGCACTCAGGAAAGTGAAGCTCCAGCACCCGGCAAACGTGCTTTCTATCTAGAAAATGAGCAGCTGAGTGCTGCAGGAGCAAAACCCACTCATGTAAGGTTCTGAATCATTGGGGAGTTGATGAAATCACCGGACTGCTTTTCATTCAGCCGATGCAACTCTGACAGAGTGGGGTCCTGAAAAAAGGACAAAGCTGTCACCATCAATGGCACAAAATGAATAAAACAGGCCCACCTTTGTGTACTGGCGATGCAAACCAAGGAGAAAAGGCACATGGTTGCCCCGAGGATTTGACCCGTACCTCTCCCACAACTTTTTTCTTGATATCGGAATATCCCCGACAAGTTTTGCCAGTAAACTGTTGAGTTCAGCCGCATTCTCTATAGCAAAAGATGCCACCCAGCTGCGTAAAACCAGCAGATGGTGGTGCTGGTCAAAGATCAGCAGTGGCCGGTGCCTAGTGTTGATGAGTTTTGCCAGATGAAGGAAGAGAGAAAGAGAAAGAAGATTCACTCATCATAAGGAATCCTTTGAAATGCCTTAAGCACGTACAGCACCTCCCCAGATTCAAAAAGATGCCGCATTTCCTGTTTTTCTGCTCGTGTCGACACCGTGCGGCCAACCCACCCAGTTTTTGAGACTGGGGCGGAGCAAACGTCAACCGGGAGAGTCAAAACTTGCTTTGCCTGGAGGTTTTTTTCCACAGTGCAGCGAAGCCGCTGTGCAAGTGCAGCCTTGTCATGGAGCCTGTTATGCGAATGTCGTTGCTGACACCCCCTGCCAGTTCGGTTCTGAGGGCCATCAGCAGGGATCTGGGGTGTAGTTAAGATGCTGGTTGCTAGGGAATCGGGAGTCAAGATTCATGCGAGGAAACGACACCTCACTCACCCACGGAGGCAGGGTTGATCGCAGCACCACCAGCATGTGAGTTGTTGGGGGGGTTGGGTTGGAGATCCTTCTTGACACGCCTCTGCCTGCTTTTGCAACGGAATTGCCTGTGGTTCAGGGACTCTGGGGCGTCACCTGTAGTTTTAAGCCTGTTTGAAAAGATATGAAAAGAACTGAGCCCCATCACTCTGCATACCCACCTTTTTTGGGAGGGACTGGCCAGGGGGAACTGAGATGCTGTCCCGGGATGAACCTCAGGCTCCTGCCATGCCTGCTCCGCTTCTCTCCAGCAGACATGGCCTTTGAGTTGGGAGGCCTCCTCCTGCAGTGACTTCAGAATGGGGTCAGAGTCCTCCGGCTTAACAGGCGCAAGCGCAAGAACTGTGTTGCAAAAGATGTACGCCTCCTCTTCGCAGATTAACTTGAACTTGAAGTGAGTTGGCTCTTCATCCTCAGGTCGATCATCTTCATAAGCCTTGAGAAGACCTGCAAGGTCAATGTCCCTGAAAAAGAACTCCTCCTCTCTCTGACCTGCAGATTCAACATCCATGCAGGAGAAGTTGTCGAGGAAATCACTCATTGCAGCAGTGTGCCGATGAAATGAGGTCGGGTGTGATAAATTTTGAGGCGCGGCGGCGGTCAGACAAAAAAGGAAATCAGTGCATCGTTGTAGAAAAGAAATAATAGGTGATAAGAAGAAAGGTGGGGCGATAGGTTCGTCCCAAGGGGGGTTATGTTTGAAGGGATGATGGATTCAGGTTTGTCTAAGAGTCCTAGAAGCTGCTGGACAATCCGGAATGAAAAGCGGTCGATATAAAAGTATCTGGGTGGAGGCGAAGCGATGAGAGTATTGATTTGAGTAGATGAGACGTCGAGGAACGATAGGACGAGGTAAAAGAGAAACTATCCAGCTCACTCACGCACGGGAGAATAAACAGGAGATCTCCTGAACGCAGAAAGACAATATTTTTTTGTGTTAGAAACAGGGTTTTATAGTCCTGGGCATAACCCAGGACTGTTAAAGGTAATCCGACCCTAAGTAAGTGTACAGGATTGACGTAGGGTGAGTATGGAAAGAAGGGGGGTCAAACCTTGTAGATGACAAAGAAAGGGAAGGTGTTAGGATAGTAATGACGAAAGCACCGGATTGGATCGCGTTGACTCGGATTGGACTCGGATTGGACTCGGATGATCTGTAAATGCTAGGAATGAAACCAGGCTGGCACGAAGTCGATGGCGGATGAGACGGGAGATGATATGACATGATGAAGAGCGAGGAAAATGTATCCTACAACCGTAGGGAGTATCTAACTCCTACACCCGAGGGGAACTTGGATGCCGACTGTCCTCAGTCAGTCACGTGATGTATGCACGAGCTGGGTTTGAAAACTGAACAATGTGCCACCGGACATTACTTGAACGCGTCGCGTCCACACTTCTCTTCCATTCTCTTTATCTTTTACACTTCCACTATGTCGTATGCCGAGTCGATCCTCAAATATGTGGACACGCAGAAAGCGGTTGATCCGTACGAACCACGCGTCTTCGCCGAGATGGAGCTGAAGCATGCGAACGGACGCGCCAGGGACTTCGCGAAGACGATCCCGGACGATAGGGAGGACCTGGCCGAGGAGCAAATGATGTGGCGAGAGGAATGGGATGAGATCCTGGTACGTAGTTAACCGATCGCGTCTCGTCGTGTACTAACCGCGAACTATTTGTTTTTACAGAAACATCTCAGCGATTGTCTTCGACAGGCTCGGGACGCCGGCGTCGAGGCTCGGGTTGACAACGCAGTCACCCTCGCGATTCAAGAGTTGCAGAAGGTGATGGAACGGTGGGACGCGGCCAAGAAGCTACAAAAGGCGGCTGATGATGCGGCGAAGGCAACGGCAGCAGTGCACGAGAGTGAGGAACGAGAGGATGCAGGGGATGAGAAGACGCGAAGGAGGCGCGAGGAGAAGGGGAAAGCGCCAGAGGGGAGAGAGAAACAGAAGGTGCGTGTCCAGATACATATCCGGTATGCGCGATGCTAACGAGGTTATACACACAGCGTCCTATCGTGATGGAGAACGAGTCGGAGGGCGAGGACGAGCCGATCATCGTCGAAAGCAGCACGGCCAAGAGCACACCGCCGACCCATACTGATTCGCTGCAGGAGGAAGGCGACATCGACCACAAGGTGCCATGCGAGCGGTGCGAGGGCGCAGGGTACCCCTGCTTTGGGGTTCCTAGTCGTGTATGCAGACGCTGCAGAAAGGACCGCCAGAGCTGCACGTATTCAAGCGGACGTGGTGGCAAGAGGGCAAAGACGGATGGGAAGGCAGAAGCGACGAGGGTCCCAGGTGAGCAATAATGCATTGCTCATCAATCCGCGTGTATTAATACACGGTTTAGCTTCGCAAAAACCGGTGGTATTCGTACCACCGCGCCGACTGTTCGCGGAACCGTCCAATCCGGTTCCGGATACATGCAAGGCAAGGCCGAAGCCGCGTCCTAAGGCTAAGGCATCCATCGTGGACAATGAGGAGGAAGAGGATACGGGCCCCAAGAAGAAGCAGAAGACGTCGGGTCAAGACGGACCTATGCGCTCTCAGGTCGACGCGGCCAAACGGGCCATGCTCGCTATGGAGGCAGAGCTGCTCGCCTCCAAAACCGAGTACAAGACGCTTGAGATGCAGTTGGCGGATAAAGGGACAGCAATCGTGTCAAAGGAGGCTGAGTTGGAGAAGGTGAAGGCCGTACTACAGCTTCTGTAGATAGAGTCGTCATTCCCGCTGTGTCGTAGTATAGCAATCGATCCGTGTCCTCTGTCCAATCCGGTCGCGATCCCTAATTAAGCAACGAATGGAAAGTGATCAATAAAACGAAATGTGAGTGAAAAGAAACGAGAATAATTAATACGGGGTGCGGTTGTCCATCCGGCTTGTCTTCTTCGGTCATCTTTCGAGTCTATACCTGCACTAATCGCTTCACCGAGCGGCCGGATTGCATATGACAGTATTTGGTTTCAGATGAGAGAAAAGAAGTAGTAGCGAAAGTGAATATCTAAATAACAACGGTTATGATCGAAGACAAAGGAACTGGCAGTATACGAATGGTTTCGTTGTTTTATTTTTCTGTCTTGTTGTATTGAAGGAAAGAGTGTATCATATAAATTGTCTGTGTGTTTATCGGTGGTTTTCGTTGTTTTAGAGGCACCGGATCGAATCCCGGGGTAGAGACGGATACGTATCATATGGCTGACTTTATGTTTTATGCTTTGAGACAATGCTTGAACCATTGCCAAGTAGTCGCGACGTCGACTAACAACGGCGGATCATCAGGTTGAACTATAAAATCAATGAACCGGTTAGTAATGCGCAGAAACAGATCCGTATACGAGCGGATGGCATCGAAAGTGCGTGTTATGCGACTAAAAACGTGAAAAACTGAGCTTGGTATTAGGTACCAACCAAGCTCACACCGAGGGGAACTTGAAATGATGACCTCCCGGGCATCGAAAGTACGCAAGGGCTGCGTTATATGTACTTGCGGATTAAGCAGTGACAGATGAGGAATAGGTGGATTAAGTTTTGAAGGCTCCGTGGTGAAACCGGCTACCCAGGCGGATGGTGAGGACGAAGGCAAAGCGGCCGTAATGGAAGACCGGATGTGAACGAGGGGAACTTGAATAGTAAATGACAGGAACGCGGATGAACGAATGCAAGAAGGAGGCGGATTAAAATGGGGTAAGGACTCGTGTGTAGGTAGAATGAGTAGTTGAAAGGTGCCCGCACGAACGTTCAGATGTTTCGTGGGCCTTGGGAGTATGCAAACGGCAGCGATCCGGATACGACCGGTTGGGACTGTCTCAGCCGGCGGATCATGACGATCCTTTACAAACTGGCTGACACTCGTTCGTCCTAAAATGTTAGTCTTGCGCAGGTATGAAACAAAAATAGATAAAAATGAATGCCTGAAACGGTCAGGGTACAGCCGAGGGGGCTCGTGTATGCTGCAGATCGAAATGATATTACCGGCCGGTAACGCCTGACTCGGTACAATAGCGGTCCGCGGATGGAGCAGCTGTAGTAGGAAAAGGGAAAATGATCGGCGCGAGTGGGGGATGGGTCGATAGGGAGCATTTGAGAGTGATTTCGGGGGAATGGGACGAGAGGCCGGATCGGATGCGAGACCGAGTGCGGACACGACAACGGGGGTATTTCGTAGCTGGGAAATGGTGGGGCTGATTATAGGTTCTACCGATCCGTCATTTGGATCGTCCGAATCACGACCGGTTTCGATTGGACGTGGTGCTGTGTCGTGTATTACCAGCCGAGTTGTTACCGAATATGACAGAGTGTCCGGTTCGATGTCAAGTAGGTTGCAAGGACAGGCTGACCATGCGTCCGTGATGCTGAGAGGTGTCGTGATGACGGTTGCACGAGGTGCAATCGGGGTTGAGAGTGGTGAGACCGGTTCAGTTAACACAGTCGAATCGATAATAAAATCTGTCGGTCGTTCCGTAACCGACGGTCGCGATGACAGAGCAACACACGGGTTGATGTCCGTAACCGGTGCGATAACCGCAGCACTATACGAGTTAGTAGACGGTCCTTGGATTGATGGTAAAATAAAAACGGATGAAGAGATGGGTCGGTTATACGGAAGCGGATTGTAAGTGTCAGGTAGCGAAAGTGAAGGTGATCGAAGGCAAAGCGAAGGTGTAGGTGTAAAATAAGAATTTGATCCTGATAAAAGAAACTCGGCTGCGTCACGAACGTTCTCGAGCGCATACGAGGCATCCGGGTGGATATCCGGTCGCAGGATCGCTAACCGTCGACGAATCTCATACTGTAAATCGACTGGGAAACCACTAAGAAAAAGAAAGTCTCGATCAAGAGTTGCTATTCATTGTCGGGTGAGGAGGAATGATGATACTTTTGTAAATTCCCGAATATACTTCCCCAGCTCGTCAAGGGAGCGCATTGACTTGGATCGATAGTGATTGACGAGATTTTGGAGATCCTCAAAACAGTACCGGTTATTGAGTTCTGGGTAGAGTGTCTTGACGGCTATAATGAACGCCTGCCAATCCGGTGGATCGGCAACCGCTTCAGGTAGGGTCTCCCAAAGGTCGCGTATACTGGGATCGACGTAATGTAATGCATACCGTACTTTCTTCGATTGGGGCAGTCCGACGCATGTGCAAAGAAAGTCGACGTCGTCTAGATATGGTTGGAGATGGGAAGCTTTTCCGCTGAAGGTTGGTGCATCCAGGGTGCCTCGATACGGCATCTGGATTATGCTAGCCGCGATCATGATGGACAGAAATGGTGTCAGTTGATTGTCTGATGCGCTCGTGACCTTCGTAGCTAAGGGTGGATGTATCGTGAGACACGGCGGAAGGGTTAGTAACGGTACAGGGGTGCGAGCAGGGTGAACGGGGACTAAAAGTCAGAAGGTATCGTAACTGGATCCGAAAAAAATATAAGGTTTGTGAAACCGGATAAGGCACAAGTCTGGGACGGGTGTAGGCGAGGTGCGCGGCAAAATGAAGGAAAAGCAGTAGGAGAGCAAAGACGTCCGAATCCGACCCTTCTGAAACCACCCCTCGCGGTGGGCTCCAGTTGTAGAAATAAAGAACGGGCTGGTGTGACAGGAACAGGGTTAGTAGAACTGTCAGATAGAAAAAAAAAGGGATGGGCGCGAGTATGACTCGTCCCAAGGGGTTCTGAGGTTGGAGACGAAGTGTCAAGGCGTTGACAGGAGCTTTGAAAGCAATCCGGACGCGTTCCCGGGTGAAACCGTACGAAGGTCGACAAAACCGGCCGAAACGCGGACAGTCGGATAGTTCGGCGACAAGGCAGAGACTTGAGCACAACGGTGATCGAGTACGAGTAAGGGCGGATAGAGAAGATAGATAAACGGGCGAGGCGACTTAGAACGCGAGAGAAAACGGGGATCCAAAGATGATATTTTTATTTACGAACACAAATTTTATAGTCTCAGGTATCCCCCGGGACTTTTACAGCGGATAAAGTATCAAATAAATAAGGGAAGTGTACGTATACGGAGCCGACTCTCATGGAGATCAACCCGTGAAAAGGAAAACAATGTTCTGTCAAGGTGGGATAAGGTTTGATCCGTGAATCAATGGACTACCTTTAAAATGTTGTACGACCTGACTATCCGTTCCTTATAACCAATCGGATACGTGTTGATAACATGGAACCATCTAAAAAAAAAAATCTAAGAAGGTACGAAATAAAATAGAAATTGGACAAAAGAGAGTTGATTAGTGTACATCGTGCGATCCCGATCGAGCAACCCGATTCAGTCACCTCATGCGAAAACATGTAGGAACGAAGAACAAAACATACGAATATGGGTTGGATCCACTCGGATGGACACGGGACCACGACGGACGGGTAGGACAATCGATACGGGCAATCCGGGCATCCTGTAAACAAAGCGGGAAAACGGGTTTATCACCTCAAGGGGTCATTGACTCCTACATCGTGTCGTATCAATCACTGCAGAAACGGAAAAACAAACCGTGCAGGATAGCCACTGAATAGACACCGTAAGTGTCATCTAATCCGACGGCAGATCAGAAGCCTTAAGCTCTTTGAATAGAGTCACCAACAACAGCACAATCAATGGCAAATCTGAGCAGGAATCCACCTTGAATTCCTACGTTGGCGCCCCTGCATCCTCATCGTAGCCATCTAATCAGACGTTCAAATATACTTGATTCGTTGCCAGAAGAACCTTGATTTAGATAAATAAGAAAGCTAAAACAGATCGACATTTGCTTGGTGGGGACAGAAGATCATGCATGGGTGCATGCCCTACCAGCGACCAAAAAACCTGCCTCACTTGTCCCTGTCCTCCATCTGCTCCCATGTACTCAGGAGATTCTTCTCGTGAGGATGTTTTTGCCCTTGTTGCTGAAGTCAGACCTCTTGCGGATGTGATGAGGAACCAAGAAACCATCAGCAGTGAGCTCAAGGAAAAAATTGATGAGCTTACCCGGCGGTTTCAGGAAACCCAAAACCAGCTCACTGAATTGAATGAGCAGCTTGTTGGACTGGGGGAGGCTGAAAAAATGAAGCCGGAAAAGGATGGAGCTAACACACACCCTGCTCTCAAGGTAAGTGACATCGTCTGTTTGCAACTTCTAGCTCACCTAGTTCCTCAGTGCATGATCCATCTAATATTTGCGGACTTCTGCGGGATTGAACGCATGCTTGAAAAAGCAGAACGTGTCCACGCATTTACAGCTCTTCAGCCATGGGAAGATGGTCAGCCAAAGATGACGACTGAGGGTGGGCAAGTCGTCTGGCATCTCAACTTCAAAGGAACTGCTGGAGAACCTGCAAACGCCCAGTTCATTGAGGCAGTGGTAAAGAATGTCATGGAGAACAAAAAGGTAGTAATTTGCCCGCTTTCAAGAGCAGACGTTACTCACGAAAACAAAGGCCTTGCAGGAGAACAATCAAGGAGAGCTGTCAGATGGAGATTATAAGGAAAAGGTTGTCCGAGATTGTGTGAAGGCTTACTTCAGGAACCTTCACCAGCAGGTTAAGGATCGCAGTGACCCGACAAAGGCCGCCAGGTTGGAATTAGCAAACCAATGAGGACGCCATAGGGGTCGACGCTCCCATGCAAGTTTCTCATCACTCCATTTTGATAAGACACTGGCATACCGTGATACTATGTCCAACAGATCGCTACCAAACGCTGTAAAGCTGCTGACCAGTTCAAAAATGAAACTGGGTTCGATGGGGCCCAAGCAATGATCGATACGGAATGTTGTCCTGATCCGGTCACTTGCGACGAAAACGCAGATCCCATCCTTCGTGGGCGTCGCAATAAGATGGGGTTGGGGAAAGGAACGGATATGGCAGTGGGATTAAAGTGGAGATCTACACATGTAAGTTTTTTGATGCATTATGAGGGCTAGACTTACAGGGTATATGGTATGTTGCCTTTCGACACCACTTGTCTTTCTGAGCGGCCGGTGGAAAGCCTAGAGGCAGCCATGACATTCCTGCAGAAGGGCAGATTAATGGACAACCTCCTCAGAAGAGACAGCGCACGACTGCCAAGAAACTTACCAAGAAAACTGTTGATGCGCCTCTATCCCTGATGTCCAAGAAGTGGCCAAGTTCATCCAAGAAACCTTTTCCCACCATCCGGTTCGCAGTCATAATTGATCCTAAATGGCTGGAGACGCACCTTGACTTCAAACCACTGACTGAGAATCAACCAATGTGGCTGGAAAACTTCTATGAGGATGTAAAGCGAGGGAAGTATCCTATCTTCCCTGAAGATGCCGAGTACTTGAAGGAGTTAGACGAATGGAGGGCAAGTGCTTTTGATTCAGGTGATGAGGGAGATGACAAGGGCCTGGGAGATGACGAGAACAGCTATATGTAAAGATGTTGACAGCTGTGAGGTCATCGCTGTTGATTCGGTGGAAAACTATCTCTATGTGTCGCCGTCCATGGTACCGCACTCTGTCCCTGTCCCCGTCGCCTTTTTTGGCTTTTTTCCGACTCCGGTCCCCACCCCTGCTGTCACTTCTCAACATTCTTCTCTCTGTCCCCATTCCCGTCGCCCTTTTTGGCTGTTTTATCGACTCTGGTCCCCGCCCCTGCCGTCACTTCTTGACATTCTTCCTTTCCCTGTTCCCCATCTGACTTTAATTTCGACTCTGTCCCCATCCCTGTCCCTGTCCCTGTCCCTGTCCCTGTCCCTGTCCCTGTCCCTGTCCCTGTCCCTGTCCCCATCCCCACCCCTATCTCTGTCCTCATCCCCATTCTCATCACTGTCCTCATTCAACGTCTCCATGCCTGTGTTCCTCAAATGTACACTAGTGTACGAAACCCACACCAAGTACTTGCCACTTTTTTTTTCTGGGCTGACGTGTCATCGAAACCATTGTCCCAGTTCCCATTTCAGCTCTCTATCCCATCATTTACCACATAACCTTTCTACAGATACTCTTCTATAACTTTTTAGAATACAAGTACACCCATTCTTCCCTTCTTTGCTTCATCCCATAGCCTTCTTGTGACCTATGTTCTACACCTATCCTTTCTCGTTGCCTACCCATCGTGTCCCTTGGAGACTACCTGTCCATCTCATCATGTCCAAGTCATAACTACCTGCTATGTGAATCTACTAACCATCACTGTCTCCATCCTCTGCCATCATAATCTCTCACTCGTCATGCTTCATACACACCCCATACTGCCATCGTTCCTTCGTCACACCTCACTCCATAGTAGTCCTCATCCTGACCGAGTCGCGAATGAGTCATGTTTGAACTTCAACAACCCCTCTTCTGCCAGATTCAGGTCTGGTGAACACGGGTGAACCTACTGGTCTCAAATAAATCAGGATGGTCCATTATGAGTGCAAAAAATGTTCCCCACATGTATATAACACCTATAGACCATGATACAATATATAGAATTGCACCAAAAAATATTTGAGACATGTACCTGCCCCTTCCCCCTCCTCCCCTCTTACCTTGCTCAAAAATTATTCTGACTGCCGTTTTCTTACAAAACTTATTTGGGATATCCTAATATATATATAAACAATCTTCAATCATTACTTCACCCAGATTTTGGTTTTCAAATTGTAATTACAATTACCCCAGGCTCTGTATGATATGATGATGATGAGATAATATAAGATTATATAATCAAACAATCAGATGAGATGAGAAATGAGATGATGAGAAATCTCAGGAAAGAAAGAAATATTTTTGTTGTTATTTATTTTGGTTTTTAAAAAAAGACTAATGACAATGACATATGATGATGAAGAAGCTAGCATGGAGAAATGTCAATAAGGTTCAACAATGAAAGACATGAGAGAATGAACATGAACAACAAACAAAGATGAAGATTGAGAGTAGTTCAGTTCAAAAACAAATAATATTGTGTTTTTGAGTATATTCATCATTTTTCATGTCTAAAATGGTCTAATTTTCCGCATTTCGACATGTTTGTCGAAATGCGGAAATATTGCCTTATATAGACTGCCCCTAACATGACGTGAATGGATATAAAGTAGTATACTTGACAGAATTCAAGTATAACATGTGTCATGATCACAAAGTAACAAGGATCATATATTTGATTGATACAACTTGGACACACATCATCATATCATAGTATCTTGATGTCCCGCATTTTGACACGTATGTTGAAATGCGGGAAATCAACTTGGATACCGTCAACAAACAGATATATAGACTATGATATTTTGGGTTAACTGGCAAGTCATGTGTCCTTTACTGTCATAATACTGAGTCATACTACTCATTCATTTTTGAATAGCATTAGCATTGGATTTCCCACATTTCAACCAACATGTCGAAATGTGGGAAAATAGTAGTTAGTATGATTAAAACACTGTGACATTGACATGACATGAATGACATTGTAAATTGATGCATGCTGCTTGAGCATGTAGAAATTAGAAGACTATGAGATACGTCTTCGATTCGTGGATGGCATGGACAGTACAGTATGTCCTTGAGGGAGGACGATCAGATCATTATCATCGCTGGACTCTTCTCCTTCTCCAAGACCATCGCTGTCGTCCAGACGACGTTTGCTCGTCGATGCATGTCTGTCACCATTTCCTTGTCCAAGTGTGTTAGACATTGTGATGGCAGCATTGGAGTCGATGTGACCGCGTGTGCGAACCCACTCGTTCTCAAGTAGAAGCATGGCAGTGTGTTCACCTGCCAGCTCAACAACTGCATCATATGCTCCATATTCCTTGTTTGTCATGAGATGGTGCTTGATACGATCCCACATCCTCTTGATCTCTTCTGCCGTGGCAGGAGTGGTGTTCTGATTCCATCTCGGTCCCTTGGCTACTCTTTTTCCAAAGGGTTTGGCAAGTCTGAACCGTAGGATGGTGTTCGTGAGAGTGATTCCTTTGGCAGCTATAAGATGTCACAATTAGCCAGCATCTGGCCCACTGGCAGCCTGAGGTGCGTACTATGTTTGTCAAGGAACATCTTCACATCGTCCGAGTCGGTTCCAACCTTGTCACAGAGCGGTGAGTGCTTGTCAAGGACTGCAATGATGAACCCTGAAGCCATGGTGACGAATGGTTCCAACTGCTTGGCACCCCTTTTGTTCTTTCGCTCCGTCCAAGCCATCATGGCATAAAAGTCGGCCAGCTCCACAGAGGACCAGTGCTTTGAGGTGTTGAGCGTCGTGGGAGCAAAGACCTTGGGAGTCAGTCCAGTGTAGATGAGAGCGATGAACATGGCAATTGCATGAAGTGGGTTGGATGTAGGATCGTAGTTTGCCTTCACCCACTCGTATACAGACTTGGAGAACGGTGTGTTGGACACATGAGAGAGGTTCCATTCTGTCGGCAGAGAACGCTTGTGAAGGACCTTGTGGAAGTCAGACAGGCGATGACGGCAGGCTGACCAGGAGGTCCTAGGATCATCATGAGCAATGCGCTGAGATGACATGACAAGCTCTGTCTGTCGAGTCTGTGGAGGGTTGAGACGAACACGGACCATGCCACCATTGCTGCCGGTCTGAGTGCGCTCACGCTCAGCCTCTCCCAAAGGCAGCCAGGTGGTGTGTACGATCCTTGAAGACGGTCTTCCAGGACGTCTCTCTTCCTCCGCAGTCCTTGATTCTGACCAAGGTACATGATTGACCTTCATTTTACCGACAACCCGTGTTAACGATGCTCTGAACATGTTGTTTCCGCTGGTATCGTCGTCGTCCATGAAGACATTGCCCACCGTGGCCATGACGTATGGTGTCCGTCGTTGTTGTTGACGCCATGTGATCTCTTTCATCTGATCAAGGGCGGCAGCCATAATATGCTGGAACATGCCATCCTGAATGAAGGGTGGTGCACGACGCTTGTGTGCACCGTCGAGGATGCTCTGGACAAAGAAAGAGAGTGGACGACGACCTCCATTTGGGATCTGGAATGAGAAGGGAATGGGGTTGTTGTCATGTCTAGCTGGACTGACGGCAGAGAGCAAATTGAGGAACTGATCTTCATAAGAGAGTGGATTGTCTGACTTGAGCCATGTTTTGAGTTCAAACTTCCTTGTCCTGGCTGTGTCCTTCTCTTGTCTCGTGCCATTGATGAAGATGGGTGCCAACTCTGTCATGACTGCCTTTGAGACCAGGGACTTGACGTCCTCAATATAGATCTTCATGGCGACCTTGAGGACACGGTCCATGATGTCGATGGACATGTTCGACATGTCCTGTTTGGGGACATTGGGAGAGTAGTAGGATGTGAGAGACATTGGAGGTGGATTGTCGATCGTGTCCGTGATGATGAAGCATGCTTCAGATCTCTACAAATAGAATTTTGTCAGCAACATGTTTTTCTTCAATAAAATAAAATCATCGATTGTATCCTATTCCCGCATTTCGACAAGTATGTCGAAATGCGGGAAAATAGAACTTTGTAATCGATCCATGACAGTGCCAGTGCAGACTTGAACTTGGAGATATCTCAGACTCACTTGTGCGTAAGCTTTTCCATACGTCAACTCCTGCACGCGTTTGGAGCCCATCAATGGTCGATCGTCTTCCGGACAACGTGCCCAAAATTTGGTCTCCACATGAAGGACCTTCATAGACAGTTGCATGAAGGGAACGACCTGCTGGTTCAGACATGGGAAGCCATCATGAATGATGCCCAGACACATGTAGTGAGGGAGCATGAGCTTCTTGCATAGGACCTTTCCAGAACCGGTGTGAGCATAGTTCAGACATCGTTCCAACATGGACATGAATTCCACGTGATAGGGATCGATGGCCTGGCCCAACCGAATGCCTGCCCTTTTGTGCTGGTTCCACACTAGCTCGATCAACGATGTCAAAGGGTATGTGGTCCAGTTCAACAAGTTCGGTATGACCTGCCATGAAATCATAAAGTTTCGTCAGAGATCAGAGACTACTACTAGGCACTGGCAGTCATTCATTATGGTCATGAAAGCGAAGGTGAAGGTGAAGCACTACCAGTGGCGGTCAGAGACAGAGCTCACCTCAGGCTTGAATGGCTTGACACAAGCCAGGATTGGATCCAGAGTACGTGGATGAATGAACTGCTTGCATAGTTTCGACACGACCTTTTCATAGATTGTCCTGAAAAGCAAGGATAAGTCTCGATGAGATGAGATGAGATGAGATGAGATGAGCACTCAGGCTGGCCCATCTCAGACTCAGACTCAGAGTCCAAGTCTTGCCAGTCTGATCCCAGTCACTTACCTTCCATTCCTATGTCTTGGACGCAGACGATGGACGTCCAGCACATACGTTTGCTCCACTCTCAAGGCTTGTGGTTGGTCATCGCCTCTCACCATGCGTGCATATCTCTCGTGTGGAAGACCATTGTCACAGTGTTCCTTCCTTCTCTGGAAGCGTCTCTTGCACGACGGCGTGTCTGCCTTGGTTCCGCACAGGACAGAGGTGGCAAGACCCAGCTGTACATAATGAAAGCGAGCTTGTTCACGCACCCGATGAGCGATGGCATTGTACATCTGACAATATATCCCATGCAGGACGGGCATGCCATGTCGAACCTGATTCAAGTTCAAGGCATGTTCGTCCTCATCCTCATTCTCCAAGTCATCCATCTGGTCGTCCCCCTCGTCCTCTTCATCCAAGTTTGCTGGCCTGGGTAGAAGAGGAGGCGTCAGCTTGACATTGATGTCATTCAAGCCTTTGTCGAAAGAGACTATCGTTCTGTTCGCCTGCACGTTTCCATATAGCTTGGTGAACCCAAGCGGGTAGGCATGGTGGGTGTTCCTTCCATTGTCATCCGGAGGAAAGAGAGCATCGACTTTCGTGAGATCCATGAGAGCGCCAGATTCGATATAGCCATCTAGAGTAGGAATGCGTCTCCTGACACGATAGCCATCCCTGGTGTAGACAGGAATTTCATGACCGTCTTGAAGTCGGTTGAGATCGACCAGAGTGCGAGCAGGATCATCAACAGGAAGATCATATAGATCACCATGGAAGCGATGGAGGGCTGGACCAGAAAGGTTCTCCCAGTTGACAACCTCTCTGAATCTACCAGTGCGCCAGTGGTCAGTGGACTCAGAAGACGATGAGATTAGAGATCCTGAGGCTGCAAGACTCACGAGAGATGATGTGCGAGAGAGAAGGCAGCAAGACGCAAGTGAGAGTAGTCTCTGTCTCTGTCCCATGCATTGGACTCCTCCTGGAGGTGTTCTGGACGATGTGAATGGCAGATAGGTTGATTCTGGCCATACCTGACTGTGAGGGCGACAGGAGAGTTTTGTGTGAGAAAGCCATCGCGCTTCCAAGACTCTGGGGCATCATGGACCCAAGCGTCCCAATGAGCTCTGATGTGACGGTCAAGATCGCGTGTCTGAGCGAGAGTGAGCTGGAAGCTTCGATGATTCTCATCAAGCCTGCCACTATGAGATGTGAAGAGTCAGCATCATCATATTGAACAAGTCGAACTTGAACTTAAAAAATGACAACAGAGAACTTGGGAGAAGGTGATGAACGAACGATCAATAATGATAATTTTTGAAAGTGGAAACTCGAAAGGAGAAAAGAAAAGAAAAGAATGAGACAGGAAACTGACTAACAGCAGTTCAGTGGACTGTCTGACGGCGTTGGCACTGATGGGATGAGGATATTTGAGCCTGTAAGAAACATCCTGGAAATGCATCTCAGAGAGAAGGAATGCGAAGAACATGACAGCCATGTAGGCATGTTCTGGCGTGAGACAGGAGGTTGTGGTGGTAATGGAGAGAGGTGTCATGTCAGGAAGGGCATCTGGAGTATCCAAGAGGGTGGAGGGGACAAAGGCAAGCCAGATCTCCTCCTGACCACGATCGCCCAGACAGAGCATACGACCTGTGGTGGAGAAAGGGAGGGAGAGGTGAGACTCCTTCCAAGACTTGAAGAGACGAGAGAAGGTAAGGTTGACATGCCAGGTATGGTCAACGAGGACGCGAGGACTTGGAAGAAGGGCATCGAGACCGACGCGAGCGCCAAGATACAAGGTGAAATCGATGTAGTGATGTCTGACGGAGGGGACAACGTCATGGGAATTGAGAGTGAGGGTGAACTCATGGTTGACAAGGAGCTGAGAGCGAGACCTAAGGAGGTTGATGGCTGCCTGGTGTTTTTGGTTGAGGAAGAGGTTCTTGAGAGTGGAGAGGGAGAGGGAGTGAATGGGGGAAGTCCTGAAGTGAGCTTCATGGTTCCTGTCGATGTTTGGGTCGTTTGTGCGTGTGGAACGCATGATGGCGTCATCTATAAGGGACTGAGGGTAGGGGTGGTCTGCATGAAGGTGGTCAGGGACGCGAGCGACATCAAAAGATGTGTCGAGAGGGTGAAGGTCGAGGAGGGGATCTGTGTCAACGTTGTCGTTGTCACGGTCATTGTCGCCATCACCGTCGTCGTGGTCATTGCCATTACCATTACCATCAGCGTCAGCATCAGCATGATCCAGGTCATTGACTCGGAGAGGGAGTGGCTGAACTTGAAGTTCAAGTGGTGGTGCATGCACTGGCATGAGAGCGTCAGGCTGGGGATGTAGGCGGTTGATGTTAATGTTGATGTCGCTATGAAGACAGACTTGGAGGTGATGGGGATGGAGAGATTGTGGATATATGGAAGGTGGTACTGGGAAGGGGATGAAAATTTTGGAGGAGGGGAATAAAAAATTTTGAGTGGGATGGGCAAAGGGAAGGATGAAAGGCGGACAGGAACAGGGACAACAATTTACAAAGGAAGGTTAGGCTAGGGTCGAGGGTGAAGGACGGGATCGGGATGGAGAGGAGGTCGGGCGTTGAAATTGAAATAAATCGAAATCGAGATCGAGGGTCAATAGCATAGGTGTACTGAGGACGTACGAAACATCATGATCTATTATATTTTGGGCGGTAAAGAAGGATGAAACTCGAAGGGAAGGACTCACTGGCACAGGCAGAGCCTGAAGTAAGTGTGTGGGTGCACGTGCATGGGTTTGTTTCTGAGAAGAGAAGGTGGAAGGGACGTATTGAACTCACGGCAACGAAGGAACTTACTAGTGGATGGTGCCGGACAAGGTAGAGGAGACGATGCAAAGGGATAAGATTGATGGATCGATTTGTGACGTTACAGGACAACGGACGGAATGGGTTGAAAAGATAATAATTGGAACTTGGAACTTGGAACTTGTGAAAAACGGAAAGAGTGGGACAAAAACACACGTTATGCATGAAGGACTCGGAAGCTGAGGACTTGGGACAGGGGGAGGAGGGTGAAGCTTTCACAAAATGAATGTGATCGATTCGATTGCTTGGAAAAGACGACAATGCGATATGGACAGGAGGACATGGACATTATCATCATCGCGTGATATACAGAACGGGAGTGGGAACATGATAGATCAGGTAGAAGTACATGATACAACACGAAATTCTGGAGGTGGCGGCAGAAATTGGGATCGGGATGGAACAAAAAGAGAGGAATGGCATGGAATGATGACGGAAGTGGGGAGTGGCACATACATACAAACTCTCGCTTTTGCTTTTGCTTTTGCTTTTGCTTTTCTCTCTCTCCCCCTCATGGCATAGAATAGCCCTCCTCGACACGATCAATGTTGATATCATGCATGTCGATGTCAGGTTGCTGGGGGTGCTGCTGGCGAGAACGAGGGATGGGAGCAATAGGAGCAGGGGTGGAGGTAGAGGGAGCTGTGCGAGGAGGGTCTTGATCTTGATGGATAGTACGGGGACGTTTCTTCTGTGGAGGACGACGGGGAGCTGCAAAGGACGAGAAGAGAAGAAGATAAGCAAGGAGAGGAGAGAAGAGAAGAGAAAAGTTGAAGGAGAGGATCGGACGCACGGGATGTGGGCATAGAGTCGATGGACTTGGGCTTGTTGCGCTTGTTGGAGGACATTGTGGGACTCGGATCGTGAGAGTCATCAAGCTTTTCGTTGCCCATGCCGTTGCTCTCAGACTGGAAAAGAGCTTGAATACCGTCGTCGTCGGTATGCATATTGACGATGTCCGCGGTGATGCCTGCCAGCAACATATGTGAATATTTGATTCGGTCAATGATGAATGAATAATGGTGGACAGACGAGGAGAAAAGAGTTGAGAAAAAAGAAAAAAGAAAGAACGTACTCTGCACCGAACGTTCTACGAGCGGAATACCTGAAATGGAATGTTACGTTAGAGTCATGAGGACAGGAGGATAAGACGGGTAGGGAACAGGGAGGATTGAATGCGTGGAAACGAACGATACGTATCATATATTGTATCATACGGCGAATGAAGGAATGTTGTAAGTGTGTTTTGAAAAATGGCAAAAGGGTATTAAAAAAACCCGCAAATCGACAACATTGTCAAAATGCGGGGAAACAAACCATACGATATGAAGGAAGGGAACAAGGAGGGGTTGTAAAGGGGTCAAAAAACCCGCAAATCGACAATGTTGTCAAAATGCGGGAAATAGAAGGGTGTGACAGAAGGATACGTATTGACAACATGTGAATAGAATGGCGTTTTCCCGCAAATCGACAACGTGGTCGAAATGCGGGAATCTAGACATGTCTAAAACAGGTCACGTACCTTCGTCGTTGTCAATGGGCTGTGTCCTCACGAGACCACCACTGGCTGTGTCGATATCTTTCCAGTACATGGACTCGTCGTCGTCATCGTTGGTGTCGTTGTTGTCGTCAAGGGCAGACGGATGGATGGGCACTGGCATGTGACCACTGGCAGGATTGTCGAGAGGGACCATGATGGCTGCTGGATTCGCTTGAGTAAAAGGAGGTACGAGAACGGTTGTAGAGAGAGGATCTTCGTGCATCGTATCTAGCATATGATGAGACGAGATTAGATCAGATGAATGAGACATGATGCTGGTGCATGGTAGAAGGTGGACGTGCGTACCGATGCCAGTGGTGTCGTCCGCGTTGTCGTTGCCGCCAGTCGGAAGAGAGACCCCCAACGCTTCAATGAGTTCCTCGATGCGTTCGCGTGTTTTCGACGGGGGGAACAAGAATGTCGTCCATTTGTGCTTCAAATCGAGTTTGTCGTCGGCGTCCTGTTCATTGTCAATCACGTCTTCGTCGTCTTCGTCATCTTCGTCTTGGCGCTGCTTGAATTCGAATTCGAACCGATCTTGGTTTGGCATATGGGAAACGTTGACGTCGAGGGACATGTTGAATGATTTCTCGCGATGTTCGTAGGCACTTTCAGTGAGTATCTGGTGACGACGACTCGGTCAATCAGAACAGAACAGAAACAGAGGACTCGTGTGGGACGAACCTTGACGATCTCACGCAAAGGAGCATCGAGCTCTGCACGGACGGCACGAGACTTGGACGGCGTGTCCTTTCTGGACTCCGATCCAAGAGGCCAGGCGGGGGGGCACGACTGAAGCGCATTGATGACCTTCTTTATGGAGTCGTAGTCCTTCTTCCTGGTCGCGATCCGGATGTTGCGCCTGTTCTCCTCGACGCTGTCGAAGACGACGTCCTTGAGCTTCATGGTGTCGACGTCGATGCCGTCGGGCCAGTGGATGATGTAGCGCAGGTCATCGTCCTCGTCATCGTCCACGATGCCACGTGACTTGGAGGGGTCGGTGTGCATAGAGAGTGCGATCTCCAGAGCTGAACGCATGAATGCAGACGCACTGTTTGCCTCATGAAGGAGTCGGCGCCGGTAGTCATTGATGATGCAGAACTCGACGATGGCGGAGCAGATGGTCTCTCTGCGAGAGCGGGCCTCGCTGTTTCCAGAGGGTGATCCCCATGCGGCAGTGTGGTAGTTGAGGATGGTCAGGGTACGGTACATGGGACTGGCGGACGGCGGTTGGACGTGTATCTTGCGCGACCAGCGTTTGCCCCATTCGACGGCACGTTGATCTGGGATGCCATCCCTGAAGACCTGCTTGATTGCGGCCTTGAGTGCATCGTCGACAACGCCAATCTCCTTGTTGATCTCGACGAGTTCGGGTTGGGCTGGCGCGTGCGTGGGAACGGACGAGTTTCGAAAAGGAAAGCGTACTCACGTGCGTCGCTGCTTTCAAGTTGTTGCGCCGTCGTGCTCTTGCTTTGCGCGCCGCCCTTACGTCTCGTGGTGATCTTTGTTTCCCCCTCGAGGAGCATGAATTCTTTGACATGTTTTGCAGAGTCTGGTCTCAAGGGCATGTCGATCTTGGACAGTTCGTCCTCCATGCGCAGCAACGCAGGGAAGTTTCGGACGAGAGACCATACGAGCTATCGATGAAAGGTAAATGAATGGAATGATTCGTACGCTATCGGTTGTGATGTGATGCGATGTGATGCTCACCGTGTTCATCGACAGCAGGGAATGGTTGCGCCTCAAGTCTGGATGAGACGTGATCGCACGTATCATGTCGGCGCTCGCAGAGCCGATCTTCCATCGCCCACCGATGACCCTTTGGTTGTATACGAGGGGGCTGAACCAAGAGGATATCTATGGATTGGTCGTGAGTGATCAGTAGTTATCCTATTGTTCTCGTCGACAGAAGAAGGCCTGAAACCCCGCATTTCGACAACATTGTCGAAATGCGGGAAAACGTGCACACGAACGCATGACGTGTCACTGTGCAGTCGACGATGGAGACGCTTGAAACCCCGCATTTCGACAACGTTGTCGAAATGCGGGAAAATGGATGTTAGAGCCCACCATCTGCATCCAAGGATCTCAGACACGCACGTCCGTTTCCCAGTCGAAACGTGCATATAATCCCCCATCATCATTCATGACAATTGTTTGATCGTTTGCTCACCTCTACCATCGCAGATGGCACCCGCTTCAACTGTCTCGCCAACGCATGCCACACCCCGACGGACATGAATGGTAGTCCGTGCGGCGTGAGCGCCGTATATTCGATGTTCAGAACCAGACGTGCTTTCGACGCGCATGTCTCCCAGGCCGTGGTCACGTCCTTGTCCGCGTCAGTGAGTCGTCCTTTGGTGCTCTTGTACGTTGTCTCCATCGTCTCGATCACGTCCATCACATAGTCTCGATACGCGTTCATCCACACCTCGGATCGCGTCCCAAAATGACGCCAGACGTTCTCCTTGTCCAGCGTCTTCCGGTACACCTTGTCAATCGCCCCTCGCAACTCGTCGCTGATCACGCTCGCCATCGGTGTCTCCGATCTGAGATTTCTCAATTGTACGTTCAGGTACTTGTCCGCGTCTTCTTTTTCTTGATCTGTGATCGTTGGGTCTTCCAGCAGCGCCATCGTCTTCCTTACCTTCTCTCCATCCCAGCTGGCACACGTGTTGAAACACAGACGGAGACGATCCTCAAGAGATACAACCAGCGTCGCTAGCATCTGTCGAGGAACACGTTTGTTCTCTCTTCACAATAGACCGTATCATGTCACTCACCCCTCCATACTCCGATATCAGATCACTCGTCAGTCTCGTGATCTTGAATATGTCCGAGTGCGTGTAGTGCGTGTTCGACGTCCCTGCGATCTTCTCTAAAAGCCGCCACACGTATTCTTGCTGCAACAGCATCCGGATCTTGTACCCAGCCTTTTGAGAACGAAGTCCGGACTCGATCGTCACGTCCGTCCACTGTTTATCTTGCGATTGCATCAATTTGAACAGTTGAATCACACCCTCCTCTGCGGTTTCCGCATAGCTGTACAGTCGCTGGTTTGTCGACAAGTGCAACCCAATCGAGTCCGTCATTTTCCCTGTCGTGAGTCCGCGTTTGCATTCAGATTCGTTCATGTCACCTCACGTCAGTCCCGTATCACGCACCCATGTCATATATAGCAACTATCCACATCCCTCCCGTCTTGATTTCCGCCCGGATCGTGTCCACATCGCCGCGCGCCTCTTGCAGTCTCGCATCCTCTTGTGCTATCTCGCCTTTGTCTGCAAGAACTTGAAGATCCTTCCGGAGACTTTCCCGCGTCTTCAGTGCGTCCTTCTTTGCTTCCACCCATCGACTCAAAACGTGTTGTCGATGTCTGCCGCCAGCCGCTCTGATCGACGGCCCAAACACAGTGCGTATTGGCCTCTTGTCCTCGTGGATCTCCGTCTTCACATCGTCACCTTTCAATTTCAGCTCTGGAAGTCCCTCGCCGACTCGACCCATCTCTGTTCGTGACAACATTTGTGTCGTCAACGGCGTTTCGATCGAGTCACGATCGATGATCAGGTTGATCGCGTTGTCGTATTCGAAACGTCGCAGGCCATTGCACACGAACGAGTCCATAAGACTCTTCGATTCGTCGTCGTTCAACCGACGATCGTTGTAAAACCCAAACGCCAGATTGCGTTCGATGAGGTCGGTGCGTGCGTACCCAATTAAAAATTCCCTCGCCTTCTCCTCCAGGTCATAATACTCATCCATGTACTTATCAATCCCCATCGTTCTACGGGTGCCAGCCTGAGTCCCTGCATGTTGACTCCCTCCTTGAGCACCAGTGCCAGCATCTTTGGCGGTACGATCGGCCATGGGAACGTCTTCCTCGATCCCTTCGTCTCCCTTCTTGCCCTTTCGGTTCGTTTTCGACTGGGCTTGTCGTGGTGGCATGTAGAGTGTGTTTGTATCTAGAGCGTCGTTTGTTTTTGTGTGTGTGTCCGTTTAGAGCGTCTGAGCTGTATCTCAAATTGGTCGGCACATAATATTATATATACATGCATTTACAATTCATGTCACGTGCCCATGAGTTATCATTCCCTTATATAAGATTCAATGTGCATGATCAACGTTCATATTGTCTACTGATGTGACCGACATGACACACATACCCCTCATTTCCCGCATTTCAACAACATTGTTGAAATGCGGGAAATGACAGGTATGAATCAGTATGGATGTCATAAGATCTGCTTGTTAAAATGTCTTGATTTCCCGCATTTCGACATCACTGTTCGAATGCGGCAAATCACACGTACTGATCCTCTCATTCTGCACAATCTGTACACAGTTCACACTACTTACACATACGTTCTCTAGCCTACTCCATCATCATGACTTCAAGCTCTTCAATATTCAACTGAGTCCGACTCGCTACACTTCACATCTCTTATCACATCAACACGGTCCTTTACAACTCTTCCCTGCCAAAGGTACGTCTATACATCCTTCGTGTTTTGATTTTACACAGATCGTCACACACACCCTCAGCTTGATGGTCCTGCAATACCACCGTCCCCTTCTGATACCTCGGTGTCTGTCAATTCAACCACGTCCTCCATCCAAGTCTCTCTCGCCCTCACCCTTGCCCTTGCCATCTCGCCATCTCTCTCTGCACCCTCTGCAGTCATCCGTTCAGGAGACGCATCTCGTCGTCGCATCACAACCCGTGGTCGTGGTCGCGCTCGTGTGCTACTCTCTACATGTCGACCATCCATTCGGTTTGTCGTCTGTACCCCTCCTTCCTCCGGCGAGTTGATCTGCTGCGTCTGTGTCTCTTCTTCTACAAGTGCCTCAGGTAGCCTGTACGTCCCATCTCTTCTCTTCTTCATCACAAACATCTTCCCACTTTCCACCAGATCCCTGCTCGTCTTCGTTCTCCAATACTGTTCAAATCGATCCACCATCTCTCCACTCGTCCTTGCACACATTCTCCCTTAAGTACCTCACTCACTTCCATCACCACACATAGTATTCACTCACCTTGACATTTTCTGGTACCATTCCAGCATACTCCCTTTTTCTCTCCATCGGTCTCGCATCTCCCCATCCTCGTCCCATTCTCCTGCTTCTCCTAGCCATTCATCCACTCCACCCATCATCCTCACTCCTTCCCTCATCACCCACTCAATCATGCTTCCCATCCGGTTGTCTCGTCGGAATGGTAGGCTCCCTTCCATCTTCCTCTCTTGCAATTCAGGTATCCGCCCCATCTTGAATCGGCATATCGGACACTGGAACACTCGTTTCGTCCGATCCTCGTACGTATTCCCCTTCTCTTTCTTGTACCACGCTAGCCATGTCTTCACCATACACCCGCCGCAAAATACATGCAGGCATGCTGCACGCACAGGCGTGCTCCTACATCGTCCAAGTTCAATTCATGTCAGTCCTCTTCTCTCTTTTCCTTCAAAGTCGTTACTCACAGTATCTCCATGCATCTGCAATCCAGTCCCAACATGTACGTCAGCTCTCAGTTCTCCTCTTCGCTCTCCTTCACTCACATTTCACACATCAGATGTCCCCTCGTCAATCCATCGATCATCGTCGCTCCCCCCCACTCTTTCATCATCTCTCTTGTCGTCCCCATCTCCATCTTCTCGTACGTTCCTTTCCTCCACTCACCGTCCTCAGGCTTCTCCTTTCCAGCCATCATCTCCAACTCCAGCGCCTTCATCTTCCACACCTCTTTCTCCCTTCTATCTTCTTCCCTCTTCTCTTCCAACTCCTGTATCATCCCCATCAATCGTGCGTTCTCTCTCTCCATCCTATATCTCTCGTTCTCATCCGCACTCGCTTTCATCTTTCCCTTCTCTCCACCCTTCCTTTCATTACTCACTTTTATACCTCCCTGTCCATCCTTCATCTCAACGTCACCCACACCACATTCAACCTCATCATCATGGTCCTTCATCTCTCCCCCCATCTCCACCTGTTCCATCAACACATCCTCTGCCACAGCCGACCGTTCATCCACGCTCACTTTCCTTTCCTTTTAGTAACACAGTTGTCTCGTATATATATGTACAGATGTACTTACATGCTGTCTCATCCTCCAAATCAAAGAACAATCCAATTGTTTTTTCTTGTCGTTTGATGCTCCTGTAGAGTGACATTTGGGATTTGTTTGTCTGTTGTTGTTGTGTATACAATGTGGTGGTGAGAGTGAAAAAGAGGATATGCGCAACCTTCTCATTCTCTCCATTTTATATATGTCTCACATACATACAACTACATCATTATTACGTACATTATATTTCATATCTTCATACCTTCTTGTAGATCATTCAATTTCCCGCATTTCGACAACCTTGTCGAAATGCGGGAAATTCTCAGCTATCTCATGTAGTATCAACTTATAATTTGAATATATATTATCTCTAGCATTGTTTGGGTACACATACAGTACTTACTAGTATACTAGCATCATATATATTAATATTCACTTTATATTATACATCATAGTATCTTGTGTCCCGCATTTCAACAACATGGTCGAAATGCGGGAATATATATCATCTCAACAGTCAGTGCAGTAGCTTACACTCAATCAATATATTGTCCGCATCATCAATATTTCATATTTGCGGTTGAATTTATATATGATTTGCTACTGGAACCCCAAGTCTAACCTAACAACATTAGGAAAATATGCTAAGATCGGGATGATCGATCTGTTCTCTCACGCTGTCAGATCTCATGGGAATTCTCTCACGGAGCGGCGTTCTCACGTCACGCAAGGTTTTGGTTTAATCTTAGGGCATTTAGGGTTTGTTTCTCACGCAACGGGGAACTCACGTCACATAGAGTTTCATCAATCTCCGATAAGGTTCGCTGTCAATAGACGGGAATCAACTGTCACCGTTATCAAGATAGCGGGTATTAAAAACGCAGTCAGGGGCACAGGAGATAGAGCGGATCTACTGGAATATTTTTAGGTTTTGAGGTCCGTCCCGTTGTGTCTTATCATCGAATCAGCTTATCCCGCAAGTTGCCGAAATCACGGGTCTAAAGGTATATAAACCCCCGTGAGTCTATATGTTCAAATATACTATCAAGAATAGAGCCTGATGAGTACCTAACGAAACAGGGAGGTAAAGGGTGGTTCCCTTAACCTGTTGCTCTATTTCACTCGTCCTAGACATACTGGCCTAGTTGGTTTGGATTAAACTAACCTAACCATGTTGAATATCATGCATGGGGAAGATTATTAGGGAACCTGCGCGCCCTGCGCGCATGGCGCGCAGCATGTTGAATATCATGCATGGGGAAGATTATTAGGGAACCTGCGCGCCCTGCGCGCATGGCGCGCAGCATGTTGAATATCATGCATGGGGAAGATTATTAGGGTTTCGCTGCAAGCATGATCCTCCACCAGCCCTGGACATAGAGTCGTCAGGGTGTGTTACACACGGATGTCATCGCCCAGAGAGGCACTCCGGCTGCCATGTAGTACTCCCTGAGCGGTGACTAGAATAACTCACAAGCGACCCTAGGATAGCCCAGACAGCTGGGACCAACGCTGCGGGATGAGTCAAAGGACAATGATCGAGGAGGATGCGAGTACGGGATGCTGACAACCCTCCCGGCGAGAAGGTATGCCGAAAAGGGTCAGATTCTACAGAAAAAAAATCCGGTCAAGAGGTGCATCGAAAATCAAATCACATACTATGGCATATTACTGCGTTAGAGACTTGGAGTACATGCCCCATGACGTGGTAGCACCACAATAATGCCATGATGAAAGGCAAATGGGCTGTCGGATTCGATCTAGAAGCAGACCTGGGCCTGAAGAAAAGTGGTCGCAAGTGGACTGACGTGTGGATGGTAGTTAGCGCTGGCTCAGATAAATGACATGCTTGGTAGAACCGAGTGAGAACTGCAAGTTCAAGAGATGGTGACATGACGATGACCAGGAGGTCACATCAGCAACTTGTCGGCCTGACTGTCATGTCTACAGGACTGTGGATAGACGTGTCAAAGTCCTGGATGTACAACCGCATCACCTGTTCTCAGTCCATACGTGAGCGGAAAAAAAAAACAAACAAACAAAAAATCAAGTCCAGTCACAATCACACCTCGATTACAACGATTATGATGTCTCATTATACATACCTCGAATTCTGACGAAGCTAGGGTTTTTGCTTTCGAAGACGACAGACTTTGAAGGTGTGATCGAGCGAGCAAAAGAGTTGACGACAACAAACATGTCGATCAACCTCGTCATATTCAGGAAGGAGAGG
Organism: Chiua virens; assembly: GCA_019787685.1. NCBI lineage: Eukaryota > Fungi > Basidiomycota > Agaricomycetes > Boletales > Boletaceae > Chiua > Chiua virens. The sequence goes on from JAHNUO010000048.1 coordinate 107,988, forward strand.
TCTAGTTGAGCTGCAAGTGCAAACGATGAGAACGAAGATCCAGAGCGACATAGCAAAGAAGAAAACATATTCTTCCGATGATACCGGTACAGCGAGGGTGATGCCATATCACCAGAGAATGAGATTTCTGAGCGCTGCCGGGTCTACACGAATGTGACAACTGAAGAACGCCGCCGATGAACCTCTCAGTCCTGACGGCTTTGAATGTCGAGGATTCAGTCTTGTGACGATCGGGACACCACCTGAAAGCGAGCGACTCATAACACACAGCCTAACTGTCATGCCTGCCAGTGGATGGGCTGTGGACCAACCGTCTGCACTGTGCAAGTCGGGTGGATTGCCTACAGACACCCACAGCTTACTGCGGTTTCTCCGGTGGACAAAAGTCTCAGGACGGCGAGGCAACGATCTGATTTTGCAGCCATTCGTATAAATCATGGCAGTCCTGTCGATTTCGTGGTCGATGAGGATGTCGTGTACAGGATATAAATGTAGATATGACATGGTAGCAGTGATGGGACCGATGGAGCAAAGCCTTAAATCATGGACGGCGTAAGGCTCGTTGTGATCAGGGTTCACGAAGGACTTGGGTCTCTTATACTAGGGATCGTGCTGCCATCATTCGGAAAGAAAGGTTTCGTTGCAGCGTCCTGGAGCTCTCGTGGCAGACAGAGGATGGAGACAGTGATGGTTAGTAGATTCACATAGCAGGTAGTTATGACTCGGACATGATGAGATGGACAGGTAGTCTCCAAGGGACAGGACGGGTAGGCAACGAGAAAGGATAGGTGTAGAACATAGGTCACAAGAAGGCTATGGGATGAAGGGAAGAAGGGAAGAATGGGTGTACTTGTATTCTAAAAAGTTATAGAAGAGTATCTGTAGAAAGGTTATGCAGTGAATGATGGGATCCTGGAGAGCTGAAATGGGAACTGGGACGATGGTTTCGATGAGACGTCAGCCCAGAAAAAAAAAGTGGCAAGTACTTGGTGTGGGTTTCGTACGCTAGTGTACGTTTGAGGAACACAGGCATGGAGACGTTGAATGGGGATGAGGACAGAGATAGGGGTGGGGACGGGGACGGGGACGGGGACGGGGACGGGGACGGGGACGGGGATGGGAACGGGGACAGGGACAGGGACGGGGACGGGGACGGGGACGGGGACCGAGTCGAAATTAAAGTCAGACGGGGAACAGGGAAAGGAAGAAGGTCAAGAAGTGACGGCAGGGGCGGGGACCGGAGTCGATAAAAAAGCCAAAAAGGGCGACGGGGACGGGGACAGAGAGACGAACGTCGAGAAGTGACGGCAGGGGCGGGGACCGGAGTCGAAAAAAAAGCCAAAAAAGGCGACGGGGACGGGGACGGAGCGCGGTACCGGGGACGGCGACACATAGAGATAGGATACACCGGCATGCTTGTGGCGAAGCCGTTCAGGTTCCTTTCGCGCAACGACGAGTTCTCCCGCTTTAGCATTGCCTTCAAGTTTCCATCGTTCGATCTCCTCGAGCTCGAAGGGGTGAGCTGATGACATGGATTGGTTACATTCAAACTCCTTGATTCTCTCGTGAGCCGAGGCAACCTGTTGCACTGTTGTAACGTCTGAACAATGTTTACTCCGCGAGCTCGAAAGTGAACTTACCTGCTCCCACTGTGTGGTCATCGGCAGTAGCGGGTAGGTCCAGACGAAGTTGATCGAGATCCTTGCGAGTAACACCGAGTTGCTCGGTCTTCGTAGCGTCCGAGTGCTTCCACTCCTCGATTTGGGCGGCGAGGTTGGAGATCGTGCGATCTTTGTCATTGCCGCAGGATACCACGACCTTGAGTCGTTCACGGAGAGAACTGAGCTCCTTCGAGAGAATCTGATCATGTTGCTGAAGTTCGGAGATGCGAGAAGATGAAGTGAACAGCTCATGTTTGAGTTTGCTTGACACCACATCATGAGTCTGCTTGAGTTCTTCGGTTCGAGCAGACGCGATGGAAAGGTCATGCTCAAGGAGCTTGTTCTTTCTGGCTTCAGCAGCAAACTGTTGCGTCTTCTCAGCGACTTCGCGGGTAAGCGAATAGATGTTGCGATCTTTCTGTTCCCGGAGCGATACTGCCACCTGCAACTCCTTTCGGATAGAACTAAAAGTTGTTGATAGCTTGTTCAGCTCAGTGGTTAGATCCGACGAGAAATTTTCTAGTTCGGTGTTCGAGATGGTAATGTACCCTGTATTCTTTGCGAATTTTTGCTTCCAGTGTTTCATCCGCGCGGCGATGGTGGTCGTGATAGTCCTGAAAGTGGAACCAGTTTCCTCTGTCTGCAAGGCAATCTCGGCAGGGTTCCCCCGGAGCGATTTGAGCTCAGCCTGGAGCTGAGTGATCCGAGAGCTGGAATCGACCACCTTCTGCGAAAGTTCCTCGTTTTCCCTTTGGAGAATCATGACCCTCTCTTCAGAGCCGCGCCTGCAACCCTCGCATTCATCCGTCAACAGAGTGAACACGCGGTACTTTTCTTCACTATGCCGACGCTCCATCTGAAGAATTTGTTCTCGCACACAAACCGGCGATTTTGATGGAGTCCCGAGACATCGAGATTCCGCAGCCAACGAAACAGGTTGGATTCTCCCGGGATGGATTGTCTCCAATGTAGGGGAGATCGTTTGGATATATTGTTGGCTTGCGGTCCATTCGGACTACTAATGGAGAACGATCCCATCAGACCATTTCTCCATTGAAACTCACGCCTCGTTACCTTAAGGCTAGGAATCCCAGCTTGCGCTGTAGCCAAGTTAACCGACGTGGCCCCCCCGCTCGTGGGTTTAGAATCGTGATTTACATCAAGTGTTGACTGTTCTTTAATTTCTGGTGGTGCTAGCTGACGCTGAGGCGTGATTTAGAAATGTCGACCTTGTCCACGAGAAGCCTGACCGTATTCACGTACCTGATAAGCTTTTCTTGGTTGTTTCGGTTCCCTGCCCAGGGACGTCGAAGGTGGAAATAGCGAGGTGAGGAAGAGCATACCCGAAAAACGTAACGGCACCTGGAGGAACGAAGTTGATACCGTTAGGAAGACATTCGCATTAGAAATATGGTTGATATCCCACACGCAGCTGCACGCAATCCGGAGTTGAATACGTCAATGGGCTGAGGGCTCGAAGTTAATGACACTGGCCCGATTACTATGCCAATACTAGTAAAGTTGTGATTGATCAGACTCCCAGTGGAGATACGCAGGGTATATAATTTCGAAAATCCATTATCTTGGGATTCTGTCATCCCTTCAAGAGTCAAATCACCCAACAAGACCCCACTTATTATCGCATGGAGAATCTATAGTCCATAAATCTAGCAGCGGGTTCAATCACTGGGCCCCGAATGAACTCGGTTATTGACACTCACCATAATACCTATAATACCTTTAATTTCTATGCTCTCACAGTGGGTATCCCTAATTTCTCTATGACGGTCTTCGATTGCTACGCGACTGCGTCTGGTTCAACGCCCCCGATGGTCTTCTCTCTTGCGGTCTTTCTGCCTTGGGCTTGCGAGATCGCCCCTTCCCACCTTTGTCCTTGTTCTGGTGGTGCGTCCTCACGCGCAAGGTCGCCTGCTCCTGCTCCAAGGTCTCAAGCCGCACACGCTCCTCCTCTGCGGCCCACCACCGCAGGAAATCAACTTCTTGCTGGCGCGCTCGCTCCTCCTCCTGAATCTCACGCAACGACCGTTTGTCCCTGGTCGTGGACGTTGCCTCTTGCAACGCTTGCATCCGTTGTATCTCTGCAAACGGAAGCCTGGTCGAAGTCGACACTGTCGGCGCGGTGATAGGTTGTACGGGTGGCAGTGTCCACGCACCACCCAACCTAGATTATAAACGACCATTACAACCCGAAAACGCCAATCTGCGTAGAAAAAGGCACTTACGATGGTTTCCGTGGGCTCCCAGTGCGGGTGCTGGTGGACGCAGATGTGTTCGAGGTCTGGCGAACGGGCGTGATGACAGGGCCCATGACCGGCCCCGGTGACCTTGAGCCCGGGGGTGGAGTTCGAACAGCGCCACTTGTGCGACTTGCCATCAGCGCCGGGATCGACTCTGGTTTCTGAGTCACAGAAGGGTTTGACGGGACGCGACGTGGTATTGGTGGATCGTCGGATCGCCAAGACTGTCCAGATAAACGACCTGGCCCTGGCGACACACCCGCGCCTTGCGCAGGCCTTGCAGGTACAGTACTCACGTTTGTGTAAGCATCGCTGCCAACAGCCACCTCTGTACCCGAACCTAGGGTGCGTGTGTGTGTGTGCCTCCGACCATTCTCCGCCTCTGCCATAATCGCCTTGAGGTCCGTGCTATACCGACGTAAGAATAAAGTAGAGATATCAAAAAGTAATACTGACCGAGGCATCACCCCATTCTTCTTCCATCCCGGTTTCGCAGCTCCAGCCATTGGCATCTGCGCGAGCGTCTCCTCACTTGCACTCGTCTGCAAAGAACTCGGTTTAAGGGGAAAGCCCACATCCGCATCGTCCATGGCAAAGATTTCGTCTCCTAGCGGTGGCTGTGGTGTCGCAGATGGACGAAGCACAGGACTTGGGGTTGGCGAATATAGCCACAATTGGCGGCCAACCGTCTTCCTCGCTGAACCAGGTGCTGACGTTCGTGGTGAGTCTTTCGCAGTAAAGACTTTCTGACTGGATATAATGGGAACCGGGATATCTTGCAGCGCAAGCCAATCCTTGTGCTTCTCCAATGCTGCGTGTCCCAGCTTATCGGATCGAGACACAGGTGAGTGGGTTGCCTGCTGAGCACGCGCGTGTTCCGAGAGCTTGCGTACAACTCGAAGATCGAGGTCGTCGAGGATCCTCGACTCGAGTAACATCTCCATATTGGCAACCATATAACCTTGGACGCGATCCGCCAGCTCGACCGCGTTGAAGTGTATGGCGTCCGTGAGTAGGCAGCATGCATTGTACGTGTTCAAATACTGGAGGATAATTCGAGAACACAACAAAACCAGCCGGTCTAGAAGCAATTCGTTCTGGTTGAGAACATATTTAATGATATTGCAGACAAGTGATGGAGGAGACCTCACCGCAGCAGATATTACGAGGAACATAAACTCGAGCAATTCATCGACATTGCTCACGAACTCTGGAAATAGATTGACATGGCGTGTTATGAAACTCAGAGGGACTTACCAAGCATTTCGAACATAGCTTCATCGCCGAAACAGACGAACCGCAGTACAAACTGCATGACTTGCCACTTGTGGTGTCTTAAGTCTACATCGACCACGCCCGCGTCGTCTCTCCGTTCAACGGTCCAGTCCTGATCCGAAAAAAAGGCAGAAAAGAAGTCGGATCGCGCACGAAGTACAGTGGAATGTGTATAAACAGTCTTGTCCGCCAAATGGAGTGCGACATTGGGCGCAATGGGATCTTGACAGACGTTCCGTCGCGACAAACCAGAAAGCTGCGCCTGATCGAATAGCCACTGGAAATCACTCCCAGCAGACAACTTTGCGTCTCGTTTCCCGACAGATTGCAGTGCTGATGTGAGGTGCGGAAGTTGGAGCAAGTCTGCCAGAATAGTAAGGTCCGCCTTGACTTGTGTTGCGGACACGCCGAGACGTGAAAACTGGGTCTCGAAGAAGGATTCGATACGACGATCCCAAATGGCCAGGACTTCATCTGCGTATACATAATGCAGGAGGATCAGCAAGGAAAGTGGACTTGTTCCCGTAAACTGGAGAACCGGGGAACCTGACGACGCCGACCCTGAAACGTTCGATGACATGAACGTTACGCTGACCTTGGAAGATTTGTCACGGGCGGCTCCGTGGCCACCAAGCACCTCACGAAGTGGCGCGCAACGCGCTGCAAGAATGACCCGGTGGGCGGGTATCTCGAATTCATCACCAACGCGGACGGTGAGGTCCACACCATGCTTGCTGCCCCTCACGGACGACTCCGCTTGATTGGCCTGAGCACACAGTAGACTTGTCAGCTTTGCGAGTCCGTTGATGTCGTCGAGAATGGACGAGTCTTCAAGATCGTCATCAATATTGACGATCACGTCCAACGGCACGTTCATATCCTGCGGCACCGTAGCTTCAGAGAGGAATGGTGCGATCGCGGCCATGTCAGCAGAAAAATGTCTTCCAGAAACATTGACTGGGGTCGGTTTGTAATCGACTCGAAGAGCGCCAAACGAACCCGTGCCGTTTGCACACACAGCAACGGCTCGTTGTACATGGGCAACACGTTGAAACTTGAATGCCTTCGCCCCATTGCCCGTCGTGCCAGCCTTGAGGTTTCGAGAGCGAACAAATACATGGCCTGACTGTGTGCACACAATCAGAGCCCCGTTTCCACCAATGTCGACATCCTAATACGGTAAAAAATTAGATCTTAGACACGACAGCGAAGTGGTAGACAACGCACCCGCACACTGCTCCATTGTCTTCTCAAGGCCCACGCACGCTGGGGCTTTATCTGGCCCCTGCTACCACCAGCCGGCACTCCGGGGACACCATCTGCTTCGGTGTTGGTCGGGAGAGCGAATGTGAATACCTCTCCATTCGAGGAGAGGGCCGCGAACGAGTCTTCACATCCGGCAAGTTTAGTGATCGCAGGTCCGCGGATAGCTTGGGGTGGTCGATATACCATCGAAATATCCGAAGGAAAAGCGCTTGGAGGGAAACTATATATAAAAGTCAGCGTATACCACAATCTATGCAGGCAATCGTACTTTATCTTCGAAATACCACCATTCCACGCGCACACGACTTCCCCAGTGGTAAAGAGACACGCCATCGTTGTTTCCTAGATATATTGTCATTTAATTACACGACTTTAGACTTGAGAAAGTACGGACCGACATCGAAATATCGCGGATCGGTTGTGTAATGATCGATGCCTTGCGAGGAAGAACTTGAATGGGGCTCGATGTCTTGCTATATCCTAAGGATCACGCGCCGATCGTAAGCATTGGTTCGACTCGACAAGCCTTGCGCCTCCCATGAAGATCAAACTTACCTAGTTGCCCGCCGTTTGTTCCCCATGTCCACACGTCGCTATCCGACCAACACGCGCTTGCGGTTTTGCAAGCAGCAACACCCTTGACGACCTCTTTCTTCAAATGGTTGATCTTGCGCGGCGTAGTCTGAATCGACTCATCTGCGGAACCTCCTTGGCCTGACTCAACGACGTATCCAAGCTGAGCAAATCGATTGAGTCCCCAGCTTGTGATCTCACCCGCACTCGTCAGGGCAAGTGTATGGTCTTGACCGAGGGCGACAGATACGATAGAGTGGGAGGAAAGGGCGAGCGGTGTTGGAGTATAGAGCGTGTGAGAAAATGGACCAAGGCTGAAAGGAGATGGCAGGGTTCAGGAAGCGGGATACAGGGACACAAGTAGAAACACACCGTCCGCCACTACCGAACCCGCATAAACGAACGTTGTCCCGGGCTTCGTCTGTAAGGATCACTGTACATGTGTATGTTAGAGGTCAGGCAAGTCACACTGAGCCCTTCTTACCTGTGTGCAACTTCGACATCCTGACGCCTTGTACCTTGACGGGCCGGAACCGCTCTTCCAGGGTACGATCGGCAGGAATTGGTGTATCTTTCTTTAGAACGATAACGTGGTCTGGATGCGCTCGATCGTTACTATCTCCGAGACCCAACGCGGCATTTCTACACGTGGCAGATAACACATGGCGAGAACCGTAGCGTACATACGTCATGTCGTGTAGAATTGAGTCCTGGAATTGATTATGCGGGGGAAAGGACTCACCGATTAGCACCCCATGTCAGCAATTCGGCATAACCGTCTTTGAGCGAGGTCGGATTCGCACTTCGGACGGTTGAATTGTAGAGGTCAAAGGCCGTATAGCCTTCCATGTCCTTGGCGGACGTGTCTGTATCCGTCCGTTTGAGTAACATGATACTAGAAAAGTCAACCTCAGCGGGCCGGTCCGGCGCACGACAAAGCGAGGGCAACACCTACGCGGCCTCGATATTGCCTGCATACATTGCACGGTGGAGGGCAGTCCAATGGTTCTCCTTGTCGACGAGGTTGACGCTGATAGCGGGGTGTGCGAGCAGCATGCGTGCATACTCCAAACTCGCAGGCTCCGTGGAGGCGCACACGAGATGCAACACGGTGCGACCGAGGTGGTCGAATGCGTTCACTTCGAGGGCGGACGCAATGTTCTTGCGTGTCCAGGACTTGCTGGCGCTTGCACTCTGACTGGCCTGGCTGGTGCCGGTTGAGCGGTCCCGCTCAAGGAGGCGCTGGAATGCCTGCTGGTTGCGAAGGGTAAAATAGACATGGAGGAGTGTCATGCAGCACTAAAGACCACAGTTGAACTGGCCTGCGTCGGAGACACTAGTGTAGTGACTCCGTGCGGACCGCGTGTGTCCAACTTCCGTGCGATGCCGATAAAACACTGACCCGGACTCTGTCGCCGCTTGTTGGTCCACTTGAATTGTCGCTATGGACGTCGTAGATGGTGACAATGGTAGTGGGTTGTACTAGGAAGGGGTTGCCATACAACCCTGTGTTATCTTGCCCGGCGCGGCATCGCACGTGTGTCGACTATTTCAGTCGTTCCCGTTCCGCACAGGCTTGCGAGCCTCGTGTACAGTCAGCAATGCAAGGCGATGCTTGCCATCCTTGTACAATTACAAGCTAAACAGTTAGGGTCGTCTGTGCCGGGTATGATTTAAATTTACTACGATTATTTATCCCTCCATCAAGGTTTGTGCGGCTTTCCTTGCGTTGGCTTTCAAGCCTTCCACGTGAAGCTCGAGGTTACGAATCTTTTGTCTGGCTTCACGCAGTTCCCCATTCAGGCGTTCAACTTCCTCCTCGAGTTCAGGATTTCCCTAACGAAAGTGACTCCATCATCAACGTTCGGTCATTAAGTTACAAGTACGCACGTGGTTATCGGGAGAATCCACAAGTGGTGTGCTGGCAGGAACCGATTCGGCCCGCACGGCTGGTATCGTCGTTGTTTTGGTCACAGTAGGAACGAACGTCGGTTCAGATAACGGCGCAAACGCTGGTATCGGTGCGGGTGCAGGTGCAGGGGGCGGGACAGAAATAGCGGCCGGCGCAGGTGGTGTGTCGCTCCCGGCAAACACGGCACCATTCTCGAGGCTGATGAGGTTTAACGGGGCTGTTTTTCCGGAGAAGAATTCTGCAGCGGTGAGGGACGGCTCCGAGGATGGCGCAGGTGGGTAGATATCCGATTGGAAAGAATCCGCCTGTGAGTTTAAACGAGTGAGCTCGACGTGCACACAAGGACACGGAGAATGAAACGTGATCTACTTACCCTGCGAGGAACAATAAATGCAATAGGTTCCACACCGTTGCTGGTAACTTTGAAGGCTCTTGCAATTTCGCATTCGGAAACTTCCAACGCACGTCTCGGGAGGAAACACATGCCACGCTGCGGGTTTGAAGTCGAGTGTTCCGCGAGGGAGTACAACGAGTCGGACTCGTACTCATAATACCGGATGTTACCATCCCTGTCAGACACCAGTTGAGTGACAAATGCAACATCCACAGCAAAAAAAGACAGACCCCTTTCCGGCTGTCGCAGATGTGATCAGCGAACACACTCAGCGTCAGACAATAAGCAGACATACCAAGGAACAGGATACCATTGTCGCTCCAGAATGGCATAATGACACCAGCACTTTGGTCGATCGTGGTAGTTTTCACGTTTGCAAGTCCTCCTGTTTCCCAAACACTGAGCTGTCGGTCGCTCATTTTGCTGAAACCGGTAGTCGCAATGCGATCATGCTCTCCCATCCAAATCACTCTTGTTCCTTTTATACCGCCATGACCCTCTGTGACACGGACAGGATCAGCACCAGTGCGAGGATCGAAGAGACGAAGTTTCTTGTCTCTGCACGTGGTCGCAAGAATAGTCCCAGTCAGGTTGAAAGCGAAAGATTGGATGGTATCACCGTGACCATTGAGGGTGGAACGAGGACGCGACGGATCGGCTAGATCCCAGAGCTTCACAAGATGTTCTCCGGATGCAGTGGCGAGTACATTGGCGGCAGTTGGATGCCAAAGGACTTGGCCGACTTTTTTGGGGCTGACATCGACCCTGGCGACGGGCTCCAAGTCTTGCGGTTCCCAAGCGTCCGAGGACCAACCATCAAAGAGGTGATCAGGGACTTTCCAAAGGAGAGAGGTACCATCCTCGGAGGCAGAAGCGACGAGAGTGTCGTTGGCAGGAGACCAGGCAGTGTCGAGAACGGCTGCGGTGTGGGTGCGAGCGAGGGGAACAATGTCGGGGAGCTTGGAAGGTACATCGTGTGTGCTTGAACCAAACGGGGATGGCAGCGGAAGTACGGCAAAAGCACCACCACCAGATGCAGACCAGTTGATACTGATGTAGCTCTATACAAGAATGGATGAGAAGGGATCACGGTGCGTGGGTGACACTTACTGCGGACGCGGCGACAAGGTTGGTGTCCCATGCGCTGGAAGAGACTTTGACATTGTCGTAGCTGTGTTCCTTCTTGGCTGCTTGACCGAAGACGTGGCTGCGGACGCGACAATGGGGTCAGTGGACGTGGCGAAGGGTGAAGGGTGACGACGAAGACGACGACAAGATTAAGATCTGTGAGAACTGGACATACCGATACTTTGAAGCGCGCACGAATCTCGACATCCTTCAAGGTCTGTAATGCGATCGGATGATAGTGATGAGTCTTGAGGATAACAGCTTAGGTTATAATTACATAAAATCTTGCGCGACCCACCCATGACGGAACGCGCACCAAATGAAGTCGCCATAAGGCCGTACTGTAATTCGAAGAGCTATCACGCCTGTCTCACTGCCGAATCTGCAGGCTCTTTAATTTTCATTTTCAACCGTGCTGTGAGGACTGTCACTCCATCCTTCTTACGCCTGTCAAAAGCGATCACACCATCATACTATCGAGGTCCCATACCCATGTTTATCCCGGAAGAGGTTGTCATTCCGCACCGTTAAACGCCAGCAACGCTCGCTAGGCTGATTACTCTGTCTAGGGTCTCGCCATACTTTCTTCAGCTCCACTCTCCCTTTTCATCTCCATTTGAACGGTTCGCTGTCTCCACCACTCTCACCACCATCGCGAGTGATCTACACTCATCTCAGTTCCCCTGGGTTGGTTCTGCGTACGCTCTCACACCCCATCCAAGCACTGCCCTGTATTGGGTCATCCAGAATGCACTGTCTAGACTCGCTTTCATGTGGTTTGTTCGCTCGTTTGCCTCCGTGAGTGTCCTCTTTCCCCTCGTTCGTAGTTACATCGAACGTCATTCGTCATAGGTGTGAACCATTGAGTGCGGTTTTCGGCTTCAAGTTCCCGCATCGTTTCTCGAATCCGTTCCGCAAGAAACTGCCATCACACACGCCCTCATACCAAAGCTCTCCATCCTTCCACCGCAGACTAGGACGGAAATCGGGATTGCATTTATGGGAAGCCTTGCGGTGGTGTGGAAATTAATGGCTGCTATTGTTGGCACAGGTATCTTGACGTCGCTGCTCATGCGCGAACTTCCGCTGCTAAACACGCTCATCGGATGAGTGCTGGACATTGTCAAAGGAAGGTCACTCTATCTGAAAGTCCATCATGTTGCGTCACAGACGCACTTTTGCACATGACGGTAGGAATGGAGAACCACAAATCGTCGATAATGTTGACGTCTATCGGATGAACTACGTGACAATAGCCGCCCCTTGTTCTATTCGTAAGGTAAATGTCACAATGCACGAACTATATATACAGACAGACAGATTTATAGAGACAAACACGATCAATATATGTACATATATGTAGCTACATCATGATCAAGAACGTCAACGTGGACATGAAATGAACGTTAATGAACTCGCTAGGCCATCGGAGCTAGGTTATAAATTTAGGCTAATAAAATTTAGCCCTTTCAGATGTTCGTCGTGCTTATCTCTTAGTTTGAAGTGATGTGAGAATCTCAGGCTAATGTCACTTGAAGTCAGAATATACCGTTCAATTTGATGGAGGTTTCATAGAGGAATCAGAGTGAAAACTCCAATAAGGCTCGAAGCTTCAGAATTCAGTGTAACTGCCACCTAGTCTGGCTGGAAAAAATCCAAGGGTCGCGGCAGCCTCTAGAGCCTTGACCAAGGAAGTTCTGCCAGTGGCAAGTTCAATGATGGTACATCCAAGAAACCACTGGCATGCCAACGGATATCGATCGATAATTCGCAGGGGTGTTCGGTGTCCTGCCCTATACCCTTACCAAAAATAGTAAGTTAGGATATTTTATCTCCTTTGTTTTCCGTCATTTTTCTTATAAGATATATCACTTGCGCGCGCGCGTACATATTATATATTGTGCAGTGTAAACTGCGTCAAGGATTCAATGTCGCTCTGGAATCTCTGAGGACGGATTCATTGTGAATCATTCCAATTTCCACCACTTGGAACCCGATTCGGACCGCGCAATATTATATCCTTCCGGCAGTTCAGAGCCCTATAAATTCCTTCGTGGCTAGCATCCATGCACCGACGCCTCGGCGAGGACCAGACGAGGCTAGTAAACATCAATAAAAGCAGGACCGACCAAAAAGGAGGTACGTGGTTGCCTTCCAGCGTCTGAAAAGGAACCTGATGTGATCGTCGCGAAGATGAGAACCCTAGGTGGCACGGGTTCGAATTCACTCCGGAGCTTTGACTCGCCGGATAGGAACTGTCACTTTTCATTTTTTTCAGATCTGGTCTGCTCACGGGTTAGGCGTCAGGCGTCCCGCGTCACCTTGAAGGTTTTTCCTGACACTTGTATTCCAACGCCCGCCCTTCCAAACCCAATGAGGTCAAGCAAGCAGACTTCCGAGTATCCAAGTATTATATAGGGGTACTTGGGTTTCCGGAACGGTACAATTTCAAGTTCTTTAGAATCCCGGTTTCATCGTGCTTTATAAATAGACAGATTCGAAGATCCATGAATGCCACCGTGATGCGGGGAAAAAGAAGAGTCGACCCATCCGTACGCTGATCGTCCATTCGGAGTGTGTCCTGTTTTCCGTCGACCCGCGGAGCCACGTCGACGCCAAATTTTGAAGGACACGTAGGGATGTATCGGGCATGTCGGAGACTCGCATAAAAGCAGGTGTCGTGTCGTTCTGGTTGTCTTTACTCAACATGTTCATCGTCTCCCCCCCGGACGATAGCCATCTCTACAACACCGAAACCAGCGAGGCCACCCATGTCTCCACAGCGGTGCAGTCGCAGAAGGCTCTCAAGTTCTGGCTTATATTCGTCTCCATGTGCACATGCCTTTTTCTCTCTGCACTCGAGCTATCGTCAATCGCGACAGCGCTCCCTACCATCGCCCACGACCTCCGTGCGTCCCAATTCGTTTGGGTCGGCTCGGCATACTCTCTCGCGGCCACAGCCTTCCTCCCAATGAGCGGTGCTTTGGCTCAAGCATTCGGTCGCCGACCTACACTCTTGATTACTATAGGTCTTTTTGCACTCGGCAGTGGCATCTGTGGCGGCGCAAATCGTATGAACATGCTCATCGCGGGCAGGATAGTACAAGGCTTGGGTGGAGGCGGCATTCAATCCATCACGAGCATCATTCTCGCAGATCTCGTTCCTCTTCAAGAACGCGGCCTCTACAACGGCTTGTTTGGGCTGTGAGACACTAGCATGAATGGATTCGATCCCGATCGGTATATTCACATCTCATTCTCTAGCGTGTGGTGTCTCGCTGCGTTTGTCGGTCCTGTCGTTGGAGGCGGTCTCGCTGCACAAGGCCAATGGCGCTGGCTTTTCTGTGCGTGCGATGCCGTTGCTCACAACCTGATTGGGTCACACTCAGATAATTAGACCTTAACCTCCCCATCTCACTCGTTGCGTGTCTCTCGGTTGTCTTCCTCTTGGATCTACCCACTCCTGATGGCAATTACCGAGACAAGCTCAGACGCATGGACTGGACGTCGGTCTGGTTACTGTGTTTGATGGTCAATGGAACTAACCAAGGTTTTCATTGACAGCGGCAATTTTCTTGTGATCGCGAGCACCGTCGTATACACGATCGGATTGACGTGGGGAGGTACCACGGCGCCGTGGAATTCAGTTGCAGTGATCATGCCCGTCGTGCTTGGCCTCGTCGGTCTCGTGGTGTTCATCGCGTACGAAGCGAGGTTTGCAACCCACCCCCTCGTACGTCTGTCTCTTTCGAGTACAACCATAATTTTACTGTCATCCATACTGAACTCGTCGATTCTCTAGGTGCCGCTGGCGCTGATGACGAATGCGACCACTGTTAGCGGGTAAGAACGATTTTCATGACACACGCTATTGTTGATACTGACCTGTTCTCCATCAGATACATCCAGGCATTTTGCGTTACTCTCAACACGTTGGCCGTCGTCTGTAAGAGCAGCTCCTTATATTCCCACTTACCTCTTGAGCATTGTTTTCCCCATAGACTTTTTTCCCGTCTACTTTCAAGCTTGCAAAGGCGTCTCACCCATTCTATCTGGCATCTACACCCTCGGTCTTTGCACATTTGCGTTCTCCGCCATCCTTGTCGGCGCGTCGGTGAAAGTGATGGGTCGGTACAGGCCGCAGATGTGGGCTGGTTGGGTGATCGTGCTCGTCACCATGAGTTTCCTGAGTGCTATCACCCCGAATGCGATGGAAACGGACATCGCAACGTCGGTGGGGTTCTTAATCCTGCTCGGTGTGGGTACAGGGTAAGTCCTTTGGTCGCCCTCTTCCCATTGTCTCTAGACCTTTTCGTCCTCTCGGGATTCGGTGGTGCATGGGTACTAAGAATGCCATCCTTTTCTGTGCTAGGGCCTTAAATGCGACGAATATATACCCCATTCAAGCACCATTGTCCGTCACCCACAACGCACCTGCGCTAGCCTGGATGTGGTTCCTCCGTTCATTCGCCGGTGTGAGCATCGTACCATGACCTATACTGCATACACGCTGATATCACCTCACTGGTGGATCCAGGTTTGGGGCGTCACGATAGGAAGTACTGTCCTCCAAAACGAGCTCTCAAAGACTTTGTCTGCGTCCTTTATCCAAAGCATTCAACAAGGGGCCGCCGTGCCCAACCTATATGCGCTCATTCCAGTCATCTCCACTCTCCCTCCAGATGTCAGAGTAGATGTTCAGGTTGCGTTCGCACGTAGTCTGGGAGTATTGTGGCAAGTTCTGTCGGCAATCTGCGCCGTCGGAGGCGTCGCGTCGCTGTTCATGAAAGGCCTTGCGCTTAATCACGCGCTTGATGAAGCATGGGCGATCAAGGACAAGGAAAAGGAGCAGGACCCAGAGGTAGTCACGGCGCGCCAGAAGGAAGGAAGCATCCAGAACTCCGGTTGACAACTCCAACCTTATGTTTGGCAGACGTCCCACGTATCGTACAGCTATCATCCGATCCACCATTCCTTGTATTGGCCAAATGGCATGCCACTGACGTCAATTACGCATCGTCGTTCCGCGTTCCTCCCAAGTAAGGTACCGTGTCGGAAGCCATTCAGGCCGTAACCACTCTTTACCTGCTAGCACTGCAACGATCATGTCTGCGACCACTTCGGCACTGAAATGGCATCACAGCATGATCCAAACCGAGTGACGTGATGGCGAAAGAGGACATACCATCCAAACGCGCGGGGCATGCCGTGCCCTGAATGGCCGGCAGCGATATACTGGCCTGCGTATGACATCGAATCGTTTCCTTGTGCCGCAGGCAACTTATCGATAGGCCCAACCTATCAGGACCATTGACCAGTCGTAGGTCAATGGAACATCTCGTTGAAGCAAGAAGAGAACCAAAAAGAATACGTACAAATGGATCCCCAATGGCCGTATAACCCATGATGCCGGTCTACAATCCCGATTCAAACCGTGCACAACGTCGCAAAATACTACAGCCATGGACATACCCATTCCATCTCGGGTTCTTGCCCGGGTTTGAACTTGCCCTCAAACACGGCGGGTAAAAACGCGCGGAGGGTTTCCCCGACCTTTGTATTACATGTGGTATCGTCGTCGACGTACAACTCATAATCTGGACTGGCGACTTCGCGCGCACCGCCGAGGATAATCAGCGGGTTTTCGTCTGCTGCCTTGACTGGACGAGGGAACCAGTATTCGAAACGCTATGATGCTCGTCAGTTAGCCGCAGGCTACGTAACAACATAGCAGGCAAGGTGCGAAGCTGAAAAGAGGTAGACGACACGCAAGAAGCAAAGTGAAATATGTCCTCTACGCACTTCATTGCCGCTCCAAGCGTTGGTCTTGATCTCGTTCGTACCGACAGACGCCCGCATCGCGATGATTTGTCCACGGACAGGCACGATACCCTGTGGGCCTGCTAAAAAGGGGAGGAGATGAGAAGCATATCCATTCGTGGCGTGAACGACCCGCGAGCAGCTAACCGTGCCGCGGGGTGTCAAAAGGGTGTACGTGCGACTCGCGTTCATCAATTGCCCAGATGCAGATGCAGGCCCAAACACGTTTGCATGTTCGATTCCCGTGACGGGCGTGTGGGTGTGCAATACGAGCTCAAAGTGTGGACCCGTACGCGTCTTAGCCAGCTGGAAGAGTTTGGTGACGAGCTTGAGTGGCCAGACGTTGTATGCCGGGACCTTTACCCCCGGATAGTGTGCACCAAATCTCTGCCATCCGGTGATCAAGGTAACGACGGCAACAGGGTCAAACGCGACTTACGGCCTCGATCTCTTCTTTGCTCAAAAAGGCGACACCATCCAAAGACCATCCCGCATCCACCGCAGCCTCACGATCACGCCTTGCTTCCTCGACTTCCTTATCTGTAAACAACAAATCGATGCGATCCCCATGCACAAGATCGACATCGTTCGTCCACCCCTGTTCCCGGATGATGTCTACGAGAGACGATGCGGTGTGTACTTCCAAGGCGCACGATTTCTTGGCTTCTTCAGGACCATACTTGACAGCTCGGCCGTGAAAGTCGTGAATGGAGGCTGGGGTGAGATGACCACCGTTTCGACCTGCACGTTCGAAGTCGGAACCGTACAGAACATGACATAGGCAGGCTCACCGGTCGCGCCCGCACCTAAGTGGAACATGAGCTCACAAAACCATCGCGGTATGGGAGGGCATGCGCACAAAAGTCTCTTGCCTCAAGGACGACCACCTTGAGTGACTGGAGTACGTTCGCTTCGATCGCTTCGGAGAGGTGATACGCGACCCCGATGCCTGTGAATCCCGAGCCGATGATACACACGTCTGCGTCGGTGGTCAATGGTCCTGTACTGCCTTCACTTGCCAATGGGTTCGCATCTGGCGAGGAATGTGTCCAGAAGGATCGTGTCGGGTTCGGGGAGGGCAGGCCAGCTGGCTTGCCGTGGCTGATTGAAAATAATTTTTGGTGGTTCTCCCACTGGTTAAGGGGGAGGGGGAGGGTCGGCATCGAATAGAACAAGAGCGATAAGAATTTCGATATGCGTCGATACATCAAAACGTCGGATCTGATATCAAGCGCCTCCGCTCGCTTCATCATCTTCCCACACCAACGTGAAAAACACCCACGCGAAGAACAAATATTGTCCTTTCAATGCTGTTTCGGAGTGCGGTCACAATGAGCGCGCCCACAATCCCGTCCTTCTACCCTTCAAACTTAGTTTCATTCGTGTCCGGCGCTGATCCTCTGAGGGTCAACGAGCGCCACATCCCAAACGTGTTCCAACGTATAAGACCTCTGACATTCTCCGCCGGGTTCTGGATGTTGCTTCCCCGCGCTGACGGTTGACGATACATGTTCCCTGGTGGGAAAATGGATACATGGGGATGTGGCGTGATCCGTTGATTCATGGCTGTGGTGGACAGATATGCTTTCGGTTCTATCCGACGCGATAGTTTCAAACCTGCGCGACAAGAAATGGCAACGGCACTATTGCGATGCGATCGGAGAACGGAAAAACCAAGATCACGATAATTTAAAACATAGCTCCATCTGGGGGGAACTGCGTGTAAAAGACAGTGTACTATTAGACAACGCTCAGCAAATAGGCTACATTGTAATTCCAAACGAGGGGGAGGAACTATCCATACATGAGATAGCAACGAAAAGCAACGAAAACACGACACCCGTGTCGAGACAGCAAAAGATATTATGGAGGATCTGACCATGACCACGACTCTTCCGAACGTCGCACCTCTGAACTTGACAGTCGCTGACTGGGGCGTGGCCCAGTGAGCCCCTGCTGTGCGCCAACGTTTGGAAGTACCGGTAAACGGTCGCTTTCCTCCATCTGAACCCCATCACCGTTGTCCACAGAGATATCTAACGGCTCGTCCTGGACAGTGTCAGGTGCAGACTCCTCCGCCGATAACGCTGTACTTGGGGACGGCAACGATGGACTAGATTTCTGGTCATCCCCGTCCCCATGCGCTCGTAGGTACTCCTCCAACCACCTTTGTGCACTGTCGCTGGTGCTGGCGGCACTCGGCGACGGCTGGCTCGTCTTGGTCAGCGACAACCTCGTCACAATTCGCGGCCGCCGCGGAATCGGTTGACGCACGTTTAGGTGCGGGTGATCCCCGAAATACCTTGGCTCCCCGCTGTCGCTCGTGCAGATACTTGACGGCGAGAGCTGAGTCACGTTCGTCGTGGGCGTCGAAGGTGAACTGCGCAACGTATTCGACGAGGATGTATGCGTTCCCCGCCATGATTCAGAGAGCTCCTCGGTCAGTGTGCTCTCGCCCATTTCGATCTGGGACGTGAGCTGTACCGTCGCTCTCCATATATTGTCCTGGCCTCGTTCATCGTCATCCCGCGGTATTTGTTCGTGATCCACGATGATACTACCCAGCTAATTTAAATGTTACATTGGTCGGTTCATTGAACGACATGCGTATAAGGATGGGTTTGACTTACGGACATCCAGAGAACGCATACCATCCAACTGTCCAAGTGAACCTGATTAGATAGGTTAGCCTTCAGAAACGCTTCACGCACTAGTACGTGATATTTCCGCTAATGCTCGTTTTGATGATCTCCAATGAAGTGAACGTCATGAACAGCATTAAAACTAGCCAGCGGGTATCAGCATCACCCAAACAGCACATGTCTAGCACAAAGGCTAGCGCGAAAGGGAAAACGCCGTTCACCTGCTAACGCGCACAACGACAATATCGAATCTCGGAAGACGATCTTTCCGATGCCCTGTCGCGTGAATCTGGGCGGTAATCGGCAATAGCTCCAAACGATCATGAATAAAAGGATCATGGTGACTGTCAGCATCGTCGTACTGTACCCTCGCGCATAAGTATACGACTCTTTGCGGACACATCATAAAAGGGAGAAAGACCACACCTAAAGTAAGCGTTTGCAGGGTTGGCCTTGGTGAGCAAACATGTCGTCGTGTACTCGTTCGTGGGAAACGATAAACGAACGCTAACCCCCATGGAAGCCAATTGGCCACCACCGAGCGCGACCAATACCATCATGATGGCCCCATTGCATCTGAACAGCGCGTAGACTAAATTTCGCGATCAGTCGAACCTGTATGAGGATAGGGGATGGACGACGCACGACGATGCATGAGCAAGCCTTCTACGACGACAAGGAGAACCTGCACGACAAGTGCCTGGAATGAGAACCAGATGCGACATCCTTCAGGGGGCGTAGGCACTCCAAGATACATCCGCGTGGTAAAATAGACGTTGTATCTATCGAGACGCAGAAAGTGCTAAGCTGTAATCATGGCAAACTGAACCTCACGTACATTTGACCGAACAATCCGAGGTACCGAGCGGGGACGAAAATCCTGGCGTTCCAGGACCTACACAACCTTCTGGAATGGTTGCATGTTCATCAACATACAGTTTGCACGCGAGGGGCAACTTACGGCCATATGTACTTAATTTCTCCACGCATGAGCCACACCCAATGGACAATCATGACTACCAATGACGATGCTTCAAGGTTAAACATGGTGAGAAGCAGGACCTGATACGGGTTGTATAGACGAGAATGCTCACAAGCGGATATTGCGACCTTCAATGCTGCAGCCTGATCATGGGGCTGCGCAGGCATTTCAACTGAAATCCCGAATGAGCGATCCAAATGAAGGAAGTTGTCGGAATGAAGGAAGTAGGGTGGGGAAAATGCGAAAGAAATAGGTGAAAAAGAAGAAAAACGGAAAG
This sequence comes from Chiua virens, assembly GCA_019787685.1. Classification (NCBI taxonomy): domain Eukaryota; kingdom Fungi; phylum Basidiomycota; class Agaricomycetes; order Boletales; family Boletaceae; genus Chiua; species Chiua virens. Next base: position 128,176 of record JAHNUO010000048.1, read on the forward strand.
GCGTTCGGATCTGTCGAGAAGCGCCAGAAGAGATAGCTTGCTCCTGCGAGCAGAGCGAAGAGGGGGTTCGTGGAGGAATCGCGAGCGGTCTCGATACTGATGCTTACGAGCACATATATATGGGACCAGGTCGGTAGCTGTAGGATGCCCTCACCCTGAGGGCCTAAAAAGGAGTCCCTCCTCAACCGAGAATACGGCGGCTAACCCATAGTTGTCACCGCGGACGCAATACGTGATTCGCTGACTCGACTTGGGTCCTTGGGTCCTTTTTGGACGGGACACAGAACCCTCGAGATGTTCTTGCGGCAGCGCAGGGCATTTTTGTGCTTCGTTACCGGATTCAGAGGCACTTTGTAGC